>CM054120.1:58362710-58835987 GCA_028673005.1 Tanypteryx hageni | reverse complement strand
GAACCGGGGAGAGAGAGAGAGGAAGCGGGAAGAGAGAGAGAGAGTAGTCGGGAAGAGAGAGAGAAGTCGGGGGGAGAGAGGGTAGAGCAGTCGGGGAGAGAGAGAGAGAGTAGTCGGGGAGAGAGAGAGAGAGTAGTCGGGAAGAGAGCGAGAGAGAGTAGTCGGGGAGAGAGAGAGTAGTCGGGGAGAGAGAGCTACTAGTCGGGGAGAGAAAGGGTAGAGTAGTCGGGAGAGAGAGAGAGAGTAGTCGGGGAGAGAGAGAGAGAGTAGTCGGGGAGAGAGAGCGAGAGAATAGTCGGGGAGAGAGAGAGTAGTCGGGGAGAGAGAGCTACTAGTCGGGGAGAGAAAGGGTAGAGTAGTCGGGGAGAAAGAGGGAATGAGAGGTGTGGGAGTAGAAGAAATTCTCCTTCCTTTCGCGATGAACGCTAGGAGAGGCAAGGAAGGCACGACATACTGACCTAATCAATCACCGTGGATAGGGAGAGAGAGAGGGAGGGAGAGAGGGAGAGAGAGAGAGGGAGAGAGGGAGAGAGAGAGAGGGAGAGAGAGAGAGGGAAAGAGAGGAAGAGGGAGAGAGAGGGAAAGAGAGGAAGAGGGAGTGAGGGAGAGAGAGTGAGAGAGAGGGAGAGATGGAAAGAGAGGAAGAGAGAGAGAAATAGAGACGAAGACAGACAGACATACGACTTTATAAGGGCGAATTTGAGACTTTTCCCTTCTTATATTTAACCCTAAAGAGAGAGAGGGGGGAGAGAGAGAGGGGGGGGAGAGAGAGATAGAGGGGAAGAGAGAGGGACAGAGAGAGTGGATATTTAAGTTCGGCAGAAGAGACACAATTGTCTCACGCCCAACTTCCGACACTTTTCATCGTCTTTCCAGAAAATCCCGTCCCCTTTTTAACAACCCCTTTCTCGATGGCAAGTGCGGTTTAATTAAATTTCTACCTACCCGGGGCGAATGTTACACCGTAAGAGTCTTTGGGGATGGCAAATAATAAAGGACATTTTTTCATAAGGTGGTTAACCCTCTTATTTTTTCCTATATCCTATAACAACCTCTAAACGTCGCTCAATGAAAAAATATAACTCGTTAAATAAATATATTTATTTTCAAGTTAAATTTTACATTAATGCGAAGCAATCGCAACTCAAATTATTAATGATATTGGTGGGGGGATTTCCTACTGCCCCCCCCCCCTTGGCTGCGGTACTCCCTCAAATAACGTATCCTGAAAGGTATATACAGTCAAAACCTGATTTAGCGCGACCGTTTGTCTAACCCTGATATTGGCGTTAAGGCGGAGGTGGCGGTAAATCGAGGTATATGCTTGCTCTATGTAATCGTGAGATGGAAGTTGTGTTCACCACGATTCCTGGGCGGTATGCGGGGGGTGAAATTATATAGGAGGCATTAAATCGGGGTTAAACTATACATCAGTGCTGTTAACATCCACCCGGGATTGGAAAACCCGGGTTTGATTCTCGGTTGAGGCATAATTTTTCTCCAGCACTGCATCGATTCTTAAGAGTCATCATCTGCCGGCATGCATAGAAATTAAATCTCTACACTCTCCACAGCGTTCGGCCTACCATATCATCTTTAGGATGTTATTGGGTTTTCTCTTAGCGTTCCCCATGGAGGACATCTGTTGGGAAAGGTTGTTACTAGGTTTCCTAGCTCTACCTCTACAAGAATTAACAATTTTGAGAGAGCGGAATGGCTGCCTCGATTGTTCGTTGTTAAAGTACCCTTTCGGAAATTTCCGGTCGAGGCGCATTTTCTCTCCCGCTTATCATCAAAAGTCAAAACAAATTCCTCCTTTTCATCGTTTCCTCACTCTTTCTATTTTTCCCCGTCCTCCGCTCCCATACGATCAATGGATCGGTTAAAAAGATGAGCAGCGATATTCGCAACAACTTCAGACAGAGGTGAGCACATCAAGCGAGAGCCATTTATGCTGCCCGCGATGTCATTATGACAGCGAACCTTCAAATAAAGTACGGATAATTTCGTATTTTTGTTTAAATTTATGCCAAATACATTTTACGGTGAAGTTACGACTCTAAAACGTTATTAATTATTGATTTTCGGCATTAGGATCCTTCGCATTCTCTCGACTTAACTTCTGATGTGAAACCTTAAGCGGCTCCCGCATTCATGCGGCCCGCCTCGTTAAAAGTTTACCTATCTCCGACTTCAAATACTTGCACCGCGATCCGATGCCTGGGAAGAAATAGCTCTATTGAGCCTTCACACGGTTGAACCTAGAAGCTGAAATGGTTAGAACGATGGCATTCTACGCAGCGGTCCCGGGTTCAAATCCGGCGGAGGCGGAATTTTCAACTTGGGATCGTCCCGCTTAAGGAGACCGCGCAAGTCAGCGCTCCATCCTTCGGAAGGGACGTTCAGCAGTTGGCCCCCTTGGTGCTCTTTGTAAAGAGTAGGCTAATGCCGGCATTGGGTCTCCCTCCTCCCTTATGTGTGCGTACAGTGTAGGAGTTATGGCTATAATAGTCAAAGTGACTGATTAACCCAACAAACAGTTGAGCGTCTCGCTAAAAATTGCACGTGAGCCCCGGGAGTCGCGGACTCTTGTTGCAATGCACGGGTCGTTTATTGATTGATTTCCAGTAGAGCGTACTGAATGCGTTTAACGAGGTTAATCAGACAGGAACAGAGTGAAGTGGTGCGAATGGGAATTGGAATTGAATGATCACTTCCGACGTAAACATTTACGTGGTCAGATACTCCAACGAAGAGAGTGGGGACAAAGCGCCGATGAAAAGTTAAATGGTGAAAAGCGGAGCGAAATTTTGGTTCCTAGATGTAATTACGTTTTAGTCACAATAAATAAAAAGAAGGTCTGTTTATTTTTCGTTTATAAACAGAAATATCATGCTATGAAAAATAAAATGGTAAAAATGATGTGAAATACATATTGAATCCCGCTTAAAATATTTCAAGGATGTTAAAAATTTTCCGTAAAACTGATCCATATAACATGTTTAACTACCGAGTCAAATGTAAAATAAGTGGCATAAATAATGTACCATATTGGAAAATGAAGGCTACATTTAAACGTCGAATTCCAGCGGGACAGAAAAAATTTCCCTCTAAAGCCTAATCATCTCGCTATTTTTTAGTAAGCGCTGAGATTATTAGTGTAGCCCAGAATGAAGCTTCGCGCTAATATTTATCAAACTGCGCGTCTCTGACGTTAGATTTCATTGAATGTTGAATATGCGACCCTTTTTAAATCAAAAACTCCAATCAAAATCGGTAAAAATAAAGCCATGAAATATACTGCATTAAAATCGTCCTGAGAACTCTAAAAGAGGCCAAGGAAGACGATGCTCGCAGGCGTTTTCTGCACGGCCATCCGCGATTTTATGTCCGCTTCCAAAATTACTCGAGTTGCAGAATAAAATAAAATAATGTCAAGTATGAGTTAATACGAAAGGAAACTTAAGTGCTATAAAACTCGTTTTCTGAAAACTTCCCCAAAACGATAACTACAAGTCCTTTGGTCGTAAAACGGCGGAATGAACTATCCACTGTAACTTGGCCCCAATCATTGATAGTTGAACGATAACAATCGGCGAATATAGAATAAGAAAACTAGGAAGTTAAATGTGGTTTACTGAATCGTCTTATAGACAAAATAAGTAATTACAAATCAAATAGATAAAATATATAAACGAGTGTCTCCAACCCCAATAAAAACTTGATGAGAAAACCATATATGCATTTATGCTATCAGGCCGCGGCCACCTGGTATTCACCGACAGTGGATTCTAAAAAATCTATTATGACAACTATTGATCACAGCTGTCTGATAGGCGAAATACGCATATGGTTTTGTTATGGAAATTGTTGATATTTCAGTAATTACTCATTTTGTCTAAGCGATTTTTAGGGCGTTTTATTTTATAAAATCGCTTATGTTTGGCTCTGTCCGTCCGTCTGTGATATCAATTAAATTAAAACAGCAAGTAAAAGGGTAAGAGATATAAGACTGAAAATTTCAGGGTGCATGTGATCTATAATGCCATTTATGACGCTGCCAAAAAATATTGTGGAGAAATCGGTGGGCAGCAAAGGGTGCCTTCAAAACTCAAATCAAGAATCCGAGAAAAAAGGTTATAGATATAAAGATAAAATTTTTAATTAATTATTGAATAAATTACTTAATGTCGAGTAATTAAATCACTATGTATCTAAAGAATTTAATTTACAATTCTAAATAAACCCCAATAAATATAACGTGCTTTTTCATGTTACATCGGCAAATGTGGCTCCCATTCTAAGTACATATTTGGTCCATTTAATTTTGTACGCAAGACGATTTCGACAATTCTCTACCGTCCTATGGCTGCAGAAATCACTTTGGTCATATATTGTAAACGAGTCACGATACAAGCCCAGTGGTTTAAGATTGAATAAAATTTAACGCGAAATGATTATGAATGTCACACAGCGGAATAAAAAAAAATCACGCGAACAAGTTACGGCGGTTTCACCCGCAAGCAGACTTGAAAGGCGCTCGATGAAATTAAATTTCGCCATTTTATTTTTAATTTCACGACGAAACTCGAGAGATATTTAATGCAACATGATCGAATGATTCATCTCATTCGCCTTCTTTTCATATACATATTTCCTTTTCGGATGAAATAAAATATACGATCTTGGCAACTTCGACAACAACTAAAGCGACTTGAATAAACTACATGCACTTATCATTTACCTCCGATCGTCCTCGAAGAAACTGTTTTATGAAAAGAGAACCTGAATCAGACTACCGAAATACCACTGCTACACCGCGCTAACTATAACCGGAATTATCGAGGTTTTGAAGCAGACGTTTTCCACGTTCACATTGGTATGTGTTGAAACTCAAAATTTTGATGACACGAGCTTCACGAAAAAAAAATGTTTTTTTCAATCCTGTCTGCAGTCTGTCTGTCGAAGCCCCGATCAAATGAAGCATATCACGCAAAAAAATGGAGGGTCGCTTTTTCTTGTCGATAATCATAAAATTCCAATATCCACAAAATGTCGATTTTCTCAAAAATATCAGCATGGATTTTGATTATAATTCATCTAGTAAGAGGTATTGACGTAAAAAATAATATCTATAATGTGAAGCATATGACTCTAATTATATATCTTTCGAGGACATTATAATATATGGAGTTTACTCTCATATATGCAAGTTTTAGGTATCCATTGGTCCGAAGTGGTTTTTGCAATTACCGATATGAGTCACACCGTCTAACAATGGAGGATAGTTTATTTCTTCCCGATTTTCATAAAATGTCGATTTGCACCAATATGGCTGAATTAAATCCATCCGTATTTATAGCACAATATCGTAAAAAGTAGCGCATAAGATACATGCCCCAAAAATAACCCCACAGCGTCTGGCGATATCGTAAAATGTCGAGTTCTACCCCGTGGCATCGCCGAACTTCGCCAAAAGCAGCAGCATCGTCGACACGAGTGAATTTGCGCGTGCGGGAATTAACATAACCGGCAACTTTATCACGCGGAGTGGAAGCTTACGGATATTAGACAGCTCGCACGATGTATTTCGCGCCCGTTTTTTGGGACCAGGACGGCAAAAAAACGAACAGTAGCGAGCGTCGAAGAGACGAATTATTACCGATAAATCTCCTCTCGTACCCTCTTTACCTTCAATTCATTAACCCCGCTCCTCATCCTTCCCCCTTATGAAAAGGGCGTTTCACCGGAGAGATCGATTCGGATGCCCACACCCGGCCGACCATTGAATATGTGAGCTAGTTGCGCGGGGACTTGAGCGGCGTAGCTAGGCAGCTAGGGCGAGGGCGGCGGAAGCGTTGCCATAGAGATCAAAAAGCTCGGTTCATTGACTGTCTCCGGGGTCGAGGGACAGAGGAATGAGATTTCGAAACTAAATTGAATGGCGGACGAGATTTTTTGCGCTTTTATATCCTCGCTGCCGGCGGTGAAAAAGGAAGGTCGCTGGTTCGATAAAAAAAACTCCGAATCCAGGGGCTTATTTTTTCGTGATTTGAAAAAAAATCTTTTCGTCGCAGTTCCGCCCGCGTCGAATGGGGAAAAAAACCTCCGTGATGAAACACCCTCTGCTTTTAAAAAAATTTGACCCGATTAAAGAGCACCGTCCTTCCTCTGGGTACTCCTCGCCAACCGGAGCGAATGAGTTCTGTTACCGGGACGATAATTTTTTTTTGAAAAGTGATCGTTACGCTTTACCCCGTTTGATGAACTGCCGCAAGCGAAATATCTATGGAAGGTGGTCCCGGAGTCGTTTAGCAACGAAGAATAATGTCAACGTACATCATGCGCATCTACTGTACGTATGTAACCTTATTTTAACTCTTTCATTCACAGATGTTTTTTGTAATCGCAGAATAAATCTGAATATTTCAGTAATTCATTTACCAAGCCTTCAGGTCATAAATCATGGACTCTCCGCTATCTTTTTTATCCACTTCTGTGGCTAAAATATGCACCAGGAGTTATGAAAACAATGTAATTGAATGTAAATAAAAATGGACATGGTGGCTGAAATGGTTAAGGATGTGCGAAAGGACATCATACCGCTTTAGATAATGCAATAGTGTTAAAGAATAAAATATCGTAGTCAGTCATACCTCTAATAACCTTTGAGCTAAAGCGAATGTATGTTTTGAAAGTCATATGAATGGACAGAACCGCCCCCTACATACTCTTCAACTAATACGATATTTATTAATATTCAATGTTATTTTATGTTCTAATTTCAGTGTTGTAAAAATACTGGCTGTTAAATACTTAATATAAACCTGGTTTAATTAAAATTGCAAATGATAGATGGTCCCGAATATTTAAGTCGGTCCTGGTAATGGATAATGAATGTACACGCGATTTTCTCAAGAGAGCATAGAATTTGTACATAGAACATCCAACATCACACGTACATGCCTCACTAGCATAAAAGGCTAAATATTCTATATTACGTTAAATGGGTGGTGAGCGGTAAGATGAACCATGAATTCAAAAAAGCGCGATTTTGCTAGTCCTATGGCTAAGAAACAAATTCACAAAATAAATACTTAAAATATCAAATCGACAACAAAAGGACTTATTCGGGTATCTCCAATAGCCATAAAAATGTTTATGAATAATAATATGCGCATTTCGGATACCACGCTGTCATCCTGAGAAAGATTCACAAATAGGAAATTCTAAGAGAACCATTAATCACAGATAGTAGATAAGAGAATATACAACTACTTACTATCGGTTAATACTAACGATGACAGCTAGGCAGTGTTCAAAATGCGCGTATGATTTCTTCCGAACGTTTTTACGGCTATTGGAGATACACGAGTTAATTAAATGCCCATTTTTTTCAATTAGATTTTCAACTACCAATTTTGCGAATCGATTACGGCTGGTTTGTAGCCGAAATGGGCATTTTGCTCTCTCGACGTTTTGCCTGGCGATTGGAGATACCCAATTTACCAATTACGACGCTTGGGTAGATTTCCCCTGGCAACGTAAGCGATATGCCGGTTGCCGCAAATGGAAAAACTCGCTCTTAAGGACGAAACAAGTTACAGACCGGACATAGGAACGTGGTTCTTTGACATGCCCAACATTGTACGGATGGAATGCGGAAAAATTAACGGTTGCGGGACTTCTCTCTCTCCTCCTCCCTCCTTTTCCGCCTCCTCCGCCCTCCCACTCATCCCTCCCTCCCTCCCTCTCTCTCTCACTCTCTATCTCCTGCAGAAACGCCCACTGCAGCATCCGTGATATTCCCAGACGCAAACACACAAGCAAACAAGCGCGCACGGCCTCTTGCGCCATGACCTTCTCGTCGACAACTCTTGACGAGGCACGCGTGTTCTTCTCTCGACACTTCCACTCCATCGACGAGCGTTTCGTCACCGCCGTCCCGTGATTACAGTTTTATCGCTATCCATTCTATTACGATTCGATTTTTTAAAAAAATTATAATCGACGCGATCTCGTTCGTGACCCGGGACTTTGGCAATTGAACCGTGAAATGGCGACTTTTTACGCATCGCGGAGACGAATTCGATACGACGTGTTATTTACCGCGACCCAAAATATGTTCCGAGTGATTTTATTTTTCAAAGGAGGGCAAACGCCGCTCAAACGTGCGCCATGATGTTTTTCTAGCGCGTAATGGTCAAATTCAATCAAGTTTCGGTTGCAGTTCTCTCCCTTCAAAGTCGTTGCCGAAAAAACTGATCGATTAAAAATAACATCAGTAAATTTAGGGTATTGAATGTTTCCTTGAAGTTATAGTGAGATCATCGTCATCATAGGTAGAGTGAACATACGTCCCGGATTTTCTATGTTGTCCCGGCGTCCCGTCCAGTTTAGTATTTGTCCCGGTTGAAAATTCTTTTTATTTTTTATTTCATAAATATAGAATAAATAAATCACATTCCACCAGTTAGATGTTATTACACAAGCAATCCATTTATTAGGAATTAAAATATCATCTTTCAATTATGTTTAACTAAGTACAATCCATAAGGGGTACCTATAGGGGCGAGGTGTGCAGCGCACTCCGACAGCCGAGTGCACGCAGGGCACATTTAGCTGAGTTTCGAAACAATTATTTATGTTATAGATCATCCCTATTTACTTTCATGAATTAGGTTTATCTAAAACGTTATATTTAACTGTTATCACGCCATAATATTTTCTTAAATGTTGCAGATACGGATTTAACCACGGTTAGAAACGGTACGCGACGTGGTTTTTCCTAAATGTTTTGGAGAACCAAAATACATTTTTTCTAGAAAATTTTCTAAAAACTTGGGGTGCGCTTTATAGCCCGAAAATACGTTAAACAAGACTAAAATATTGGTTCCCATCAAGTTTCTGACCAACTCTGTAATAATTTTGTGCACAATGTTAGAATTTGTCAAGAAATCATGGCCAAGCTACGCAGAATTTATCTATTTGGCATATAAGCGACAAAACAACTAAAGATCTTATATTGTCCCGGTTTTTCTTCTCCAGAACACGTTGTGTCACGGTTTTTCTTCCCCAGAACACGTTCTGCCCCGGTTTTACCTCCTCAGAATCTGGTCACCCTAATCATAGGTAGTCTGTCCGTAGACAGGTCCGTGATTATTCTTGGTTAAACCTAGTTCTCCACGCACTCCTATTTTCCACAGTCTTCTACATGCCTTGATATATCTCTTTCCATTTCAAGTCGTCTATCAGCTGAAACCCTTTCCTAACTCTTTCTCTCTTTCCTTCCAGTTTTCCTTCGAACACGTCCTTAATCACGCTCTCTCTCTCTCTCTCCGAAGGTAATGTTCAATCCAGTTCGCCTTCCACTTTCTTATAGTCCGTATAATCATTCGCTTCTCTCTTATTCTGCTCAGTAATTCCTCGTTTTTCATCTAAACTGTCCATTATATCTTCAGCATTATTATCCATGCCCACAATTCGAAGTGCGTCGTCTTACCTACCCTAGGAGGAGAGATGGCAAAAACGGGGTTTTGAAAAATCGCTTAAAATCATATTTGAAGCCTTTTTTAAAAAACTATTTCTATTTTTCTTAATATAACCAATGACTAGGCTCGGTAGGATTCGATTTAAATCGAAAGAAGTCGATAAAGCCGATTTTTTTTTATTTTAAAATCGACGAAAATGAATAGTCGTCGATAAGCGTCGATTTTCCAACAAGATGGAAAATTATACGTCCAAAAACCTTCTCTGAATTATAATATTAAAGTCGTTTCTGTTTACTTTTTTCGCAGTATTATTTTATATCTACGATTTCGTTCCTTTTCTGGGCTTGCATTAAGAGTGGGACTGAAAGAAGGCTATTTTCTTACACTCAAATATGCGTCTTTTTTTTAAAGCTCACGCTTCTAATCTGGACAATCAGGTAACCGCAAGGCGCTAGTCAAGTTTTGAGAACGTGTTTCTTTTGAGGTTTATCAGATTATATTTGTCGACCTAATGGCGGGATATTCCACGAGCCTTTCTGTAAGTCATGCATATGCCCTGCTGAAAATGCCTCGATTAAACAAGGTTTGGAAGAATGGAATTTCGGTGATCGTTTTGAAGATCGTGCTCTACCTTTCAACTCATCAACCCCGTGGAGTGTATTCCGGAAACAAATGCTTCTCGATCCTTTGAAGAGTTTTACCTACAGATGACCTTGTTGTATGCACTTTCATCCGTTCTCCCGATGCACAACCCAATCTTTTGGCAGTTTTTTTCTTAAAGTTATCCAGGAAGGATCGTTCCTCTCTCGTGCTTTTGGCTCCTTCGTCTTTTGCTACAGGTTAGTAAATTTCAATTTATAAATAATGGTTTTAAAAAGGTGCACATAAATTAGCAATCGTTACTAAAAATTGAAGAGGGATTAACAATTAATATTTATTTGCTGTTTGTTGTAATATATTTTGCCGATTGGGAAAACACATTTTAATCCGGATTTGAGGTAAGATCGAGCGCTCAATAATAGATTTTAATTCTTCTCACTATATGCTTGGTTAAATAAAGAGAATATGTAGTGCAGTGATGAAATATATCAAATGATACTAAGTATTAGCTAGTTCTTTTTTGACGTCTAAAATATTATTGTGATAATTATATCGTTAATGTTTTTTCCTTAATTGGCATCAACGAATGTCTAAAGGACTTTACGCTAAACAGGCAAATTATTGTTTTAAAGAAGGTTTCTCGGCAAAAGTAGCATCATATTGTTCGGATTTCATTAATTAATCGTTTTCTAGTTTTCATTATACAATTTAAAGAGGTAAATATCGATTTATGTTATATCCTCCTCTGTAAGGAACGTATATATATATATATATATATATATATATATATATAAATGGATGTCAACAAGGTGTTGGGATGAAGGAACAATTCCGAAAGCTTCTACGTTTGTGATGTTTCTGTGTTTTAGTGTTCTTTTACGTGTGTCGCTTCGACATCCCCGGGGCCTCGCCAACCTGAAGTCGTCTGATTGGTGAGTGCTCACTGGGTTTCCTCATCCCAACACCTTGCTGACATCCATTTATCCATTTTATCTTTCCTTTTCCGTAAGCTGTTATATATATATATATATATATATATATATATATATATACACACACTAGTAGAAGGTGCTTGCATTCTACAAGCATATCATCTCACCTTAAAAAACATTCAATTTTCAGACAGATATTTCATCATTCCAAATATTTTTTAATTCTAAAGATTTCACCTCCGCAGCGATTTTCGTTTTTCCCTTATGTAAAAATAATAGATTAAAACAATTCCCAAACTTTGCAATTTTAAGAATTTTATACTTTCTCCATTATGGGGTACTAATGCTACACATTTCTGCGAAATTTTAAAGTTGTATAACTTCTAGAAGTGAAATAATATTTTTCTAATTATTTAAATTTTAAACATTTTTATGGATCCCCACGCTCCGCGTAAGCTACATCGGTCTACCCAAGATACTGAAAAGTACTAAGTATCCTTGAGGAATTTAAGCCAAAAAAATCTGGAAAAATGTATTGATAATTAAGTTCATTACTTAATAATTGAATATGTAAGCCACGAATGTCAGATTTAGACACAAAAGAAAAAATCGTACATCATACCTGTTGTTTTCGAACAAAAATACCCTAAATTTTCGTCTCGCTATACCAATCACCGAATGGCGAAGAATCATTCACAAGGGAATAATAAACTACCGGTGCTTCGAGGATGAGGGAGTTAACAATGGCGAGTGGGACTAGATCGCAAGTAAATTTTTTTCTGTCTTGTTTGAAAACGCTCGGGGCAGATAGTGGAGCTCATTCTCACGCTCCCTAACGTCAACAGGTCTTTCCCGGCACGTACACGCGTTGCGGTTTGCATCGGGTGCGTTGCCTTGTGATTGATTTCGGGCTTTTCGCTAGCTAAATTTTCTCAAAGCCCTGAAACATGGCAAGAAAACATGCGCCCTGTAATCCAGCAACGAGGACTCGTTGAGCTATCGACCGAGCTGTTATTTTTAAAACAAAGAGTGTCTCTTGATACATGAAATATTTTCCTGCGAGCTATCCGAAAAATATTGCCTGGAAACGCACCTTTGATGGAAAGGGTGACCCAGAAGTCTGGACCCATAGGAAAATATAGATAACATTCTTAAACTTAAACAGACAGACACATTTCCAAAGTCGGTTTTACATTTTTCGGAAAATAAATCGATATATTCAGCTACGAGGCTATTTTATTTGCCGAAACATATAAAATCGACGCCAGAAATATGTTTGCTTAACGTTAAGAAAATAATGTCTATTTTTCCGATGGCTTAAAACTTATAAAGAGAACACACGACAGGATAATAGTTCTGATGCACGTCATTTTGACTGACGAGCTGTATTTTAGAGAACGCATCCGCGACGTAAATCGAGGACTACCTGCGAAGAAAGCGTAAAATTTCAAGGCTCGACGATTGAAAGCTGCTTGAATTAGAACGTAGTTATGATATTCCCTGTTTTTTTCATCCGCTTCAAACTGCATGAATGGAACGGGACGACCTATGCCACGGCGAAGTTCAGTTTTCTCAAGCACGAGTTAAGCAACGCTGCAATAACGCCGGAGAGATAAAAAAATGCATTCACGTTCGAGCTACTCTATTTTGATTACATTTCGCAACGATAACTTTCCGGAACGTTCGTTTAAGACTACTTGACGGAGGCTGTCGAAGGTAAACTAATATACGATAATTGTAGACTATCGCGATAACTGAAACGTTATACAGTATACGTCAACATACTAATTGTCTCTCGAACTCTCGCGATATTGTGAAATAATACGCCTTTCCACTTTCTCCGGTTACGCTAGCGGAATTCGGTGTAAGGTGAATGAAAGAGGAGCTTGGGCAACGGCGAGAAAGCGACAAAACAGGGTAAGAGGAACGTCGCGAGTGAAGAAGAAAGGGAATATGGATAAAAAAGTCGGGTATCGTCGAAAGTCGGTTCATACGTAACGTATATATAGGATCAATTTCAATACGACGCCTAATCATGTATTAATTATCAGCAAGGGCGGAACTTTCGGGCGGATTGCAATACGACGACTAATAAAGAATAAATCTTCCCGAATCGTGAGGCGACTACGGTAGATTTAGTAGAAGAAACTTAGTCCCATCAGCTTTTTCCATTCTCTGCGGAAAGAATTAGCGAGCACGCCTAATTGACTAAACCAAATAAAAAAATTAAGTCCCTCTGATTCCCTTTCAAGGGTCAGGGAAGTCAAGATTCACATTTTGGCTACGAAGCAGCCGCCTTTTTTGGTGCTTCACCGTCAGCAGAGCGCGATGAGGAAAAGCTCTTTTCCTTAGAATTCATAACTGGTAAATCACCAATGATGCTCTTTTCCTTAGAATTCACAACTGGTAAATCACCAATGATGACGGCTACTTTGCAGCCGGAATGCCCAACCTTATCCCCAAACATTTTTACGGGCATCGGAGTTTTTCAAACCCGTTTATTCGCGATTCTCCCATGTCGATGCTCGTAACACTACCAATGAATCGCATAATGCAAACAACACGTTCGAAACATCTCCCACGTTGCGTTCATTAAAACCTGATTAAGTCAACGCCCTCCTGATAGGAAAAAAAACAATAGGTTGCTTTGAGCAAAGGGAAAAAAGAATAATCCCTTTCCACCCCTCAACCGGTGAACTTCGCCATTCTTCTTGCGCCCCATCGAGCGCGAGGCTCGTGACGCACTGATGAGGCGCAGAAGATCGTGACCCAATCCCCCCCCCAAGCCCGACAATACTGATAAACCAGAGCAAGTGTCACAAGTATGACCCTGGCATATCTATGGGGGAGAAAGAGAGGGCAATGAGGGCACAGTGGTGACGCTTTAGAGGAGACGATGCGACGGAACGATACTGCCCAAAAAACCGTCTCATTGGGTCGGTATGGCACGCGTCGAGGTGTCTGCGACCAAGACACGCGTGTTTCGGATTTCGTCAGAACCTTCGGAGAAGCGATTGGGAGAGCTCAGGAATCGGAAATGTTACGTCACCTCGCGCGCGCGAGAGAAACGACGCGAAACATTTGATGTTCGTGTAATTCAGATTAAAATTGTTGCCGAGAGAGTAGCGTAAGACTATCGGCATGAATACAACGATCGGCGCTTTCGCGAATCGCTTCCATACGCCTTGAGTAATTCATGAAACGATAAAGCGAAAACGTGCTTCATCCGCCTACGTGATCGATGATACTCTGGTAATCAAACAACGGTTGACTATTTAAGATGCGCATTTCAGCCGAAAATCAGGCGTCCTCAGTGGTAATTCAACGATCTTAGATTCTAACAATTGAGATATCCTTGGTAAAGTAAGAGGCGGAAGTACGTTTTCTTAAACATTTTCAGGGTTCTGGTTTGCCTCCCCCTTTGAAGAGGAGAAAACCCGAGCCGACAGAACTTAGATCCTAATTACGTGAAAACTTCACTCATTTGGTTTCAGTAGTTGGCCTACAATGCCATATCAAATTTTCGAATATTCCGAATTTGAAACCATCTTGCGGAAAATTTTTGAACTACTATGAAAATCCAAGCGACGGAAGAAAATTTATTGATTTGCAAGAGCAATCTAATTAAAAAAGAATTTCCCTAATATTTCCAGTAGTTTGTCTACAATACCAGTAAGTTTTGATATTTCCGAATTTGAAGCCTTCTAGCGAAAAATCTATGAGCTAAGGCGAAAAGTCAATCAGTGGAAACATAATTGAGTGGTGTGAGGTATTTAATTCAAAAAGACTTTTCCAAATACCCGATAAAACAAAAAAGATTATTGTCCACAGAAGGACAGACAGAGAGAGCACATAAGGGCGTTTAAAAAAAAAACTTGCTAAAAGGGACAACAGTCAGACTCGGCTAACGGTGAAATGACGTATAGGACCGCTATTTTGTAACTGGCACGAGGAATAAGTTTACTCGACGGTTTCATGGATAGAAGAGCAGCTTTGATTATCAGTTAGGGTGATGCCCTAACTATTTGTAGGCGACGGCACCCTTTCAAAGATAGACAGAATTTCGCGATACCCCAGCGTTGAAGCAAGATTTTATATTTTTAGAAGCAATTACAACAACCTGTGGACGCATCCATTTGTCGGTTATACATCATAACCTATTTATTAGAGGAAAGAATATTTACTTCCAAATCGGCACCCTTTCAAAGATAGAATTTTGCGAAACCCCAGCGTTGAAGCAAGATTTTATATTTTTAGAAACAATTACAACAACCTGTGGACGCATCCATTTGTCGGTTATACATCATAACCTATTTATTAGAGGAAAGAATATTTACTTCCAAATCGGCACCCTTTCAAAGATAGAATTTCGCGAAACCCCAGCGTTGAAGCAAGATTTTATATTTTTAGAAACAATTACAACAACCTTTGGACGCATCCGTTTGTCGGTTATACATCATAACTTATTTATTAGAGGAAAGAATATTTACTTCCAAATCGTGTATTTATTATCAAAACAAAGTTTTCCGCGGCACTCCTAAAAATCAATTGCGGCGCCTCGGTGTGCCACACCACCCAGTTTGGAGTTGGATCAGCGATCCCGAAATTTTTCATCTCTGATCCATAGAATTAAATAAATAAATAAAGGCGAAACCAACAAATCGCTCAATTTTGGCAAGGAAGAAGAGGAAGTAAAAGATATGCATTCTGCGCATAGGGAATAATTTAAAAAAGATCTTCAACGGATGGAAACGTAAGGTATGATTCCATAAAGAACGGGATTCGAGAAACGAAAACGTAGATGCGATCTCCATTCACGAAAACGGAATTCTGCCCGAAAGCGATCCAAGTCGACCAAAATTACGCCAACGCTGAGCTACCTAAAGAATCCCTTAGAACGAACGAGACCTCAATATCGGGTTAAATAGATTTTAAAGAAAAAATCCAATCACGTGAGAAAACGAAGCGATTAAAATCCGATTATCGAAACACATTCCATCCGGCCAATAAAAAAATATCACTCCGAGCGACGACGAGAGTTTATTAAAAAAATAAACAAAGTGTCAGAGCGTATTTCCGCTACCCGAGGAACGGTACTCTTCGTTTTTTTCCGCTACACTACCATCCTCCCTTCGTCCGCTACGTAATTTGATTTCCCTTGCTCGGAGATGAAGAGAAAACGAGCGACCTCTAAGTGAACGCGGGAGTTCTTTTAATGAATACGTGGCGGAGGAGGGAGGGAAGTGAAGGGGATGTGGAGGAAAGAGGAGGAATGGGATGGGAGAGGGGAGAAGAGGGAGGGGAAGAAAGGGGAGGGGGAGAGAAGGGAGGGGAGAGAAGGGAGGGGGAGAGAAGGGAGGGGGAGAGAAGGGAGGGGGAGAGAAGGGAGGGGGGAGAAGGGAGGGGGGAGAGAAGGGAGGGGGAGAGAAGGGAGGGGGGAGAGAAGGGAGGGGGAGATAAGGGAGGGGAAGATAAGGGAGGGGGAAGATAAGGGAGGGGGAAGATAAGGGAGGGGGAAGATAAGAGAAGGGGGAGAGTAGAGAGGGGGAGAGTAGAGAGGGGGAGAGAAGATAGGGGAAGAGAAGGTAGGGGGGAAGGGAGGGGGAGAAGGGAGGGGGAGAAGGGAGGGGGAGAAGGGAGGGGGAGAAGGGAGGGGGAGAAGGGAGGGGGAGAAGGGAGGGGGAGAAGGGAGGGGGAGAAGGGAGGGGGAGAAGGGAGGGGGAGAAGGGAGGGGGAGAAGGGAGGGGGAGAAGGGAGGGGGAGAAGGGAGGGGAGAAGGGAGGGAGAGAAGGGAGGGGGGAAGGGAGGGGAGGGAGAAGGGAGAGAAGAGAGGAGGGAGAGAAGGGAGGAGGGAGAGAAGGGAGGAGGGAGAGAAGGGAGGGGGAGAAGGGAGGGGGAGAAGGGAGGGGGAGAAGGGAGGGGGAGAAGGGAGGGAGAGAAGGGAGGGGGAGAAGGGAGGGGGAGAAGGGAGGGGGGGAGAGGAGGGAAGAGAGGAAAGGGGAGGGGGAGTAAAAGGGGGAGAAGGGGATAGCACACTTAATCAAATCTCGGCGAAATATGCGCGGAGAAAGAGAAGAGGCAATTGCAAAACGACGCCCGAAAAAGAAAGGGCAGAAAGAGAGGAAGGATCGGTTTGGATTCATTATGTTTGATCAAGCTCAAGTTCAACCGTAAGGTTTATATTATGTCGTACAAATGAGGCTCTCGGCGCAAAAGTGGCCAGAGCCACAAAAACTTCTTTTAAGTTTATCCTTCCATGAAAATCGTATTGTTTAACTGTAAAATACAAAAGTGGCCTAAGCCACGCAGCAGAATACGTACATATTCAGAAAATTAGTCAAAGCTTCCTTTTTGGATAAAATATTAGATGCACGAGTGGCCTATTCCCTTCCATTGTTTTGACCTCAGGCCGCATTTGCGCTCAGCGCCTCAATCATGAGATATTTTAACCCTCTAATAATACGTCATTTATGACGGACAATAACGCTCGTAACACATAAAAATCTCATTCATCGACGTTATTACGACCAATTTTTAAGACCAATTGTCTCCTCTACCAGCGTCGGACACGATTCCGTACGCGGAAGTCAAATTTTACTTTAATTCGACGTACCGCGGCGGAAAACTCCACGCGTAGGTTTAAACCAATTACCAGACAGGCAATTCAGGCCGCCATGGGCGGTGCGCCGATTTTTTAAAACGTATCCGTTGCGAACCCTTTGACGACATAAACCAATTTTCCGTCGCCGTCCGTTCCAAAAAAGCGCATCCTCTCCAACAAGGCACTTGTCTGCCCCCATTCTCTCCGAATCCGGAACTCGCGAGACGCCGTAAATGGGGCTCCTCGCCGCAGCGCCCAATAAGACCATCCCGGGATTCCGGGAACGCCGCGAGTCGACGGTCAAACGCATAATTAGGATATCGGTCCGCGTAATTCGATAATAATCTCGAAATGCCATTCATCCGTCGTAGAGTCAAGCGATGAGGAAAGGATCGCTAATTTCATAACGCCGCATTCAACTAAGTGGGCGTGGCTCAAAGCCCGCGGACAACCCTTTGCACTTAGTTCCACGTTTTTTAGGAAAAGGGGAGAGGTGGTGGTGTGGTGTGGGTGGGAGCGGTGGTGTGGGGCGGGTAGGAGCGGTGGTGTGGGGCGGGTGGGAGCGGGAGGTGTAGGGATGCGGGGACGGCTTAGGTAAGGGTGGGAAGGAATGGGAGGAAAAGGGAAGGAGGAGGTGGGTTTGGGGCTCGGATCGATAAATCGACGCGATCCTTGGGGATTCCCCCTAGCCCAGGGGCCCGATAACTCCGTCCCGGTTGCAACCCTTCACCTAGGGTACGCCGGGAACAAAAACCTGCGACACGCTCCGTGAAGACACAGAAATGATCCGTGCAATTTAGCGGAGGTTAACATTAATCGGACAAAAAGGGAGTGATTCTCTTGTTTCCTACTGATTTTATCATTGATTTCGTGGACACCCTTGAATTTTTTACAGCTAGTTTTCCGCGCCGATAAGATGTTTAAAGTAGCACACAGTAGCACTAAGGTCTAAGGACGGTATTATACCGTCCTTAGACCTGGACTAACAGAACTATGAATATGGCCCTAAGCGTTTTATAACAAATATACATGATGAGTTAATGACCAAGGAATAAAAACATCAAATTAATTGAATGTCCGTTAGCTGAAGATAGATTGAAGCAATTCGCGCGTAAATAATACCAACAATTATCAGGACAATTGGATAAATCAGTTACCGCACACAAATCGAAAATTCAAATCAAGAAATAAGAATACTGATGGAGATAACTTGTTTAGCTAATGATGGTTATCGCAAAGCTTATTGAAACAAACAAATAATAACAAGATCTCCGATCAAATTCTTACCTATGTGTGAATTAGAGCTAATTAAAAGTATGAACCTAAGCAGTCATGAATGATTTTCTCGACTTGAATGCGCTTAACCGCAAAAACTTTTTATGTCTCGGGAAATTTCGTGAGATTATTCCCGAATGAGACAGTTAACTAGAAAACTAGCAAGCTTAATTTTCTGAGTACGAGACAGAACTACCTTTTGAATGGGTAGTCAAGAAGATTTTCAAAGGTTTCCCAAAAATACCCCTAAGGTTTCAATGGCTGAAGTTGGAGAAATCGGAGGTTTTCAAAAGACCATGGATGGGATAGCCTCACAAGAAGAAATTCATTTCCAACAATGAGTAAGGTAAACGCATTGCGCTAGAAGGGCGTTTCTCGTAACTGAAAGAAAACATTGCTCGATGATAAAAAGAGATGCATCTCCTTTTACGGAGAGAAAAAGCTATTGTATGGATCAATTCGTTCAAAAATAATTTCCGCGCCTGAAATTGTAAAAATGCAAGAATATCTCTTCGCGAAGTACTATTTTCATGGTGATAGATTAACATTTTTCACCAATTAGTTTTCTATCACCAAATAATTCTTCGTTAATCTTCACTCCATTTCACCACGGATGGGAGTCGACTATTTTTGGACATCTCCCTTATAATAAAAGGCTGTTTGTCCGTTGGCAGACATAATTTACTCAAATATAAAAAGCTGTGGCGAAGGAAAATTTACAAAAAAACGTCCAGGGTTCGACTCCAGGAGATGATTTGCATCCCCTATAAGATAACACGTAAAAATCGACTACCTGAACGCAGGTTTTTCTTCTTTTGGAAATTAAAATTAGAAACAATTAACCTATGACCTTTGAATCTAAACCATTCTAAAGAAAAAATCATAAGGTTTCTTATTCTGTTCATCTTTTTTCGCCTACAGTTCGAAATCCTTCATGTTAAACGTTTAATTCACATATTTTGGGGAAATCTTGCCATTTTAACGGGATGTTGCCTTGCCTATTAATTACGTAGTTAAACCTTGAAATCCTATTGTTATTTCAATACTTATGGGTTTAAGCGTGCTTTGAAGACTTTCAATGAGAGGAGAAGAGAAAGACGGAAGGAGAGGGAAATGATTTCCATAGCAATCAATCTAAACAACATTCGAATAACTAAAAAGCAGAAATACTATTAACAAAGATTTAAAATCGTAATAATGAGCTACCATTATATATAGACGTTCCTTACAGAGGAGGAGGAGAATATAACATATAGGAGGATACTAATGTTTAGGCACTTCCAGATGAGCTGGTGATTCGAAATTTTTTTCTTGGGTAGGATTTTGTGCAAAACTGATTGGAAAAACCGAAAATCTTGAAAAAGTGCAACAATGCGGCCGCTAAAAATTCGCAATTATTTAAACAAATTTTCAAGGTTTATGATTTTCCGAATGTGCTACGGAGCTGAATTTTTTTTAGAGGTAGGATTTGTAAAAAATGAAATAGGGATTATAGAAATTTTGATATTTTAATTTGTGTTGCCGTTAAAAATTCTTCAAGTTTAAATAAGTAGATAACTGTTTAGGTACTACGGGATGAGCTAGGAAGCTGAAAATTTCAAGTTATTTCCAGAGTAGTGCATTTGCACAAATAAACATTTGAATCTCTCCATAAATATATTGGGGCGGCCGTTAAAAATGTTTAAAATTTAAACAATTAGAAAAATATTATTTTACTTCTAGAAGTGCTACAACTTTAAAATTTGGCAGAAATGTGTAGCATTAGTACCCCATAATGGAGAAAGAATTAAAATTCTTAAAATTTAAAAATTTGGGGAGTGTTTAATCTATTATTTTTACATAAGGAAAAAAGAAAATCGCTGCGGAGGTGAAATCTTTAGAATTAAAAAATATGTCTGAAAAATGAATGTTTTTTCAAGGTGTGATGATATGCTTGTAGAATGCAAGCACCTTCTACTAGTATTCAATATTAATGAAATAGAAACGGTATTGAACATCTTAGGTACTTGCTGGAAGTTTTAATAAACAAACCTGGCATTTAAAATATGTATAGAGTGAAGGATTGGGCGATAAGTTACCGGAGTTAGGTAGAAGAATGGAGGACAACGACTGCGATGTGAAAAGCAAGAGGGAAACTACCACATTACAATCCCTAGTAATTATTATATGGTTGGGCAATATGAGTTCTCTCGAGGTAAAACAATCCGGAGGTAAAATAGTCCCCCAATCGGATCTCCGACTTGGAGGAGTATGCTGAAGATAAAATGGATAGATAGGATAAAAAACGATGAAGTGCTACGAAGAATAGGAGAGAAGCGAATGATTATACAGACTATTAGAAAGAGGAAGGCAATCTGGGTTGGGCATTATCTGAGGAGAGAGAGTATGATTAAAGACGTGTTAGAAGGAAAACTAGACGGAAAAGGGGAAAGAGGTAGGAAAAGGTTTCAGCTGATAGACGATTTGAAAGGGACATAGAGTTATCAAGATATGAAGAGGACAGCGGGAAATAGGAGTATATAGAGAACCAGGTTTAACCATGAATAATCACGGATCTGTCTACGGACAGACTACACATGATGATGATTTTATATTTATCTTTTTGCAAAATGCATGTTTTTTTATTTTAATACATAATCTTCACATGCCCGTCACATTTGACGGGCAATTACGCTAGTATTTCTAATAAACTATGAAGAAATTTTTGAAGCTCGGAGGACGCAAATTTTGAGAAAGTACGAAAAAAACAATACTCGCACCTCGCAAACTGCAGCGGTGAAACTATTCTACATGAGCCGATTCTCAGCCTTACTTAAAAACCCACTTCACGTAATTGGGTTTAGGAAAATTCACCGCCAGCAATTCACCGCCACGGAAAATTCATCGCCATGGGAAATTTATCGCCTTAAATGGATCATGTTGTTAACAAACGCTGTATTAAATATGCGAGTGCGGACTCTACGCCAACAAAAGAATATAAGGGCAAATAATCCAATTATAGCGGTTTTAATAAATACGATGTTTCATTTTTTGACCGGGGATGAAATGGAAGTAATCCACATTTACAAGTAATATACCAATTGTTTATGACAACCAAATGAGAATTTTTAAAATAATGATATGCAGAAAAAGTTAACAAAGAGTAAGGGAGGGGGGAACGGGAGGAGGATGTAATAAAGAAATGGAGAAGTGTGTAGAGGGAGAAGGAAGGGGGGAAAAGTGTAACAAATTATAATGAAATATAGGTAATATTGATATCGATCAACTAGGAATAGAATATAGTCAAATCGATATCTATCAAATAGGAATTTAACAACAATTAAGAGTATGAAGAGAAAAAATGAAAAAGATGGTGAGGGGGTATGAGGGGGGAGACAGGTGGGGTAGAAAGAAAGCATGATCAAATATAGGCAATACTGATATCTATCAACTAGGAATTTAACAATTAAGAGTCTGCAGGAAAAGGAGGAAATAAAAATGGTGTAGGGAATAGAGAGGAAAGGAAGGGGAATGTAATGAAGGACGTTATTTTTGCACTCAATTGTAAATAAACAACATTAAGAAATCTATATTTTTCTTTCCATGACCATTATTTGAAAAGTGTTAGAGGAACAGAAATTATAAATTGTCTAAATATTCTTGTATTTAAATATCAACAAATAAATTTTTTAACATTTATCCAATAAAATTTCGAGCACTTCACTTACAAATCGAGAATTGCGAATAATATTTAAAAACTTTTTTATCTTTTTACTTTCTCTAGACGGGAGTATAAAGAATGTATTCTTTCATGAAAAATCTACTTCGAGATTTCAACGGAAATATACGTTTTAGTATTTTTTGTACACAAAAAACTTTTGCTTAAAATAGTTTATAGTTTTGGCTGAACTTCATAACTTAAAGATTAATTATGTTATAAATTTTAAATCAACAATTAACCGACAAGAAAAATCGTTGTATTATTTGCACTTATATTCTTTTGTCGGCGTCGAGTCCGCACACGCATTTTAATACCGTCTTTGTTAACAACATGATTCATACAAGACGATAAATTTCCCATGGCGACGAATTTTCCGTTGCGGTGAGTTGCTGGCGGTGAATTTTCCTTGGCGATGAATTGCTGGCGGTGAACTTTCCGTGGCGATGAATTGCTGTCGGTGAATTTTCCGTGGCGTTGAATTGATGGCGATGAATTGCTGGCAGTGAACTTTCCGGATACTCACATAATCTATCCCAGCGGGTTATTGTACCATATTATATTAGGTTTCTCTTCAGATGAGACTCCTCAGGCATGAGACCGTCAACCTCAGATGTGACTTAGCACAGAGGTCGGATTTAAAACAAGCTCTTTCGAAGGAACGAAAAATTGTGAACTCAAATTTTCGATAAACAAGGCAATGTTTATTGATGATGGAGGAAACAATATTTTAATTTGATGCTTTCAGTGGATCACTTAGTCAAATTCGTTTATCAGGTAACTTCGACGGCGGGACAAATAATAAGCGTAATATCAAAAAATATAAAGGGAAATTTTTACGAAAAGCTATACTCATATTTAGGTTTTCCGTACAACTTATCTAAAAGTAGCTTTTTCTTGCACTATTTTGTCATATTTCATTCTTCTTACACTATTTGCCTTGTATGTATTGTAAACTATTGTATGATATAAAATAAGCTACGTGAGGAATGTGTATATGAGTATTAGAGGATAAACCAGCCACCTCCTCACATATATGAAGGCACCAATCAACCGATCAATTAATAAATATTATTCCTTTTTCTCAATAAAATATCCAACTTATCATCGTTCGCCTAATTAAAAGATTCAAAAAAATTACATCTAGTAAAAAGAGTCTTAATCTTTATGAATTACTGAAACCAAGCATATTTCGGAGTTTTATACGCATTCGAGGCGTACACCCTTGCTTAATTTTTAATACGGAAAACCGAATATTATACCCAAAAAAATCTACATAAATTATTTCGCTGAGAAAAAAATCGATAAATGGCAGAGAGAAATATATTCCGAGATACTAAATCAAACGACAAGCTGTATAAACAGCGGAAGGAGATCCAGTTTTATCATTCAATCTCCCATTCTGGCCACCCGTGTCTCCGGACAAATATTTGTATCCTTTCGAGGAACAATCATGTTGAAACGCAGCTTTGAGAGAAAAATCAATATCGCGCCGACCGAAGAAAGCGCCGATTAAATTACGTCCCAAACTCGATAAGATGTTCTTCGCCAATATGATCACGTTCTTCGTCTTACAGTTGGTAAGAGTAAATCTAGCACAACGCACAACCGATCTCGCCTCGTGGGTGGCATTAAATTCACAATCAAGACAAATCCAATAGCCATAAACGCTTCGAGGTGAGCAGATGCGAATTACGACCGAGACGCAACTATCATCGGCGGTAAATCACCAATCGATCATTCTAAATTGCCGAATTACCACTGACGGCGGTTGATTTGCAGCCGAAAACCGGATCGCGTTTTCCCAACCGTTTTACGACCACCGGAGTTATCTCGATCGTTTACTCCCCTCTGAAGGAGTAAAACCAAGAAGGAAATACGGCTGTAGATAAAAACTTTCCGAGTTAGCAACGCAAGTCCGAAATCGATTCTGGACGCTTTAAATAAATTAAAGGTATTGAAATTTGGCCCTACGCCTTGAATCGTAAAGAGTTTTAATGGTTCCTCAGATTCATCTCCATTTTTTTTGGATGAGGTACGACAGATGCAAAATGTACACTAATGCAGCGGTTCTCAAACTGCAGCACGAGTACCACTGATGATGCGCGGAGCATTTTAGGTATCAGGCGAGAAGTATAAAAACCGTTGGGTGTAACCCTAGTTATTCATATTTTTTGTTATTTTTGCGCGAATGACTATCTTTTACTCATCGCTTTACATTTTATAAATTTATTCTGTTCTTTTTGAACTTTGTCACGACTTTCCCGACGCAGTCGAAGAGGGAACTTTATAAAATTTCTACGGCATATGTTCGAGGCAGCCGGTGTAGAGAGCCGTGCCAAATTTTCTAAGGGGCACGCGAAAAAAGAATTTCGTGCGCCGCCGCTCTATCGAATTACACTAACAAGCAAAACAGTGACACGAACGCAAACGTCACACTTGACCCCCGCTTCAAAACAGAACGCAATATTTCATCCTCCTTCAAAACCAATAGAGAAACACACTTCTCGCGTTACACATCATTTACCCGTTTCGAGGCAAAGCCTAACATAGGTCGCGTACGCAACATTATGCAAAAGGAACATAGGAGACGGAGAGAAGAAAAGGGAGAGCAGAAACGCGGGAAGGAGAGAGGGGGGAGGTGAGGTAATCAAGGGGGAGGAGTGAGCCGGGCGGGACTACATCTTTTTTTTTCCTTTTTGTCAGACGGCGGCAGGCAGGATTGACGCCAACCTCACACCCCGGAGGGCGGTGTCCAGCCGTCAATTACTGTGCGGCCCTTGCGTGGGTTGCGAAGGGAATGGGAAACCCACGGGTGAACCAACTCCCATCCACTCCACGACTCTTGTTCGGACACACTTCCTTCCCCCGAAGCGCCCTCCCCCCCACCCTTGCTCCCTTCGACTTCCTTCCCCGCCCCTTCTCCTCCACCATCCCCAAGACGCCCTAGCGACCGCCTCGCCCGCACCACCCACCCCCAACCCAACCTCCGCGCCCACCCTACTGAGCCATCACGCACCGGTGAGTATGCAGTCACGCGAATCCGTTATGCGGTTTTTCTCAATCAGGGTCAAGACGAAGACAATGGGTGGCGAGGAGAAGAAGGGGTCAAGGGGAGGAGGGGGAGGAGCCGGAAGGAGGGAGAAAGAGGGAGGGGGAGGAGTATGGACGGTCTGAAAGAGGTGAACCAAATGGAGGTTCGGATTTAAACGTTTCGGGCCCGTGTTTAAACGTCGACTGGCCATAAAAGTGTTCTTCGTAGCGGGCAACGAAGCGACATTAACGAGAGCAGTGCCAAAAATACTATCGATCGATTCTTCTCCGCAAAATATTTTATCGACGCAGATGAGGAATTTTGAGCTGATAAAAAATAATTCGGTAAACAATTAAGTTTTGACGGACTGCATGTACACTCGCTATGCAATGAACTATACGTTCTAACAAGAGTCTTGCTGATAATTACAGGCACCCATCGCATAACGGAGTTAATTCGTTCCATGAAAAGGGGTCGTTATTCGAAACGTCGTTATGTGAAAATCAAGTTGAGTACTGCGAGAGATAGACGGGAAGACTGGCGCAAGCGTCGTAACCGCGATGTATGCACGTCGTTAAGCGAAGAGGGGGCACAATACCACGGCGTCGTAACCCCGAACATCGTCACTCGATGCGTCGAAATGTGAGGGATGCCTGTAATAGGAATAACAGTAAACGCTCGCAGTTATTCCAAATTATACATTTTACTGTATCAACAATAAGTCATTTTGGCCTGCAAACTCGGGAACTCCCTTCCCAAAACAATCTATGTATTCCGTAAAATATATGAATAACTTCAAATTCCACGGTACTAGCGTCATAATTTAAATTATTCATAGCCATAATTTGTCTGATTCTGCCTCCATTTGCACATTTACTTATCTCTATTTCTTACGTAACTATTTCTGTTCCCTTATTTCTGTATTTCCTCATTTCTCCTCTGCACACAAAATCGCCATGTTCGGTTAGGTGGAAGAAGGTGCAGATCAATCCCAACCCAACCGAATGAATAAAATAGAATAACCGAACCCTTCAGAAATTTTAGAAATAGATAATTATTCTGATAAAATCCCAAGCGTATTTTTATATAAGGGCGAGGATAAATCAATTCAAGACTTGAAAGTATTATATTATCATAACATTTTAAGGAGAATCCATTATTTATTTACCACAAGCACGAAGTACGAACGCTCTCACAACGAGGGAAACAAAAGATAGTCTAAAGTTGAGCAACGACAGGGAGTCGAGGATACGCGCGTAAAAAAAGAGAAGACAGAAAAAATGAAATTACAACCCCCAAAGAAAGTTTATGGGGAGGGTTAAAAACGGAGACATAGCGCCGAATTAGATTGAAAAATCACCTAGATTCGCGAAATAAACCCCTTCGAGTTAAAAACAAAAATTCACATTCGGGTCGGAGTGTGGAAATTCTTTTTTCCTCCATAAACGGTTTTTTAGTTTTAGTTGGATGAATGTCATAAATCAAACCCCTTATCCCGCACACCACTCAGCGTTTGGCATTCCCATTTTCTCTCTCTCTCCCTCCCCCCTCCTACCTCTGCAGACTCATGTCGCCCGAGACCAGATTCCTGCGATGCTGCATTCCGATGAACCTGATTATTAAGTCCACTTTCATCACTTGTATCAAACCGGCGGGGAAATAAAACAAACAAGAAGCGTTCTTCGCCCGAATCCCATTTTTTCTCAAAACCAATTTGGCTAAAGGTGTTGCCGAACACGCGACCAATTGAATCATACCGAAAGGTGTGAACAAAACCATTTCCCTCTTAATCTTCCAACGCATAGCCGTTGGAAATGTGAGTCATCGGGCGATGACAGCGGCCAACGCACGGTCCACCGATAACAATGCGATGTTTAAAACACGAAGGAATTTGGGACTTGTGCCAAAGGCTCCTTCCGGACTACGCGAACCGAATCGCGATTGAGGCATTAAGATGTCGCTAGTTTAATACCAGTCGTCATTTAACCCTCTTTGCATAACTAGTGGAGAAAATCTCCTGGAAGATGATGATGCGGCATGCTCCCGATTAACCGGGCATCGCATAAACCGGAATTTTTAAAACTCATAGCGGAAAAAATGCTGCATTGTGTACATAAATGTTTACGAAATTTACTAGTCGTGTACCTAATGAGGGTAATAAAACAGTAAATTATTGCTTCATTTACTAAACTTCACTTCTTCGTGTGCACTATGGTCCGCGTAAATTTGCATATCGATCAATCGGAATATCCGACTACTCAGCATGAGGAAAACCGGGAGATAACCGTATTAACCGGGGACTTGAAATGGATCGATAAATTAGTAAAGACGGGCGAACGCAATTTATATCGATTTCACAGCGATCTTCCGATCTTGATTGCCCTTTCCAATGACAAGTGAAGTTTCGTTTGAGAGGTTAATATTCATTGAGGTCTGTTTGAAAACATCTTAGGGAATAAATCGATCGATTGTTGTTCTTGTTGTGGCCAAAAATGATCGAATGTAATTAATGCAATTTCCAAAGAAATCTTTTTAAAAATCCGATTTAGGTGAATCACCACTGGAGACGGCTGCATTGTAGCCGAAATGCGCGTTTGACTTTCGTAATCATGTAATGTCTATTGGAGACACCTATTATAAGCACTAAATCAGTCAATTTTTTTATACTTTAGTACTGATTCTTGAAATTTTTTTAACCCATTAGACGAGCTCAACAATTCTCTATACATTTGAGAGGTTAAAAATAATAACTTTTTACCAATCAAAACATTTTCGGATGTGTCTCATATACCAAAATATACAAAATATACAAAATATACCATAAATATTTTGTAATACGATCTCAAATTGTTTACTCAAATATATAAAACAGCAAAAAAACAAAGACGGAATTGTATTGAGCCATTCTTAACTCGTAAAAACAGATTAGAAGGCGTTAGCACCACGCCTTTAATTCCCCAGCTTAATCTGTTGTGACTAAGATAATATCTCGAACAAGCACCTCCTGCCAACTCATTCATCGTGGAAATGCAATTAAAGCATAAAACCTTAAGAAAGATAAACCAAATACCCAGCAATAAGATACAACTCCTTTCAAAGCGGGAAAATATCACCGGGAAGCAACTGAAATGGCGGCATCCCTCGATGGGTTGGAGGTATTTCGCACAATTTTAAGAGAATTTTAATTAATGGATCGAGTTGAGCTTTCACGACTGCATATATGTATGTATGTATGTATATATAATAAATATTAAAATGAAAATTGATTACAATCGGTGAATTGCCACTGAGGATGGCTATTTTACGGCTTTAATGCATAATTAGTTTACCCTTTCGTTTTACGAATACAGGGGTTACCTGATCATCAATCGGATGCAAGCCATTAGGTGATCTCTGAAATTAATATTTTTAATAACTCATTTCTCAAATGTAAATCGACAGGTTTTTTAAAAATTTCCTTCATATTTCAATATATTATATAGATAAGGCACGAGAGGATCAGAGGGGGGAGGCCAATGAGGGTCGCCACCCCCCTCCCCTACTCCGTGGATGTTCCCATTGCTCACCATTGGGTGCATACTTACACCCATTATGCGTTGAATTCCTTGATTCTGCGCCACTGATTAGGCCCCTATGGCAAGGAAAAAAAATTCTGAGAGGGGTAGGGATTGATAGGAATAAAGGGTCGTCGGCAGTGACGGATACAGGCGAGGGAAGGGGGACCCTTACCGTCCCCCACTTAGGGGAAGTTTCTGGATCCGGCCCAGGAATAATGACATTAAGGGGTAAACACTGAAATTCCGACATATGGCAAGGATACTACAAGGATACCACCCAGATAATCGACTTCATTTTATTTACAGCAGAATTTAGGAAGAATAGGATCTCCCAGATGTTGGGAGCACGACTAAAGGTCTACAATGAATGTTTCCCTATGACCTATGCATCTACACAAAAGAATAGGCAAATTTTGTATGGAAGGATACTTCCCTTGCAATAAAAATTGAGAAGAATTTATTGAAATGTTTATAATACTCGGCTGGATACGACTATAGTCGAACTTCCATAATTCGATGTCAATCGCTCCAATCGAATAAATTTAATTTTCTCGGATAGGGCGACAAGCCATATCACTAATATAAGGAGTTTTCTATAAAGTGAATTTCTTATGTCGTCCTATAAAGTTCCACTTAGCGAGGTTCGACATGTTAGGAAACGTAAAAATACCTCAAACAAGAATGAAATTTGGTTATGGTCATTTCAAAAATTTCAGCCTCATAAACGTATTAAATATAAAATACAAGAAAGCTAACCTTATTATCTATTGCGAATACGAAACACCTTTAAGCCATAAAATAGATCCAACTCGAAGCAACTCGACCATTTAAGTGCAACTCCTCCATAAGTACCTATGGTAGACAAAACCAACTAGTAACACTGATTTCCACCAAAGTTAAAATTCGGCATTCTAACACAACGCCTTTGCCATCAACCGCTAACAAATACTAAAAGTGTTAATTAACCCTTTCCGTGCTACGAACGAGATTTCTCGTCATCAATTTACGTGCCCACTGTGACACGAACGAGATATCTAGTATTTAAACCCCCGCTCCTGACGACTGCATATATGTTTATATAAATGTAAATATAGAATATAGAATATACATATACAGTATACTGTGCCCTCTGCATGTTCAGGTAAACGAAATACTCCAATTACATAGCATTCATTATAAGGTATAATAAAGCGTGTAAGTACGAGAAGGGCGTGAACTCTGTATTGAAGGGCTAAAAAAGACAATCAACGTCCCCGCGTCATTTTTCGAACGAGGAGAGAATTAAACGATTAAAAAAACTCGATTCGCCCGTACGACTATACAAAAGGTTTTTTTAAAACAAAACCGATCTCACGCCCCTGCCAAAGCGTGGCGCAAATACGTGAAAGGAAAAACGCTCCAACGAGCGATGGTGCGAGCCAGACGACGGGAGGAGGGGAAAAAAACAAACAATCGACTCACCACATCGAGAGGAGCATCTGCACGTCCAGCCTTTCCATGGACAACTTCCTCTCCAGCTGTTCTTCCAGGGAAATACCGCTCTCCGGAGAGGAGCACATCTTGAGAGGAGGATTGCCCTTTTAAAAACAGCTATAGGGGCGTCCCCGGCGGGAGGGGTAGGAAAGGAATGAGATGGGAAATTCTTCTCGCCCCTCTTCACCGCACCCAAAAAAAACGACACCACGCCCTTTAAGCGATAAGGAACACAAACAGCGGGCGGGGAAAACTATTAACTATTACACGCCACGAACAACACCCCACAAAACGATTAATCCACGGCCATTTAGTGTACGACACCGAAGAGTATAGGATATACGCATTGGGGGAGAAGAAATGCAGCGGCTAAAAGCTCTCTAAAAGGAAACGGCGCGACTACTACTAACCTACAACCCCGCTTCTATATATGCAGCGGTGGGAATGGTTGCGATAAGGGTTAACATAGGCCCTCCTCTATCGGGTCGGGAAAAGCTTACGCTCAATCCCTTCCTCCCTCCTTCCACCTCGGAGCTCACCGCTTCTTTAACTTCTTCCGACTGCTCCGAGGTCAATACTAAAGCGAGACCAGTTCTCGCCTCAGAAAAGACTCCTACCCATCTAACGCTCAACCTCCTCTTCTTCCTCTTCCTCCAGTTCCTCCTCCTCTTCCTCCTCCTCCTCGTTGTTCCCCCCCAACCCAATCTTCCTGGCCGATAGTTCAACCATCTCTTTCTCTTTCCCCTTCGACCCTTTTTTATTCCCCCACCGGGGAATCCTGATGGTTTTCTTCTTCCTGGCTCCCTTTACCCTCCCTATTTCTCCCGTGGGGGAAGAACTTTCGGGAGAAGATCGACGCTTAATCCTTAGGGGAACTACATCCGAATAATCGCGAAACTTCAGTGGATGCCCGCAAAGAAGCCGGTTATGTAGAGAATGTAAAATATTAACTGGAGATGGCTGAAGTTGATCTGGTTGTTGAGTGTTCCTCAGAGACGCATGCGGTAGCACCACCTGTAAGGCGGGATGATCACTTCCATTTCTGATTGCGGTGGCACGCGGCGTCTGCGCGAGGGGGGTGAGAGAAGGGGGCGTCGGGCGCAACACCCGGCGATTCGGCCCGATTAATCGAAATACAACCGGATAAACGGGACGGATTCGTGCGGCGCGCTGGGAGGACTCGGGAAACTGTAAATAAATACCGAAAACTCGCGAAACGCGGGGAGATGTTATCTTCGGGCGGAGGAGGGAGATAAGGAAAAGAGGACGCGGCACTTACCTCTACAACAATGCGACTCTTTCCCTCGACCTAAAGCGGGTTATTAGAGAGCCCGTGACCCTAAAGTGATCCTAAAAAAACCGGCACGAGTAGCTGTTACACGACCGCGTCCCTCGCAGAACCGATGAAAACGAAAAAACCCGTCTTTCGCGAAGGAGACCTTGAGGACTGACGTCGCGATGGTGCGGGACCGCTAAAGGCGAGGCGGAAAGGCGCGGAGGGAGAGCCGTGCGGACGTCAGGGGAAACGGGTGTGGACGTTTTGAGGGGACGCCCCCGGACGCGTTCGTGGGATATGAAGCGGTCTACGAGAGTTATGAGAGGGCTGCGTGATTCACGCACGCGTTATCGACTGAACCTGAATGTTCTGCGGGCAGAGATGGAATGAAACGGGCTCTAAGCGGGCAGCAGTCGGAAAAGGAGGGAGGGTGGTAGGGAGGGCGGCGGGGAGGGAAAAAAGATGCGGCAATCGGCCATGCGCAAAGAGGGTTGAGGATGAAGATAGGGGTGGGGGAGGGAGATAAGGATGGGGAGATGGGAGTGAGGGGAACGGAGAGAGAGGAAGAGAAAGAAGAGAGAAGGGGAAAGAAAGAGGGAGGTGGCGCAATGAGATTAGAACCGTTTCGGATGTGAGGAAGAGGCAAACGAGGAGGATCCTGGGAAGGAGGAGAGGAGGATCCTGGGAAGGAGGAGAGGAGGATCCTGGGAAGGAGGAGAGGAGGATCCTGGGAAGGAGGAGAGGCGGGCTCGGAAGGAGGGGTAACAGGGAGGAAATGAGAGGAGCGGGTGTGTAATAGGAGATAGCTGGGAGCGTGAGGATAGGTCGGGAACAGGTCGAAGGGGAACACGATAGGACGAATCGGGAGTTCGGAGAAAGGATACGGTAGGGAGGTAAATAATTTAACAATCTATCTTGCTGCGAAAAAGGGATGATTTCGAAGGTAGTTGCGTTAATAACTAAACATTTGTCCAACGCAAGGATATTATTTATTTAGGGGAATAAAATGCCCGGTGACATATTTAAAAAAATAAGCGCCGGAAGGATATCTCATAACATATTCAACCGATGGACCTTATGAATAAAAGAGCGGGTGTAAGTGAATGCCAAGTTTGCAAAAATATTGATGATTGGAGGAGAGTGGTTGGTGGGAACACACTTCTCCTATTTGGGTTTCCTGTAACCGACAGGCAAAATTGATAAACATTCGAGCCTATAAAAACCTAAATCTTTCATTATATTTTTCGATAACTTTTAGATGTTTCGTGCAGTATGTCAATGTCCATGGCAGCAGTTCCCATCCCGAGTGTCGCAGCTGATTATAAAGGGTACTGCATAAAATGTTATTAAACAAAAATAAACAAACGATTTGGAAATTCTGATGTCTTGAGGTCAACAATTTTAGCTCCAGCAGATATATAATGAAGTACGTACTTCAACGATTACTTCCAAACATTATGATACACGAATGTATGAATATGCAATCTTGTTTTCGAGGTGAGTGTGCAGTGAAATATTTTAATCTATGAAAGGGTACCTTGCGTACTGAAACATGGGAAGCCACAGGTTTAGGGTGTGGCTTGCCACACGCGCCGCCATTACGAGCTGCCGAACGCCTCGCGCAAAAGATGCGAACAATATCTTTTCGTTCAGACAAATATTTAGCCGATGATTGAATATTACAGTCATTTTAATTAATCACTTAATTTTTTCATATTTATAACGGGAAAAGTTACATTTTTAAAATTTTTCTCAGAAAAGAGCTCACCTAAACTCAGCCAAATGCGACAAACCTTAAAACCACGGCAATTCTGCACCCTGTATTCCTATACGCATCAAATAACTTGCATAACTATATTTAAGTATAATATGACCTAAAATCATTTCTGCCCAACGCTGAAGCTCAATTTATCGAGATTGGGTAACATTACGACGCTGTTGGATGGTTATCGCCCTGCAACACGCTCGATTTTCATTTGAGTGAAACATGCCAGAAAATGTGAGTATGCCTCGTTCATTCGCCATTTCCTTATCATTTTGTTATTCCTGCAGTCGTTCAACCTAGCAGACTGGACGAAAACGAATCTATTCCGTATATTAGTCCGTTCAAAAGCAGGAAAACGGCAATTTGTTTCGTTGAAATACGACAAAATGGATCTATTCGGAGTCAATATTGCACGTAAAGACATCGTAGCGAAGGAAAACGCAAGGAGATTGAGGAATAGCGCTAAGGTTAAGGAATCGAGAAAGGGAGAAGCAGAGGAGAGAGTTGCTTCTTGGAGAAGAAATATGGCGAACGATCCCGTCTGTAACAAAACGCAACGTATACCGGGGAGGAAGTTTTCGCTGCAGCGTAACTTATCATCCGGCCACCACGTACCGTGCGATGATCGGACAAAAGAGCAACTAAAGTAATAACTGCAATACGTAAGAATAATGAGAGAAGACAATATAACTTTACACCGTGAGGATTCAAAAGATCCGGTAAATCACTTTTTTCGACGGAGAGACTTCCAACATCATTAGGTTAAGATTTACTCAAATTAAAAATGTACTCATTTATATTCTCAAAGGAAGACCATTTCAACTGCTTAAGGCAATAAAAAAAACTGATTTTTCCATAAAACAATAAAGGCAACGCCATTCCATCAAAACGAAATAAACAGCACAAGGATGCCGAAGTGCCTTCAATTTTCAGTGCTAAAAACACCAAAAAGATATCGAAAACTATACCTACGTTCAAAATTTAGATTTGTGTTATACAGTATTATAATCTATAACAAGAGTAACGAGTTCGCAAAAATGCAAGAATAAAAAATATCGGCGTCTATCAATGATAAATACCCCCATAGGATGTGCAATGGACCACTCCGTTTCCAGGAAAATTGCAGCAGCTAAGTCCTGTCCCGGGATTCTCGGAACCCAGGATAGCATAGTTTAAATCAATACTGTACACGGCAACTCAATGTTACCTCAAATAGGTTTTATTTTGCTGCTCCTAATTTAGAGTCGGAAAATCACCTCCCTGGGATTCTCGGTACCGAGATTTCCAATCAATACGTTCCATCATAATTCAACGTCCAATGGGCTTCATTTCAACAGTTATCTGTGTTTTTCATTTTTGAGCAATTTTTGATTAATTAAATAATGATATTCTCTTCGTAATACCGCGTACACACGTCTGGGCTTCACTTTGTCCAGGTAAAATTACCGGAATGGATATTTAGGGAATGATTTTCCAATGCCAGTCTCCATTTTGATAAAGTTTCATCAACGGAACCGTTGCTCAGACTGTTAGTCTGATTAAAAATGCGATGACGAATGATTTTTTATGTAACTACGTATGCTTTTATGACTTCAGGTCTAAATATATTCAAAACTAACAAGAATATAAGATTATATTGGAACTTCTAACAGAAGGCCTTAAAATAAAAACCACTCCAGGAATGTTTTCTACATTAAATAATCTGATGTGGCCACCACAAGACTTTCTCCAAAGCTGTAGTATTTCAAAAAAATCCAAATAGGTTACGTAATAATAAATATTTTAAGAAACTGCGAGAAAATTTTGGACTTGAAAAAGAACAGAAATAAACACAAACCATAGCCTTCTGATATTGGATAGGGCCACAAAGCTCCAACAATTAAGAAAAGAAAAAGGAGCCTTACTAAGGCGTAACTAAGCGTTAATTGTTATCAATAACCGTCGGTAGGTGGCGTGGTGGTGGCAGCTAAAAATATAAGATATCTCTTAAACAATGCATTATATGGAAAAATATTTCAAACAAAGGTTGTAGAAAGTTAAAAATTCCTAAACTTATATTCCAATATAATTTTACATTTATCAAATATTAAAGCAAATATTTCAAAATAACGGATAAGTGACAAGAGTAAACACCCACTTCCGGTTTACCGATTCTCACCAAAAACTAATCAGTTCTTTTGACTTTTATAAAAATGTTAAATATAAAATTTCGCGATGACCTGATTAATAGTTATTGAGTTAGAGCACCCACAAAAAAGCTATCACATACACACCCACACAGAGACATCATCGAGAAAATGGTCAAAACGTATTCAGAGGACCTCAAAACGTGTATTTCCGTTGAAATCTCCATGTCGATTTTTTTCATGAATACAATACTTTCCCCTATACTACGTATATGGAGAAAGTAAAAATAAGCGCCTAAGAATAAAAACCAGAAAAAAACAAGTGTTTCTCTTAGATAGCTCCAATATTCATAATAAGGATTTGACTTTTATAATAAGATCACTAAAAATAGATACCATATAAAAACTTTTTAAATAGAAACCACGGCTGGATCACTTCAAATATAAATATGCTTAAAACCAGCGTGAGTTATTATTATGATGAAACATTCAATAAAAAGGTTCTTAGATATAAAAAATATTCGAGGCAGATTATCTGCAGTAAAATAAAATATTTTGATGCTGAATCAAAAACTGAAGTAACGAGGATTTTACTTTTACCATATGATTACTTTGCAATCGCCACAAACCTAATGCGCATGCACTTCCTCTAGAGATGATTTCCCATTACTTTCGAAATGAGCGTGTTTCTATAAAAGAAGTCTATAATGGGGTTATCAACCTTTTTTGCAGATGTGCCCCTTAGAGAATTTATTTAATAGTAGCGTGCCCCCGAGTACATTTAAAAGTGGTGATGACATTAATAAAACTTCCATTAAGATAGATATTTCATGTTTATAACGTTACAATTCACAGCATTTTCGTATTTTTGTTTTATGACGTCATTCCTAGTCACGTTGCAACTTGTGATTCCGAGGTCATGAACGAAAGAAGAAAGTGAAGTAAAATGACTCGACCGTAAAATTTTACGGTTAAGGAGTCATTTGTACTTGACTATCAATTTCGCCGTTGCTTCCACCATCATTTATGGAAGACGAAGTAAGAAGAGAAACTAAAATCTTTTACTCTTTCGCGTACCCCTTCAAACCACTTGAAGTACCCCCAGGGGTACGCGTAGCAACGGATGAGTCTCGTCCACAGACAGATGGAACTGCTCAATTTTTTTCGGACTCAGGGCCAACTAAAACGCACATATTCGTCAAAATCACGAGAAATAATTTCCCCACCATCAAAAAACTTCCTTTTGTATACTTCGTATATGAAAAACTAAAAACCAGTACCAAGAATGAGTACCGACAAATGCTGACTGGGAAAATTCTATTTGAGTCGACGTCTACCGCGTATCATGGGCATAACAAGTAGGATACGAGGAGGGAAACAATAGGAAAGAAAGAATAGGAAGATTGAAGAGAAGGCACTTTTTTCGGTATAAAACTGAATTTAGACAGAATGAGGATAGTAACGAAGATGAAAACGAGTAGATGAATTTAATGGTGATGACGGAATATTGGGTTTTTTGGTATCTAGTTTGGCGAAGGCAGCGTTTCAGAGGATTAGGTTTCCGATAGGCAATGAGGATGTCGTTGGATAGGGAAATCGGAGTCGATAATTAAATAGACGGCCACCGTTTACGAGAATCCATGCAGGGATAAGCAAACTTAATGGGACTTTCTCATCGTGTTATAGACTAACAAGGATAAGATATTACGTAGATAGCAGGAAAATGCTTTTTCCTCATCCTCCTCTGAAAGATGAGAGTAAAACGCCAGATTAAATTCTGTCTGTATACTAGGCCATTCCATCCTAGTTAACCTGATTTTACTCTCGTAAAAAATTTTATGAATGAATTTTTAAAAAGTAATATCTAACTCAAACAGCATGGATTGTCTAAATACTCTGAATCTTGGGAAATTACCATTCTCTCAAGACTTCTACTGAAAATACTATTCAGAAAACATAAAAACGAACTAACTCAACGGACGCATAAGGGTAGATAATTGAGAGATGACATTATCACGCATCCCTTTTGACGACATGGCAAAAGCTTTTAGAATGAAAAATAATTCGTGTCCCAGTCAATCATTTTATTATAATTTTATTCAAGAATGAGTTTAAATTTATTTTAAGGAAAAACGTTTGGACACATCATATCTCTCTTATACATCGCCTTTCTTTTTTTAATAGCAATAACCGGGCGTCTTAAGACTGAGGGATATCCGGTTCGAAATTTTTTTCAAGAAAAACTCGGTAAAGTTCATATCATAAAAACAAAACCTTGTTTTTTATCACTTCATCTTTCTGCCCGTTGGTTACCATTAAATTTATTTGTTTCAAAATGTTTCCCGAATCTTTTTTTCAATGTGAAGGTTATTAAAAATTAATGCTTTCCTCGAAAAACAATATTGAACTTTTCGGATGTTTAGTTTTTTTCAAATTTGGCATTGTCTCTACGTAATTCCAATATTTTATCAAGATACTTTGATAAAACCTTTTATGCTAAGAAAAGGCAGGTTTTTATAATTTGATGTAAGGACCACCTCGTATCCAGGAAAAATGAAACAGGAAATTTCCATCCCGGAATTCTCAGAACGCAGGATGGCATGGTTCAAATCAATACATTACACCGCAATCGAATCATACCTCCAATAAGTCTCATTTTTCTGCTGTTAATTTAGAGCCGGAAAGTCACCTCCCTGGGATACTCGGTACCGATAATTGTCAATCAATAAATTTCATCGGAATTCAACGTCCAATGAGATTCATTTCAACACTTGTGTGTTTATTCATTTTTCTTTCAATAAATAATATTATTACGCTCGTGTTATCGCATATAAACCTCTGGATTTAGATTCTGTCCATGTAAAATTACCGGAATGAATATTTAGAGACTGATATTTTAACGCTGGTCTCCTTTTTGATAAAGTATCATCAACGGTTCCTTTATTCAGATGTTAGTTTGACTAAAAAAGCAACACCATGTAAAAATTTAAAAAAATTAAACACGTTTGGGTTTAGTGTAACCTTGAATGGCTTATGACTAGGAAGAATATAAGATTGTGTCGGAACTTCTAATAGAAGGTTTCTAAAAATATCAAATATTTCAGTAAGGTTTCCTACATTAAAATATATTACCTTGATGTTCATTTGCAACCTGAAAAAATCTGATGTGGCCACCACATGTCTTTCTCCATATCTGTAATATTTCTAAAAATTCCAAATATGTTAATTAATAATAAATATTTTAATAAACTGCGAGAAAATTTTAGACTTTACAAAGAACAGAAACTACCTCAAACCATAGCCTTCTGATATTGGATAGGGCCACAAAGCTCCAACAATTAAGAAATGAAAAAGGAGCCTTACTAAGGCGTAACTAACCGTCAATTGTTATCAATAGCCGTCGTTAGGTGGCGTGGTGGTGGCAGCTAAGAATATAAGATATCTATTAAACAATGCATTATATGAAAAAGTATTTCAAACAAAGGCTGTAGAAAATTAAATTTCCTACAACATTTATTCCGATGCATTTTTACATTTATCAAATATTAAAGCAAATATTTCAAAATAACGATAAGTGACAAGAGTAAACACCCACTTCCGGTTTACCGATTCTCACCAAAAACTAATCAGTTTTTCTGACTTTTATAAAAATGTTAAATATAAAATTTCGCGTTGACCTGATTAATAGTTATTGAGTTAGAGCACCCACAAAAAGCTATGACATACACACGCGTGCGCTCACACACACACACACACACACACACACACACTCATACACACAGACATCATCGAAAAAATGGTCAAAACGTGTTCAGAGGACCTCAAAACGTGTATTCCCGTTGAAATCTAGATGTCGATTTTTTTATGAATACAATACTTTCCCCTATACTACGTATATGGAGAAAGTAAAAACGACAACTTAACTCAGGTAACTGCAATGGCCATAACAACGATTTTACTTCTGTCATAAAACCACCGTTTTCGCCGCAAACTTAACGCGCATGGTCTTTCTCTTGAGATGACTTCCTATTACTTTCAGAAGAATTCCTAGAATAAAAAACGCTATAAATATTATAGAATCTAACACGAGGCTCTGCGGTCACAAGGTAAATTTTGTTAAGCAGCACACAGCAAATATACAGTTTATCCTAACAATGCTGGATGGGGAAAGTAAGGCGTAAGCTGGGCGTAAAATTCGATCTATTACGTAACTGGACGCCATATATATTTTCTTTTTAGATAGATTACTCACGCAGATAATAAAAATATTTTCCGTTATTTCGTAGAGAACCTGCAACGACGTCCTGCTTGAGCGTTCAAATCGTATTTTTAGAGCATTGAAAAAATGCGCTTATAGTTTCGCCTCGACGTCCGCCTGACCGTCTGTGCACTTACTTAAATTGAAATTGTGACGAAGCTGTTAACAGTAGAGAGCAGATTTTTGTATTGCTGCCATTTGTTTTTCTTTAGATTTTAGTTTTTAAACATATACAGGTTCGGATGGGGACCCATTTAAAATATATTTTTTATATCTCCAAAGGTATAAAAGATGGAAAGCTGAGATTTTGAGCATGCATTTCCACATTGATGCCACTTACAAACGAGGCTCCAGTGACCGAATATGTGGCGATATAAAATGTGATGTGGCCACTACATGACTTTCTCCAAATCTGTCCTATTTCTAAAAATTCCAAATAGGTTACATAATGATAAATATTTTAAGAAACCTCGAGAAAATTTTGGACTTGAAAAAGAACAGAAATTAACTCAAACCATAGCCTTCTGATATTGGATAGGGCCACAAAGCTCCAACAATTAAGAAAAGAAAAATGAGCGTTACTAAAACGTAACTAAGCGACAATTGTTAACAATAGCCTTCGGTAGGTGGCGTGGTGGTGGCAGCTAAAAATATAAGATATCTCTTAAACAATGCATTATATGGAAAAATATTTCAAACAAAGGTTGTAGAAAGTTAAAAATTCCTAAACTTATATTCCAATATAATTTTACATTTATCAAATAATAAAGCAAATATTTCAAAATAACGGATAAGTGACAGGAGTAAACACCCACTTCCGGTTTACCGATTCTCACCAAAAACTAATCAGTTCTTTTGACTTTTATAAAAATGTTAAATATAAAATTTCGCGATGACCTGATTAATAGTTATTGAGTTAGAGCACCCACAAAAAAGCTATCACATACACACATCCACATACACACACACAGACATCATCGAGAAAATGGTCAAAACGTATTCAGAGGACCTCAAAACGTTGAAATCTCGAAGTCGATTTTTTTCATGAAAACAATACTTTCCCCTGCACTACGTATGTGGAGAAAGTAAAAATACATTAAAGTAAGCCGTATTTGCGCATATAACAGGCGGTGAAATTTCAAATTCTCCTCAGTTCGACAATTAGGTTAGTGGGAGAAATCTTCATAGCGACATTAAAACACAAAATATTACAAAATTTAATGATATAAGAAAAAACGCGCCAATGCTATCCATGTCGTTTATGAAATACTATCGAACCGCAACCATAGAATCTTATCGTATTCAGCCTTGGCGGTGGCGGAGTGGTTAGAGCGTTGGCCATCCACGCAGCGGTCCCAGGTTCGCATCCGGCGGAGTTCGGATTTTCAACGGGGGATCGTCCCGTCCCCTGCTTGTGTGACCTGAGGAGACCGCGAAAGTCAGCGGAAGGGATATTAAGCAGTTAGTTCCCTTGGTGCTCTTAGTAAAGAGTAGGCTAACGCCGGGGCCGAGTTTCCCTCCTCCCTTGTGAGTGTGTATTGCGCGTAAGGAGTTATGGCTATAATAATCCAAGAGGTTGATTACAAACAAACTTATCGTATTCATCGAATTATCACGCCTCACGAAAAAAAAAACATCAAGGACGACGCAAAATTCAACTCACGAGCAGGGCACTAACATCGACATTAAACCCTAAGAAAGGTACGGAGAGAAGAGAATGAATGGATCGCAATCAGACTTGAGACTTAAAAGCAATACGTTATGAGAACGAAACATTAAGATATGGAGGGATTGGCATCGCGTCGGACGGGAAAAGAGCAAGCTCTACGACGGGGGATTGGAGTGAGCACTCCGAAGAGGTAAGAACGAAGCAGGCGGATCCGAGAGAGAGAATTTAGGACGGAGACGAGAAGCGAACATTTAAAGAGTCTGAGAAACGGAATGGGACGTTGATGAGGGTGAGAGGCGTGGGAGAGGGCGGTATGCGAGCCACGTCCAACCTCCCAAATTTGATTGACGGAGGGAAAGGAGGAAGAGGATTTGAATGAATCACGACGGCTAAATTGCGAGATCATGTGATATCATTCGACTAATTTAAAGTCTGTGTAGCCCTTAATTTCATCGGGTTTCTCTTTTCCTTTATGCTCACCGGAGTTGCTTTGCAGGAGACCAACCTCATCATCTTCTCTCTCGTCGAACCAATTTCCGAGAATGCACCTTCTCCTTTTCCCTGGAATACTGCCTGGTTTAACCTCTCTACGTCTTTCAATGTGAAATGTTGTCTTCCTTTTCCACTTCCAATGACTTAAGACGGAGAATAAAACCTTTTGTTCACCTTATGTATTTGTGTGTGTATATACGTGTATGTACACACACACACACATACACATGTATACACATATATAGTTAATTATTTAATTGCTTATTTATATTTATATACATAATTATTTATATATAACAAGCGCTTTAAACATTCGAAATCATCTTAAATTACGGAATCGAAAAATATAAAAACAAAATCCACTCGGGAATGATGATGGCAAAACCGGCCGAGAAAATCTTTTTAGTGGAATTTACAGTGTCTTTTATTACTGCGATAAATAAATAAAAATATTTATTAGATAAATTGCAATTGCATTTTCATTAAATAGAATTTGCGGTTTAATGACAGTTGCGAGGTCAATGCAAACGAGAAAAAAAGCGCGGAATGTGGGAAAAAAACTTCTGCCTTGAAATTACATAGACACGTACCTATAAAGGATCGTTTGATGACTGCGGAAACCTTGAAAAACGTGATCGAAATTTTAACGAGAGAATGCAAGCCACTTAGGCTAATTTATTTCACTGCTAGATTCGTTTTCAGCGCAAAATCAAGCGACATAGGTGACAACTCCGACCGCCATACAACGCCTGAATAAAGTAAGGGTAACGATCCTTGATTCAAAGGAGAAAAAATTATTAGAAAAAAAGGAGGTGGATAACCCCGACGACCATGGTTTTGAAAAATCAAAGGTATGAAAATCAAAGGTATGGTTTCTTCGACCTCTTTATGGCGATACGCGTCACCAATAACATTATAATTTAATAAAAATCCAGGAATTAAGTGGATCCAACTGTGAACATTTTAAAGTTGTATATTCTCGCTATGATGTTAAGTTAAAGCAATGAGTTCCTTGAACTTAATGCGGTATTATGAAAACAGCGAAGGGAAAAGGGTTAATAAGGAAAGGATTGACGGAATACAAGGCACGAGTAATTATTATTATCATGGTGGTAAGGGATGGAAAATGATACAACCAAAGAGCGATTGTATCGCGGGTAAATTTGAATACGATGATTCGATGACGTAGTATCGATAAGTCAAGGAGCAAAGGTATCGAAAAAATAACTCGCACATTATTATTTAGCAATGAAAGCAAAATTTATAATTACCTTGTTCAACCACGAGCAAAATTATACTGACAAAGCATTTATAAATTAAAATTGTACAATATTTGGATTTTAGATTGGCATGATAAGTTCGATTTAGTATTTCACAGTAATCAACAATTTTTAAAATAATCCTTTGAAATAGCATACATAATGTAAGAATTTATCAATCACATAATTAACGAGAGAAAAACACGAAGAACTACACAACGGTTCCCGAGTTGCACGATATAGACTTAGAATATCTACATATTTAAATTGCAGGGGCCGAATTTATCAAATATTATTGGAAGCTTCTAATAGTTGAGTTACAAGAGAAGGGATGCAGAATACAAGGGAATGCTTTTCGATTCCAATGACGGCTTAAAATCTGAATGACTGCCTTTAAGACCTGTCTCACCTGATTTACCAAATTCCCTTTATTCACATACGAAAACATCACTCAAATGCCGACTGCAGTCGACAAATTGACGTCAGAATATTTTCGTTGAAAATACTTACGAAACACAAATTTACACTGAAGCTAACTGGCCAATTGAGATGAATCGATAACCAATAAAGCCAGCCTACCGGAAAACTATCAAAAATTGTCCCAACGTAAGCAATAAAATTGACGTCAACAGTTGACAAACACAACGCCTTATTGACACTAAGGCCCATTTTTATAATAGAAGTACTGATCTCCAACTCACTGATGATCCACTATAAAATTTTATTTTTTATTGCATCGAGGCAGGAAAAAAATTGAAAATTCCGACTAAGAGAGCAATAAAATATTTTATCGGTTTAAACTGTTCCTATGGTCTTTTCATAAATCGCTAACTCAAGGATACATTTTAAGACTGAAGGCCAATTATAACAACTTGATGCTAAAAGTGAAGGGAATTAAATCTCCTATTGTTTCTCTTTCGATGTAATGTATAGGATGTATCATTGTTAGGTGGTCAACGCCCGATTTAACCCCTCTGATTGTCCTTCGTATAGAGGACAAACTGTAAATAGAAAGCGATCCACTCGGTCTACGGAAGATTTTTTCCTAGACTTTTTACTGTATCAAAGTGAGGGTGGCCCAGTATTGCCAATTATTTTATTCAGTAAGTCGCAAGATCACATCTTTTGGTCTCTAGAAATACGCTAGGGAATGAAAAATAGTTCTTTCTGCAAAGGAACGGGAAATCAGTTACATTACCTCATAGATTGTTTCTTAACTTTAGTTTAATGTCGTATAACTAGCTAAACGTGCGGTAAAATTAAATTTTTGGACATGAAAAATGGCGATTGTTCTACGAAAAAATATTTTCTGAAGGTGATGTTAGGTTAGTGTTATTTCAGCAAATCTTAGCAATAAACATTTACCAACAATACCACAATTCCCGTAAATGGCGCCCACTTTTCCGGTATTATTACAAATTGCTCAAATTACAAAAAGAAAAAAGAAAGTAAAAAGAGACAAATGAAAAGAATTTCCTGCATATCTATAAACATTTCGCTTTTCAATTTTTTTTTGCGGTTAGTATGAACGCGGATGCCATAATTTTAGTTGATAGTTAGAATTAGCTAGATTGTTAAAACAATTCACTAGTTTTGTGATTTTTTTAGGCGCTAGATCGAAACTAAAGTCGCTAGATCTAGCTACAAATTCGTCAGGTTGGCAACATTGGGGTGGCCTCATACAGGTAGCGCTAAACCGTATTTAGATTTATAAAATGTCTCAAATGAGGGCTCTCGTAATCATGAGGAACTTATATTCATTGCCACGCAAGATTATCCGAGCTAAGCTTTCCTGGAGGTGAAAATTCAATGCCAGATTCCATCTTATAGAATCAAGGAGACTAAGAGTCGAAGAAGGTCAAAAGTTTCGAGTGCGTTAACGCAAGAGGAAATAAGTTGCGTGTGCTACGATATATCGCGCTCAAAAAAAAAGATCGAGAAGAGACTAATAGCCGTGAAGGTCTCGCTCGATGATGAGTGTTTGAAGATACAAATACGCTTATTAATAGGAGAGAAAAGATTCCTTACGAACGGATCGTAGTCCTTTACTCCCAGACCGATCAGGATGATTTGCCATTTCGGAAATGATCCCCTTCTTTGGCGAACTTTTTTCAAGGTTCGCCTTTCCCCTGAATCCGAGTTTTCGACCACTAATAATTTGTGTCTGATGCGTATAGAACCTTGGGCCTAACATTGCGCTCTCGTGTTGGCCATCACGTTTTAATGCGCTTAGAATTTCGGGTGTTGTCAAAGGGAAAAATCGGTACGATATACACTGCCCAAACCTTCTCATATGAGTATACTTATGGAATCACTATACTCTTTCCTGACGGGAAGGAATTCATCCTGCTACAAAAACAAAACCGCGGAAAATGTCTTCTGAACGTAAATGGTATTTAAAAATTCATAATCTATATGTGTGAAAATCAAACTTGATAAATAGTTATGCCAAATATAAATATCAAGTATTATGTGGATTGGTGAGGCCAGATAAGCAGTGAAGCATTATTTATCGACGAAGATTGCTGAGAGAACTGGACTATAGCTGGACGTAAGAGTCGATTATATTATAATGTCGCTGGACGCTATATAGTTATTTGACAAATATGCTTTATGCAGTATTATTTATGACTATCATTATATATCGACGTTTCTTACAGAGGAGGAGGAGGATACTAATGTTTAGGCACTTCCAGATGAGCTGGAGATTCGAAATTTTTTCTTAGGTAGGATTTGTTGTAAAACCGACTAGAAAAAACGAAAATCTTCAAAAAATATTACACTGCGGCCGTTAAAAATTCGCGATTGTTTAAAAAAATTTCAGGGTTTATGTATTTCCGCATGTGCTATGGAGTTGAAATTTTTATAATAAGTAGAATTCGTAAAAAACTAAATAGAGATTATACAAATTTTGATATGTTATTTTATTTGGCAGTTAAAAATTCTTAAAGTTTAAACAAATTGATAACTCTTTAGACATTACGGGATGAAGTAGGAAGCTGAAAATTTCAAGTTATGCACAAAGTAGTGCATTTGCACAAATAAACATTTGAATCTTTCCATAAACATATTGCGGCGGCCGTTAAAAATGTTTAAAATTTAAACAGTTGGAAAAATATTATTTCACTTCTAGAAGTACTACAACATTAAAATTTGGCAGAAATGTGTAGCATTAGTACCCCATAATGGAGAAAGTATAAAATTCTTAAAATTGCAAAGTTTTGGGATTGTTTTAATCTATTATTTTTACATAAGGGAAAAACAAAAATCGCTCCGGAGGTGAAATATTTAGAATTAAAAAAAAATATTTGTAATAATGAAATATCATTCTGAAAAATGAATGTTTTTTCAAAATGAGATGATATGCTTGCAGAATGCAAGCACCTTCTACTAGTATATTCTACAGCTGAGTGAATTTTAATCCAAATTGTTCGAGCCATTTTTGAATAAATCGAAAATTTGAGAAAATCGACAATAATTAACTATCCTTCATTGTTGTGCCATATCGTTCATCTCTTCAAAGTTTCTATTCTTGTTAACAGTGTGCCTGAATACGCAATATCATTCGATTTATATTATCCGTTTAGCCCAGGGATGTCAAATGATTTTTTAGTGTTGCGTACCAGTGGCGTACCGAGGGGGGGGGGCACCGGCCCGGTGCCCCCCCCCCCAAAAATAAATTTGGGCAATTCATGATTTGAAAGAGGATTTAGGCAACCACTTTAAACAACATTCGTTGCGTTATATGCGAGAAGGAATAAATTTGAATGTAGAACATTAATTATTCGCATATTAAAATCACAGTATCATCGTAGGTGTTCGAGACATGAAACAACGTACGCATAAATAATGGAAGTTTGTTTTCCTGCCATAGATTTTTTAATACACGTCGAATCGATCAATAGATCGGCTTTTAAAGGTGCGTTTACACTATGTGAGCACGAACGAAGAATATCTTGTAAATTATGGCAATATGCCATTATGGTATTAACTCTACTTCGATTCACAAAAGGAGATATCTGGCTTACAAACGGTATAGGTGGCTTATAAACTGTATTGGTGGCTTAAACACTGCATTTGAAATTTAGATATATTGAGAGAAATGAAAAAGGCAACAATACTTTCTCTATCTACGTATATAGAGAAAGTAAAAATTCATATGAAGCAAATGATTTAGTGGAATTTTATTCGATTCTATATGCCGCAATACTTTCCAAAAATTAGTCGATTTGTCTCACAAATGATTACGATATTTGGATGCGATTACATTTTCGTAAAAAGTTCTTACGAAAGACATTCGCAAAATCTAATTTGCTGACGAACATTTTCACGATGTTTTAAGAATTTTTGTGACGAATATTGCTGTTAAAATAACTTATATCCCACAAAATCTGAAGGTTTCCAATGTTCACATTGAGATTTAATTCAAAATATGTAATAGCATTGTTTTTCCAATACTACTCTTTCTTATTAGTTACTGGCAGGGCTGGACTTTGCATAGGCCAGCTAGGGCCGCCAATTCCAAGAGATCCGCCAGTTACAGAGGCCGCTGCTAGTACTTACATACCTGTGCTAGATAAGGACTTGTAAAAATAACAGTGATCGAGTAAATGGAATTATCATTAATTCTGCCACACTTGCTCTTCACAAAATTCCAAAAGCGTTTCTTTTCTCACACATTCCTTCAAGCTTATCTTACTATCCCTTCCCATATTCCGACCGAACGTTGACCGTAGGAGGAGGGAGAGGGTCTCGGGTCCCTTACTTGGGTCTTTCTCTTTTCTCCGCACGAATGGGCCAAAGGAAACGACCCCTTTAATAGTTTCCAGATGTAGGAATGTTTCCTAGTCCTTTTTGAAAGAGGGAAACTATTTGAGAGGATTAGTCTCATTTGTTTTCTCTTTGAAACAACATCAATAGTTCAAGTTCGTATGTTTCGTTTAGACTGAACTCTGGATAATTCGTTTGAAAATACGCAAAGGTGATTAAGATATTCTTCTGAAATAATTAATTTTCATGGTTTGATCTCAACATTTTACGTTGATCACGAGTGTTTCTCTACAGACGAAGGGAACAGCTTCGGAAGTTCTTGGTTGCCGACAAATTCTTTTTCCCGGATACTTTCCCAAAACGGCCACTTTTTACAGTACCCAATTAGCAGTATTTGGTAAGTAAAGCTAATTATTTTATGATGCGGAATTTTGTTTAATTTTCGTTGTTAATAATAATGTCCTTTAGGAGACTGAAAGCCCTTCCGTAATGTAACTGGATGATTTTGATAAAGTAATTTGAACTAAACTTATAAAAACTTTAATAAAATGTTATCGTAATTTCATTTATTAGAAGAACACATTGAAACAACACCGTTAGTAGAATTACCAGTACTCACATCAGCTTCATCTATATCCTTAACAGAAACTCGGTTTGAAAAGTCAGAATCATGTAAAATTAACTCTAGTGATATTGGTCTGTGGCCAATACCTCTGATTGATAATCAGCTAGTCTTTGTAATTGATAAAGGTCCAAACAGGGATAGTAACTTTGACTTTCCTGTGAATGAGAGTAATAAGCGTTTTTCTGTATAATTGTAAACTCGGAAACTTTTAAATGGTGAATTCATCGATCGTCGTTGGCTAGTTTGTTCTTAAAAACTTGACTGCGTTTTCTGCTTATTTTGCAAGTTGTTTTCTGATTTTAAAAACAAAATTTCAAATTCTGGATTCAAAGATTGGAAAAATCTTTCTATATTGATTATTTTTATTATATATATTACACGCCAAATTATTTTTTATGATAATATGAATTTCAATTATTTATTATTCTGCCCGCGAATATGTTATTCCATATTACTGTTGAAAAATAAATACTGTAAATTTTTATTTGAAAATATAACTATTATATATTTAAAAGGTTAAAATTTGTGCATATTTTCAGTAAGCTGTGTCCAGGTGTCACGTTTCCACGGAATAGCCGTTCTTATTCATTGAAAAAAGTGTTAGTCTCATTTGGCCACTACATTTACGAGTTAAAAGTTCACTTAAAATTGTAAAACTAAAAGTTTTAAGTCAATAGCATTAATTTTTCTCATGCTAAGTATTACAATTATAAGAAATAATTTATTCAAAAAATATTTAAAGGGGTAATGGATGATAAAAGAAAATCGGGAATAGGAACGATATTCGAGTATTTGACGAAAAAACCAAAATTGGAAAACAGGATAGTCCTATCAAAATCACCCGAGACGGGTGAAAACTTGCAGACTGCATCGAATAACACTACTGAAACATTAATTAAATCAGATATCGCGGCTTACAAGAGCTTACTTATAAATGAAGATAAAGTGGATTTTATACAGAATTTGTGGAAACCAGATGATCTTTTTCCATTTCCATATATGACTGAAAAAATGGAAAGAAAAGAAAATTTAAATTGCAATGGTTGCACAGATATGAGTGGCTTGCTTATTCGAGACTAGATATATGTTTTTGTAAATATTGTTGCTTATTCGCGCCAAAAGAAATTGGTAAAAGTAAATCTCAACCTTTAGGTCAACTCGCATAAAGTGGGTACAATAATTGGAAACATGCAGTTGAAACATTTGAAGCTCATGAAAAAGCGTTATATCATTCAAATTCATTATGTTCTTATGAAAACCTATGTGATATAATGACAGGCAAAAGAATACCTATCGACAAACAGCTCGATACGATGAGAATGAAACAAGTTATTGAGAATCGGAAACGCTTGGAACCCATAATCATGACTATAATGTTATGTGGACAGCAAGGTATTGCACTACGAGGTCATGTGGATTCTGGAGAGTTTAACATTGATAAAAAGCCTGAGAAAAATGAAGGTAATTTCCGTGCAATCCTTAGAGCAAGGCTAGAAGCTGGTGACACCGATTTAAAAAATCACTGTAAACAATGCGGGCGAAACAGTACCTATTTAAGCGCCAACATCCAGAACCAAATAATAGAAATTTGTAATGATTTGATTCTGAAAAGACTTGTTAAAGAAGTAAATGATGCAAAATGTTTTGCTATTTTAGCAGATGAAACAACAGACATTTCAACAACTGAGCAATTGACATTATGCGTAAGATACGTAGATAAGGAAATTAGAGTTTGCGAGAAATTTTTACAGTTTGTTCCAGTTATCGACACTAGTGGAAAAGGTTTGGCTTCTACCATTATAGATAGTTTGCTAAAATTTGGTATTGATATTTCTTACCTTCGAGGTCAGGGGTACGATGGTGCTGCTTCCATGAGTGGCAAATTTGAAGGTGTTCAGGCACATATACAACAACAGCTCCCACAAGTATTATATGTACATTGCACCTCGCATTGTTTAAATTTAGCCATTGGAAACAGTGCAAATTATCAAGATATAAGGAATTGCTTAGGAATTATTGGAAAATCATACACTTTTTTAACACTCCAAAGCGATTAAATATATTATAAAAAAAATTAGCAAGTGTATTCCCAATTGTAGGCATATACGATTGAAGCAGATGTGCCCAACTAGATGGATAAAGCGTCATGATTCTGTCATGGTAATGGTGGAACTTTTAGATGCAATTTACTTAGCGCTCGAAGAAATAAGTGACTGGAATGACAAAGACACTTCATCTACAGCACAGATTCTTCATAATGCAATATTCCAAGGAAAATTTTTTGTGTCTTTGTATAGTATACAAAAACTGTACAGTTATACGCTGCCATTAAGTAGAGTATTACAAAGTGAAAACATTGACTTAATTTCCGTAACACATCTCGTTGAAGATGTAACATCTGCTCTAAAATGTATCCGAGAAAACGCTCATACAAACTTTGCAAATATTTTCAAAGAGGCAACAGTAAAAGTAGGAGATTTTGGGGTTGAAATTACAATACCGAGGATATCGAAATATCAAAAAAATAGAAATAATATTCCTACTGAATCAGCGGAAGTTTATTACAGGCGATCTATGTTTATTCCATTTTTGGATTGTTTTGTGACACAATTAGAGACGAGATTCTTGGCTCATAAAAGTATTTTAAAATCCTTCATGTGCCTCCTTCCAAAAGGATGCAGTTCTACATCAGACGTAGATAGCCAATCAACTTTGGCAAAATTTTATTCCGTGGAAGTATGCGATTCAGTCTTAGAGAGTGAACTAAAGCTTTGGCAAAAACGGTACGAAAACAGGATACCCCCTACAAATGCATTAGAAGCATTAATGCAATGCAATCAAAATATATATCCAAACATTCATTATTTATTAAAAATATTTGCAACTCTGCCGGTATCAACTAGCACAGCAGATAGAACATTTTCAACGTTAAGAAGAATGAAAACGTACTTGCGTAATTCCATGGGACAGGAAAGACTGAATGGTTTAGCGCTCCTCAACATTTATAGGAAAATGGAATTGCTCCCCAAAGACATATTAGATGAATTACAAAAAAAGACCGAAGATTAGATATAAAATTGTAATTGTGTTACCCAATTAATTTTTATTTTATGTTTTAGTAAACAAAACCTATAAATATTAATTTCATTATATGAAAAATCGAAAGATTTATATTCAAATTCAATGTTAATATATATATTTCTATGAGAAACTGAGAATGTTTGTTCTAAATAACAGATAAATTTGTAACCAACATTGTTTTTTATTTTATATGTTTTTATGAATGCCTATATGCAGAGGCTGATTTATGCATAGACGCTAGCTGGGGACCTTGTATTTTTTATGACAACTTATTTTTTTAATTTGTAAATCAACGTATTTTCTTTTGGCTGTAATGGTATAAATGTTGTAATTTTTAAATTAAATATATTTTATCCACAGGATAATAAATGTGTTGTTAAAAATATGTATTTTCATACACTAAATCATTGAGTTTCATTCTAAATCTACCACTGCCTATGTATATGTTTGTTTGTGAATACATGCATGTGTGTGCATGTTTACATATAAAAATGTAAACATGGAAATGAGTGTTCACCATTGTGCCCCCCCCCCCCCCAAACAAAAATCCTGGGTACGCCTATGTCGCGTACTAAGAAAGTTATGCGAATCATCAGAATTTTTCCGCGTGCCACTAATTTACTCCTTCCCTAAGAAACTTCATATTTTATACAGAATATGCAACCTTACGCGTTCCGAGTAATATCACGTATTCGCCACCCCTGGATTGGATTCCAGGGCCGCGCACAGACGGACAGAAAATAGACGACATGGGGAAAACGACTGTTTTGGACTCGGGAAAGGTGTATTTCCGTCAAAATCTCGAAGTGAACTTTTCCGCGATTACAATACTCTCTCTATATACTACGCACACGAGATAATAAAAATGCTAAAAATTCCCGGGTTTTCGGTTAATATACCATATTAAAGAAAATTTGTGCTTCGAGATGTTTCTATAATTATTATCGCTTTAAAAATTCTAGAAAAATTCCTGAGCTGTGAGTCAAATTTGGATGATGCGATTCAAGCGTAATAGTTTATGTATGATCTTCCTCGTAATCCTTATCGACTTATATAGTAAATAAGAATCTAAAAGCAACTACAGCTCCATTTTTATACGCTGCGCACGCTAGTTTTTCATCACTGTATCAAGAGATTATAATAGCTTTCCGTCAGAAATGATTACTTATTAAGATTGAACAAAAGAGTAACATAAAAATAATTTTCAGTTAAATTGGCAAAGCCTCTCGATGGACCCCAATGATTAGATTTTACAAACGTGAATATTATATTAAATACAAGGTTAGTTGATTAAAGCACATACCCAGCAAGTGTGGGACCCGGGTTCGATTCCCGGTCAAGTACAGGATTTTTTCTCCTTCTCAAATGTCAAATTTCTAAATACAAGGTGTTTACTTGTTACACATCTTGAGATAATTTTGCAGTATTTTCCATTAATTATCATAGTTACTGTGAAAGTCCATACTGATAATGATGTGTCTTCAAGACAATAATATTAAACGCAAAATGCCAAGATGAAATACAACTGTCAAAGAACTGCGTTATATTAATAAATTTTTCACGTAGCAATAGGCCAGATTTAAAGTAAATTCCAAAATAGTACTATATTGACAAAAATGTGAGAATATTGCGATTTGTTATAAAATTATTTATTGAAAAGGTTGAGAATATCATATGAATCTATTTCAAAACAAAAAAATTAACTATTTCATAAAATGAACCTTGACAAATTTATGACAAGCCATATAGCGCTGTATATAAAAGTTATCGTAGACACTGGCAAATAAAAATTAGCAAAACTAAATCAAATGTATTACAACGTTAACTAGAGAAATATAGCAGAGTGAAATTCAATCCTCTGGACCTGAGGTTTCCAAATGAGAGTCCGCGAAAGCTTGAATGAGGTCCACGAACGCTTTTACCAAAATTTCTTTCGTATTAACTTAATATTACTTCGACATCATATAGCACCCTTTGGTGATTGGTATGTGCTGCTATCTTACAGAATTCATTACCAAATTTCAGTACTATATCTTTTTTCCTAATCCACATTAAAAATGTTATTAATCAAACGCAATTAGTCAGCCGGGAGTCCGTGGGATTTTAGACGTTCAAGTAGGGGTCCGCGGTACCCGGACGGTGTGCCGACGGACGTTATGCGGACAGGACGTAATGGGCGGGAAATGTTAACAATCGATTTACTGCCGACTTTCGATTTTACTAGTGGTGATAAATATTTTCCGTTCTGTTGTTAATAATTCATGTACACATTACCCGTTTAGTTGTTCATAATAAGGCTAGTATAATTGACTCGTTTAGTTGTTTCTACGCCTGGTGCTAAAGATTGCTTGTTAAATTGTTTATACATAATGCTGTACACATACCCTTTAAATTTTTTTATACTAGGGTTGTACGCTTTACCTGTTCCAATGTTCATACTATTATAATTCTGGAGGTTAAAATTAACCGAGCATTATCACATTCTACTGTTGGTAAAAATTACAACTTCAGTTGTTGATACCTCTGGTGGTAAAGAGTACCCATTACATTGTTTATACGCTTGGGGGCTCAAATTACCAGCTCAAAAATTTGTAATTACCTCGGTTAAATCCACCCGTTCAATTGTTTATACATCTTGTGATTCACATTACCCGTTCAATTGTTTATACTTCCGATGGTTCAATCCACTTGTTCAATTGTACATACATTCCGGTTGTTTATATAACCCGTACAATATTATATGCTACTGGTGGTATAAATATTCCGTAAAATTGTTTATAAATCGATAGTTAACATTTCCTGTCTATCCCATCCTGTCCGCATAACATCCTGTCGGCATAAAGTTCGTTCGGCATACCGTCAGTTCGGCATAACGCCCGTCGGCACAACGTCCGTTCGGCATAATGTCCGTCGGTATAACGTCCGGCCACAGAGGTCCGCAGGCTGGAAAAGTTTGAAAAACTCTGCCCTAGATCATTTTCTCTAATGCGAGGCAAATGCATGAAGAAGGAACAATTTTTCTGAAAAATTACGATAAGTTTTCTCTCTCATAATTATCAGTCAAATATAATACTCTATTGGCAATGGATTGATATTTGTTGGTCTATCGAAAGAACCAAAATAATATTCTATCGAAATATTCATAAAATTTGTCTATGAACCAGGAAACAAAGGACTCCGTTCTATTTAAAAAGGCTGTTATAACTCACTACGGGGATGCAAATTTTTCTTTTATGCTATTGCAAGAGATTTAAAATGATAATAAGTTGATTACTAAAAAGGTGAGAATGAGTCGTTCTCCGTAAAACACCAATTTCAGATGGAGTATTAAAAGAGCATAAGATGGCGAGCCGAACCTCGTCGTGTACCGCGGAGGAGTTCCTTTAGTAACCAAAGTTTAGAGGCTTAACGATAACCGCTTGTAGCAACCAAGTCCTAACTAGCGTCATCATTCTTATTAGCCTAAGTAAGCCAATCCTGGTGGAATATAAAATATCCCTCGTATCTTATCGTTGAGAAAACACCGGGAGATGTAAGAAGAACCCCAGAGACGACGTCCGCGAGAACAGAATGCGCGCGAGATATTAAGGCCTCTTTCACACAACATGGTTCTCCGCCGTGACCGTGTCCGCTCGCGGCGCTGTGGGTTGTAGTTGACTGATCGTTCTTGATATTCACACAGCCCGGCCACAGCGAATCTGCCGTTCACGGCAACGTTGCACCCACGGCTTCCCACTACATTCGTCCGATCCCTTGCCCGTGTACGGTTGTAGTGGACTGCGCAAGCGCATTCATGTCTTCACACGTCACGCCAATTTCCCGTGCCTACGCCCGGTTTCAGTCGGTACTTCTTCAGTCCCGAGTTGAAAGTCGTGTCAGACACACCGTGTAAAATATACATTTTTATTTAACATTTTTATTTAAATATGGAAAACTTTGACCTTCTTATATCTTTAGTACAAGAAAGACCTGTGTTGTGGGACAAAAGTCTCGAAGAGTACAAATATCGGAATTTGACCGTAGCGGCCTGGAAGGTTATATGCAGCGGATTGCACGAGGGGTTTGAATCTCTCAATGATAAGGAAAAAACGAATATGGTTAGTTCAAAATTTATTTATTTCTTGTTTTTTGTAAGATTCAATTCTTTTATTAAAAACATACAATACCACATTATAGTTAAGAAAGCTGCCAGGGTAGTGAACCGTGTTCACTCATAAAATAATCAGCAAATGTATTTCTGATATCTTTAGCTTGAGTCCCAGCTCGTACTGGTTGTGCAGGTTCAATATTCCAAGGCAGGCCGATTGTATTCACGGTAGAAAATCGTGATCTCTATGGCGCCGCGGCCGGATCGGTCTCGGCGGAGAACCGTGTTGTGTGAAAGAGGCCTAAGAGGTTCATTGGCAGAATGGGATGGGAAACGGAAGAGAAGCGTGAGGGAGGCGGGAAGAAAAATACGCGCATGTGGGTCACATGACGAGCGATTCCCATTCTTTGCGAACAATTACGACAACTAAAATGAGGATTGCGGGTGTCGTCCGATTATTCGGGCCTCGGTTCGCGGCGTGCTTCTGCCTACTAAAAAAAATACGGCTTCTTGGATTACCCTTCTATCCTCCAAGGGAAGACAAAACGAGGCCGGAGTATCTTGGGATACACGCGTGGCCCCGTTGCCCGCCGTCTCATCGCGTCATCCTTCTTCCGCCGCCACCCTATTCCCCCTTCACCCCCATTCTCCCCAATCCTCGTCCCACCCCCACACTTTCATCACGGGAAGCCTTGATTCGATAATGGCACGATCTAGTCGAAAATGGAAGATCGTTACCAAATCCAATCAAACTCCAACTATCTCCTAATGAGTTCTCTCGGAGTATAAAAAGGACGGCATAAATGTTATTAAGATCTACCGGACGCACGAGATCGACACGGCGCAGGGCATCGAACCGGAGCCAAACCTAAAAACGAAATCGAAAAAAACCGTTATTTTAGCTGTAGTGAAACCGAACCCGAACCGAAAAAATATTTTTTTAACCCGAACCGAAACCTCTATTTACTTCGTACAATCTTTTCGGTTCGCATAAAAAATGAGAGAGACAGAAGGATTTTTCCTTTTACTTTAATATGAGTTTTTTTTAAAGCCTCACTTTTCAACACCAAATAAGGCATAGGCTAATGGTTTTCTTGTGACTACATGCTCCTAAGCCTTTGGAGGGATGCATTTTTGTGATAATATCTGTCGGTTCAATGGTGAGGTTTTCCATGGGCATCTCAATACATAGAGAGAGGGCCAAGGATACGTCTTGCTGAGGTTTTCCAGAACCCTGTGAAACGAGACTAGTGGAATGGAACTTATTGTTAGCAGGGCCAGCGCAAGGCAGTTGGGCGCCCTAAACAAACTTATTTTTTGGCGCTCTACTCCAATCTAAATAATACTAAAAATCTAATAGATGAAAATTATTTTTAATAGCAATTACACAATGACGTCTATAAGCACCGGCATTACTTAAATATAATATTAATAAAAGATTGTTTTTCATTATTAAATAATTTTTTCATAAGTACTAAAAACAATGTTTTTTCGCATTAAAAAACTTCATGAAATGAGCATTAAGAAGAATATTTTTGGCAAGAGATTAAGCAAATCATAACTTTAGGCTCGTAAGTTCGTTAGTACGTCAACATCTTCAAGAATTACACATTTTCCAATTCTTCCTCAGACCGCTAGTTTAAACTTTTAGGATTAAGGAAGTACACAGCATTGAAGAGGAATGAAATCATTTTGAATATAAAGGTATATACAACACAAATGCACGTGAAAAATATAACAAAATGAATCAATAAAAGATGAAAGATAAGTGTACATTACTTAAAAAAATACAGAGACACATATACAGTGCCGCGAAATCAAAACATCGGTTCTTCATGGCGCCCCTTAATCTCTGGCGCCCTAGGAAGTTGCCTGATTTGCTACCCCGTTCCGCCAGCCCTGATTGTTAGTGGTACTTTGAAGATAGCCGCTAATCGTTTTGGTACCCTCCCCCTGAGCCTATCCCGTGGAGTGTTCAGGGTAAAAATACTTCACGATTCTTAAGTTGGATTTTGCTTCAAGTTGGAGGTTACTGTCCCCATAAGCTTTCATCCCATCTCTATATGCATTGAACACTTATATTCTGGTAGTCTTTCTCTAGAACTTATCCAGGAAGGATCGCTCCGCAGTTGTGCTATTGGGGTACTCTTATTTCTGTCAAATGTTACTGTGTGTACATATTTTTTGTATTAAGAAAATTTATGTAATTATATATTGCATGGTATTTGTAATATTAACATCTGAAATATTGTATTTAAAAAATAATTAAGTATCTCTTCTTTGAACAACTCTCTATAAATTACATTCTACTTTCAAATGTGAACTAATATTATTGCACCTGTTAAAGTACGTGCATGAGTAATGTTGGAATAAATTCATTGTGATAATGAAAGTATCTGCTTATACTGGAATCTGGAATATTGGAATCTGGAATACAGGAATTGTAAACTCAAACAAATTTTGACTTTTGAAGTAATAACAACGGTTTACATCAAATTAAAGAATAAAAATAAATAACATTTTCAATAGCTTTTTATACGCGCTAAAAAGGAAAAAAAAAGTTTTAATTCCTATAGACCAGTACTAGACGGAGTCGTATAAAAGGAGCCGTTTACAAATTGAATACGAAAAATGTGAGAAGGGAATTCATACAATGTTATACTGTTCTTTACATGGTGGAAGGGAGCGCTTGCGCATTGTTAAGTGCGGATATATATTTGTCTCCTTGACTTGCGATAGTGAAGACGTATTTGATTTAAATAAAAAATAACATTAATTAATAAAGATTATTTCGGAATTCTCATGACATTTTCCCAAATAAAATTCAAAGTCGGAGCGAAAAAAACCGGGTCGAACCGGTTCAATGGTGGTTGATGGAGCGAAACCGGAACCGAACCGAATTTTCTTGTTTTGTGTGAACCGGAAAGAAAACCGGAGAAAAAATATTTCGGTCCGATGCCCTGAGCAAAAGAAAAGGTTTAAAAAAAACGAGCGGCGAGATCGTGATATTTATTCCGCAAGCGGAAACAAAGAAACCGGTGTGAATTTCGCCGGCACGCGTGTAGTGATACGGATTTGGGAGAGAAAACTCGGTTTGACCTCTTCACTCAATTCGCTTACCTATTTAGTGTTAAACTACTTTAAAATTGATGTATGTACGATAGCAGACGTGGTCTAACTTGAGCCCTGGCAAGCAAGAAAAATGAGTGGAAGACTACAGCCATATTTGATAACTCCCTTCCCTTCCCTGCTACATTAGAGCTCAAGTTAGACTAATTCGTAAAATTCTCAGAGGAAAAAATCATACACCGTCCAAAAATAACCACTCTTTTCAAACGGTTTGGTATTTTTAGGTGGTCCTTCTTGAAACGAACACAATCCGAACATAAATAACTTTGCTGCTACTCACATCGCTGATCTTCGGATGCAAATGAATTTCATTCAACCTTTGACGATTTAAACACAAAGTAGAAAGTCGTGAAATATTTCATGAAAATCTATGCTTACATTTTCCCAACGCAAAATTAAAACATTAGAAACGAGACAGCGAAGCGTTCCATTTAATTTTCTAGAGAGTGTGGATCTTTTTACCTAAATCCCAGCGTTTTTCATGGAGGCACCGGGACACGTTGCAGAGAAAAATCACGTCAAATTAACGAATCGACGATTTGGAAATGTTTAAAGGTCATTAGAGAAATAAATTTCCCTCTAATAAATGTATGACGTAGTAATAAAACATAAATCCGTCCGTGCGCTTTGATACCCTTCTGAATGAGTACGCAACCTCTCTTCAAGCTGAGGTGCTGCCACATTCTGTTTCACTTTTTAAGGGTGCAGTGCCTGCAAATGTTAGGAACCTTTGCCATATAGTAAAGTATGCGCTTTACCCTCGCAGATCTCTAATAGAAAAAAAAGCTGAAGGCTGATAACTGTAGATAATACGTACATATTAAGTCGCATTAGCCGGCAAAAACTGAGGGCTGGAAAATAATCAATGCCGTCATACGCCACACTTGATAAATAATTAGCGAGTTATGAGGCGTAAGCAAGATGAAGAAGTCTTTTCCTCCCTCGCTCAAATGCGATTTTTCTACGGATTTAGCCGTTTACCATTGCTCAGAATGGCAGCTCACGTCTAAGATACATTCAGATTTTCTATTTTTGTGGCATGACAAGAAAAAAAATCCGGAATTTATTGAATTCAAGAGTAAGCAGTTCTTCCTTATTGGTGTGGTTAACTACCGCCCGATTAAAAAAATGTGAATTTTCTAACTATAAGTGCGAGTTTATAGGTGGCCTGATGGACCGAGATATAACGTAAAAAGGTCCACTAAACACACGCAAGGTCATTCATACATGTTTCAGATATAGACAGTTTTGCGATAAGGAGAAATTTCCAAAAACCTCATTATTTTAAGGGGTTTTGACCATCAAAATCACTCGACCTTTCTAAACCTGACTTTTACTTATGGAGATTTTTAAAACAAGCACGCAATAACTCAGACAACTCGGCTCCATGCCTCTTCAACCATGGAAAATGAGGTTTAACGCAAGACACTGTTCCGCCTCATTTATAATGGTTTACATTGAGGAGATGAATTTTTAAAAGAATAAATAAACATTTCCAAAGAAAAACTGTCATATCTCCAATTGGTAAGACGACTTTGAAAGCAGAATGAAATACTTAAATACTTCAGCTAGTTTCCAAACAGCTATAAATTATACTAACAATCCCTCGTCACCAAAACACACGAACGTTTTACAGTGAATCTGTTTCGACATAACTCGTTGAGCTAAAGGATAATGTTTAGAAAGCGTGAAACAGACATGTCAACAATCCTTACTTGAAGAGGCTTTTGAATGCTAATCCTGCTTCCCGAATGTTTCAAGCACTTTATGAGGACACAAGAACCCTTGGAGTATAAAATTTTTCGTTTCCTTTCTATGCATGTTAAACTTCTGAGACACTTAGGCTGCGAAGAGCTGTTTCAATGTGAAATTAAATTACTTTCCAACTTTCCGTAAGCGCAATGAATACTGAAATATGTTTGGTTTCCTAAGTCTAGTTGCTTTTAATTCGCTGTTGCAAACGTCGTTTCCAAGAAAGGGAAAATCTTTTACTTTGCATCTGTTTGACTTAAAGTAAGAGTTAGGGGCTTTTTTTATTACTCGGGTAAAACAGGCAGTTATTTACTTTCTTAACGAAACGTGAAAACAGAAGCCATATCTGAATAGATAAATCCATCTCTTATTACACGGTTCTGGCCATTTTAAGAAAAAAAAAGAAAACAAGGATAGCAGAGAAAAAGGCGGCGAGACTGAAAAGTTGAAGCAATGAAGAGGACAAGGAAAATATGTTACTCAAGTAAGCTGCCTTTTAAAATATGAATCTCTTGAACCAGAAAGGTTGAGAGAAATATCAACGCATAAGTCTCGATGACAGAGAGATAGAGCAAAGCGAGCTTTGGTGAAATACGTTGCAGGCCTAATTGGAAGAATAAATGGGTAAAAAGCACCGACAATTCGAAAGGATAAAAGCCATGCCAAGAGCTTCATGCGAAACGAATTCCTTTGGCATGTGATACATATACTATTCCTCGTTACATTTTATTATTTTTGTCGCTTTTTAAGTAAAAATATGCGACCACCTACGGTATTATTCCAATTAATAATGGCATGACTGATATCGAGGATGAATTTTTTCATTCTCATAGCTCATTAATTTAACTTTCAACGCATCTAAAAGATATTTCTTGAATGAAGATTAAGAATTAAATTTAAAAACTGATGTGGCCACCACATGACTTTCTCCATACCTGTAATAATTATAAAATTTCCAAATAAGTTAAATGATAATAAATATTTTTAGGAACTGCGAGAAAAATTTAAAGACTTTACAGAGAACAGAAATAAACTAAACCCGTAGCAATCTGATATTGGATATAGCCCCGATGCTCCAACAATTAAGAAAATAATAAGGAGGGTAAAGAGTTCACAATAGTCGCCGGTAGGTGGTGTGGTTGTGGCAGCTAAAAAATTTAGTTTTTAAAATAACTCTTCAACAATGCATTATATGGGAAAAAGTTTCGAACAAAAGTTGTAGAAAATTAAATTTCCTACGAATTTTATTCCAGTACTGTTTTACATTTATCAAATATTAAATAAATGGAATATCTCCTTAACAATGAGTTCTACGAAAACATTTTTCAAACAAATGTTACAGATAATAATATTATCTATGAAGTTTATAATAATAACATTCATATTTATGAAGACTTAAAAGAGTTATTTGCCAAAAACCAAAATATGACTAGTGTAAACATTCACTTCTGCTCAAGCGATTGTTGCCAAAACCTAATCAGCTCTTCATTATATAGTACTCTTTCTAAATATAAAATTTGGTATTGATATGACTGTTTTTAAGTTAAAAGCACCCACAAAATCCTATCACATACAGACCGACGCACAGACATCATCGATAAAATAATCAAAGCGTGTTCAGGGGACCTTAAAACATGTATTTACGTTGAAATCTCGAATTCGATTTTTTTCATGAATACAATACTTACTCTATACTTCGTATATGGAGAAAGTAAAAATTATGAGCAAAATAATTATAAAACTCAAAGAGAAATTTAATGATATAGTACTAGTGCTTGTCATTTCCCGTTTCTTGCACAATCCCGGGATTCAAAATTATAAATCCCGGGATCCCGGAATTTTCCCGCGATTCCAATCAAAAATTTAAAAATCATTTAAAAATAAAGGAAAAATAAAAATAAGGTTACCAATTGCTTATGACCCAGGGTTGATATAAAATCTTTTAAAAATTATAAAAAGGAAGAATAAAATAAAAATAGTGTTACAACTTCTTTTATTAAGTAATTTTACTCTAGCTTTAGAATTTTTTATCAATTCATTTGGGTTATTTAATGTTTTGGTAGAAAATTACTCCAATTTATTTAATTGAACCTCGTATCAGACAAAACGCTTACATACTCGTATTGATGTTTAAACTACTGCTTGTGTTTCCCGGTTTTTAATCTATCCCGAGAACCTGAGAAGTTCGAAGAAATTCGTTAAAATCATTTACAAATATGGGTTACACGAATAAAATATAAAATAATTGAAATTAGCGTTATTTTATTGACATGAAATTTACTTATCATATTGACTATAAAAATATATATACAAATACACCCGATATATAAAATAAAATATGAATTGAAACATCTATAACATTAGCATAAATTTCTCACATAAGTACAAAATCATATCGACAACCGTGTTCTAATTCTTATTTCCTATTAATTGATTTATAGTAACTTTTAAGAAAACATAAGGTGTTCACACTACGATCACTCAGTGATGTTCGTATTTTGGTTATGAAAAGACCAGCTGCAGAGAAGGCCCTCTCCGCTTCGACTGACGTAAGAGGGATGGTTAAGAGAGCATCAAAAAGGAGGTTTAAATTAGACGTGCGTTTACCAGTTGATTTGAAGACATCCATTTCATTAGCAATGCTACTAACCTCATAACTATGGCTAACCTCTGATTGACCAGTTACTCTTTTAATGGCGGCATCTAATTTCTCAGCAAGTGACAATTGTTTTGTGGTGATGAACTCATATGAGGAATTTGACAAGTTTGGTGAGATCTGCTGAAACGTCTTCTTCCCCTGGTTCACTGCTTCTAAAAAGTTTAAAGTTTAACTTCTCGGCAGTAGATTGTAGAAATGATTTTGACGGCAATGGAAAATGTGAATTTGGTGGATTCGAATCGAACAAAGGATTATTCAAATACTCCAGTAAACATATCTAGTTCGTGTTCCTATATTCTTTCAGCCATTTCAGTATCGATTTCTTCATTTCTGTGGAAAAGTCGGTATTTTGTTCACTCAATTCATCCAAGATAAATGTGAAAACGCCTTCAGCGTCTCTCCCACTAAGCTTTTCAACTCCAATCTTAACAGGTTTTAGCGAAGTTATTATAGCATTGATAACTTTCAGAAATATCCATCGAGGTTCCCAGGTCAATGAGTGCCTTAGAAATGCATGTTATTAATGAAACAAATCTCCCTAGCATGTCAATCAATGTATTTCACCTTGTTCTTGAATCAATTTTCAGTTGAAGCTCGTCGTTATGATCACTTCTTACGTATTTTTGCAGCAATTCATTCTTCACTGGTGATTTGCGAAACATTTTCACAAATTTTCGCACTTTTTCAATTGTGCTGGCAATGCTCACACCATTTTCACATCCATCTGTGAGTTCATTACTTTTCGAAGAATCATCTGCGAAGACATTGGAAATCTCCTCACTAGCTAAAAAATCGATATCTTCAAAAGAGTCTTCGTCTGAACCTTCTCCTTCCTCACATTCGTTTCTAATTACAGTCGTAGGAGTTGAATGAGATTTCCTTTTGTGCAAAACATCACAAACGGCTAAATGGAGCTCATGTGCAAAACACAGCTCATGTTCAACATCTTTTAATCTGCCAAATTTTATCATTACGCTTGCTCAATCAGTAACACAAGCTATCACGTGCTTCTTCAAACATAACTCAAATCTACAAATTTCTTCTCCACTAGTTCCACTATTTTTTCTGCAGGAAAGGACCCAAATATACGCACAATACCTAAATTCCAGAATTCAATATTAGTATGAAGATTGATATTTAAACGCCTACGATTTCGAAGAGAAGTATATTCATCCAGTGAAATGCTGAATCTTATACCCTCGGACACTTTTTCAGCTATTTCGGAAATAATTATTTGTTTCACAGTAAGGTACTGTTTGCGAATCCTGTTCATTACTTGATGAGAATTTTTTGGTAGATACATACCTTTATCAGTAAAAGATTTTCTGATGAATTCACTATTAACAACTGCATTGATTGAAAAACCATCCACAGAAGCTAGTTTTGCCAAAATTTCTTCCCTGCCCTCTGTTTTAAGACAAGAAGTCAATATTGATTGCACGCTAATCTTTCTTGGCGTACACGGTTCTTCACATGGTCTTTTTGTGCTTGTGAGTTCACTCTCCACTTCACAATGGGCACTTTTCAGGTATATAAGCAGTCCACCGGTGGAAAATCCTCTGCACTTGATTACTTTTTGACGTTTTTTACAGTTGGCACTTTCCATTCCTTCCAAACGATCGAAATATTTCCAAGATTTTGATTCAGTTTATTTTTGACTGTGCGGCATGGCGTTATGAGGGGCAGGAGAAATTTTTCAGAACTGCAACCGCAACTCTTACACTTAACACTGTAGTAAGAAATATCAAAAAACAATTTTAAAATCTTTGTTTAAATTAAAAAACACTTTTAAGAAGAGAAACCATAATGACAGATGTCTGTACTAACTTGAATTGAGAGGCTAAAAATTCAGATAAATGGCTGAAGCTCAGAAATTGCTATCCTTTTTGACCACTGCCAAAGGAAGACTGAAGGCTAGGAGCTAGGAAACCAGTCAAGACGGGAAATTCTCTTGCAACCCCTCCCGCCTAAGGATGGTTTAATTAAACTCCACCCGTACGCTTCTTTTATGTCGTGTAATCATGGCTGATAGTACTTTAAATATAGAAGAAAACTGAAAAAGTAGCCAGTGCGCTAAAAGAATACAACAGGAACGGAATTCCATTATAAACTAATACAATGAAAAAATACTGAATGCAAGATGAGTCGCGAGAAAAACATGAACTTTGATACCTCAAAGAGTTTGTCATAATACAATGTCAACTCGCACCCTATAGTGCAGTAGTCTTCAGCCGTTTCCGTCTAAATGATTTTTGAATATGAAATACACCAATATAACTTTTTTAATTAGAGAATATGGAAAACTATTCAGTTGAATTGTAATTGGGAATATAATAAACGTAAAATCTGGGGCGTTCACATATTATCCGGACGTGAAATTCCTGTCGTAAATTCGTGGAAAGCGCTAAATTGCGGAAACGTAAAATCCGTTAAAATTTATCATTATTCTTATGGACCAAACACCGGGACCGAAAGAAAAATTCGTAAAATTGAGGAAAACGTAATATCGGAGGACGTAAAATCCAAGTTTCACTGTATATATTCCCACGAGAACGCAAGCATTTGAGAATGTCCCAAATAAATGTCTTCCTTATTATTGGATTAGAAGTGTAACTAAGCCACTTGGAAACAAAGAGAGTCTTACAATTAGTGGTCCCTTTAGGAACCGCACGGACGTTAAACGCTAGAGAGTAAAATTCTTTTTATGATATTTGTACCGGGAATTCCCGGGATATCCCATGGATTTCCCGGGAAACGGGAAAACCATTTTACCCCCGGGATTCCGGGATCCTGGGGTGACAAGCACTATATAGTACGTCACATAAATTAATATAAAGACAACTGAAATTGAAAATGAAACGAAGAATATTTAAAGGTTATTCAGAGAAATGGACCAATGACTCTGTGAAATATAATGTTAAAATCAAGGTTCCCCAGAAGGAAAGGCGATAACGATATATAACAGAATTAATAGCTTCCCGGGCAATTTATGTTATTCATACCAGTACATCGGGATAGGTGTATTCAAGTCACTACCTTTGGTAGAATAAATATATTTGTAGCCATATATTAACAATAATTTGTTAAAATATAATGACATTATGAAGAACATACATATCACAACTGAAGGATATCACATAACGTCATTAAAAATTTACGCCTAAAAATGTCTTTCGTCGATGAAGGGGTTTATGCTCAATTTCTTAATCAAATAACTTTATTTTCGAAAATATATTTCAAACCAAATATTTTTCAACACCCACATCACATTAAGATAAATTACTCTTTAAAAAAACCATCTCATTTAAATCTTTTTCCTCCGACTCGAGCAAAACCTTGTTCAATCCGACTGAAAACTGAATCGCGTGAATTCATGAGTCAGCTTCATTTAAGACTCACAAAATCGTCCTTGAGAACACCATAAGAAGAAACGCCAAGAAAACAATTTCATTCTCTCAACTAGTAATGCAATACCCCCAAGTAGCTTATTCTACCTACACGTTCAAACGTGCAGTTATCAAAAGTTGTTCACCTCACTTGTATAAAACGCCTCGCTTCCAGTTAAGCAACTCTTAATTGATGCAATAAGGCGACTATAAAATGGCGAACCGTTTATCAGCGACAAACTCCCGTGGGTGACGAAAGAGGGCACTGGGGGTTCACGTTTAGGGGAAAACTGCACTTTCTGCACGAATGCAAATCAAGGTGATACGTTTCCGTGTCGCTCAAGACACGAACGACTCGGATGAGCGACGATTTGTGACAGAGTTAAGAGTGATGTCATTCTCCATCGGCCGAAACGATTGCCACAAGAAATATAACCACGGAGAGGAACCTTTTTTTTAAGCGTACCTCATCGAGTGTAAAAAGACGGGAATATATCAAAGTACGGCCGATAAAAAAATATCACGATTTCCGCGACATAAGATTTTTTTCGAGCGGTTTTCCCTTCGACGTTTTCTTTAATCCTTTGCGGTGAAATCGCCAATGCTTTCTCCTACCTGTTTACCAACTCCTTTAACCCCGAGTTTTTTTCCTCCAGAAAGCTTTTAAAATTTCATTTTTTCTTTAAAAAACTATGACCAGGCTCGGGAATTGGCGTGCGAACAATGTGAATGGAAGCACGCGCAAAAATGTTCTCGGTTAGAAATGATCCGGTGTAAACAAGGTTTTTCTCCACCGCCGCCCACTCGGAAAAACGGCATTGATGCTTAATATATAGCGGTTTTCACTCGGCTTTAATGCTATCGAGACTTCTTTTAATCCTTGAGTCTTAATAAAGACATGACTACAGCGATTTCTTTCGGGTACATTTTCCACCGAAATAACATTGAATTGAATATTGGGAGTAATCCGTCATTCTCTGACTTCTCCGCACAAGTATATTTTTACAAAACATTTATAGAGGGCCTTTAGAGAGCCCAATAATAGGTAGATAAATAAATACGAAGATACACGACCGGCAAAAATTTGCACCTTTTTCACTAATTTTGAACGCGAATAATTCTGTTCTTTTTTACATTCACATCGTTCAATAACATTAAATGACAAAAGTATGAATCAATTTTATGTTAGGGCAGCAGGCATACGTTAGAAGCAGCAATATTATTGAAGATTTATTCTAAAAGTTCGAATTTTAAAGTTAAATCGATAATAATTTCCTTGAATAATGAAAACCGAAATATTATTTTCAGATTTCTACCTGGATCGAACATTTCGAAATCAATCTTTCTCAATTGATATAAAAACAATTCCCACGACTCATATACAAAGGTGCAATAGATCTATTTCTCTAAAAGAAAATCAAGAACTCGAAACTTTTGCAAGCATAATAGGTCGTGCTCATGTAGGTTAAATGTTGAAAGGGAAATTATTTTTTGAAACATTTTATAGTTTTACATACTAATAACATTCACCCAGTTCCGTTATGAAGTGATACGCTGCTAGGCAACCGAAATAATATGCACGCGAATTTACAAAATCACGTATTGCATTTTCTGTGCCCGGCTGCATTGCCGATATTACGCAGTAAAATGTTACATTTAAGTCAAAAGGATGATTTATGAGTAACAAAGTTCTTCAAGTACCTGTTTAAAACGCACTTGTGGCACGTTTTTGCAATGTCAGTAAGTATTATTATCCCATATAAACCAGTACAACATGTAAGGAAATCTTTAAGAATTTAAAAACGTACGTGGGGTATTGACGAACTCGGTGTACGTAGGATAATAACGTGAAAATGTATTCTTCGAGTAATGAAAAAATAATTAATAGGGATCCCACAACATTGATCAAAATCGTTTGATAAGAGGCAAATGAAAAATTTCCTATCTTTGCATTTTTAATTTGCCAGTAAATATTTTAGAATCTATTGTCAGTGAATTCCTTGGTAGCCGAAATGCGCATATGGCTTTCCATAACCTTTTTATGATTACTGAATATATTTGGCTACATATTTATTTTTTCAATACCACCACAGTATTTAAAATTTTATACCGTTTTATCGCCAATCTAAAAAATTATTAACCAATCACGTGTGAGATGGACCAAATCCACTAATCCTCGAAATAGTTGAACGTAATTCAGGCAATTAGCAGAATTCTACGCAAGCAACAATCCCACGTTGCCCAACTATGTCGACATGGCCTGTTACAAATCTCACTTCACGGTTAAGACCGTTGGCCAATCCTTGAAAGAAAAACGAGCCCATTTCGACCAAAACGTATTCTATGGAGAGGTTGCCTCAAAGAAGTTCTTTTTTTGCACAAGGAGAGAGTATTACCTTCAACCTATGCAGCATGACGAGTTTACGAGATGGAGGAAAGATGAGCTCCACGCTCTCTCTTGCATCCTCTCCAAACGTGAATCCTAAACACGCCCGGGGCGTGCCCTTGCGAGTATCACGCGATAACCCCAATTACGTCTTTTGAGAGAGAGAGAGAGAGAGGGAGGGAGGGGGAAGCGAAATCGCCTGGCACCCTTCGTCTCACTGACCCGCTACATTAGCCTCTGGAACGGGACAGACCTTTGTTCGATTATCTTCTCCGCCCACGCGCCGTCCCTTAGGAGAAGATTCGTCTCCCACGATGAAACCATGAGGTCGCCCACCCGATCCACAGCGATTCACTCTTTACGTGCGTGATACAGTTGTGCAACTGAAGATGCAACGCGAGTGGGCGACAATCTAGTCCCCCTACCTCCCTCGCTCACCCCTCCCCTCCACCTCGCTCCTCCCACCCGCAGACCGAGTCCCAGGGAAAGTAAGAAAGAGACAAGATAGCCGCTTGGACATATGTTTACTTCCAGATTACAAAAGAGACGCATTTATAAGATCGATGCACACGTTCGTAGACTAAATAAAAACCTCGGAGCATATTATATTGCACAAATATTCCCATACACGTATGCCTCTGGTTTCACTACACTCTTTCCTGACTGGAAGGAATTCCGAAGAAGCACAGTTGTTACATAAACAATAAATCCTTGGAATTTTTTTCTCGCTTAAATAGTATCAATTGCTTGAAAACCTCATTTGTGGGGAAATACAATTGGATAAATATATAAAGAAATAAGTTAATTGGTGAAGTCATATAGGCGCTAAATGGACGAAGATTGTTGCATTCCGCCCGAGGGCTGGGGATAGCTGGACGGTAGCTGGGTGTAAAACTCGATATATTGCAATGTAGCTGGACGCAATAGTTATTTTTTAGAAGTAGTTTATGAAAAAAGCTCTAAAACTGAATGCATTTTAATCGTTTAAGCCATTTTTGATCGAATCGAAATTTTGTGAAATCGACAAGAATAAACTACCTTTTATTGTTACACGATATCGTTCATCTCTTTGGATCAGGAGTCGAAAACCTACGGCCTGAGGACCGCATGCGGCCACCGAGAGCGCTTCGTGCGGCCCGCGAAGCTATGATGAAAAAGTGGTCGGTAAAATATAATATAGACAATTTCATATTTTTCAGTAAAATTACAACTTTTCTAGGATATTTTTAACGCTAGTAAATTATTTGTACATCATTATCGCTAATAGGAGACCACAGAATCTATAGGTAAATGCTTATCCGGTCCACCTAAACACTTGTGATTTCCAATGCGGCCCTCCAGAGCCTTAGAGCCGCGCACAGACAGACGCACAGACAGCGTGACAGAAACCACTTGCTTGAACTCAGGGACACCCAAATACCTGTATCTCCATCAAAATATCAATGTTGAACTTTTTCGCGATAACAATACTTTTTCCGTCGACAAATATATGAGAAAGTAAAAAATCGTCGCGCCCTGTGGTGGAACTAGGCCGGAGCAGAGCCCCGGGGCCCGGAGCATTTGAGGGGCCCGGTGTGCTACCAACTTGATAGTCTACAATTAGTAGCCAATGAAACACCCTTGAGAATCATTACACGTATCATTTACACGTATCCGGCGCAGTGCTGGCACCGCGGCGTCCGGAAACGGAGAGTGCCCGTACCGTACTTTCAGATATCGTCGGCAATGACATTTTTCAAGTTGTCATGGCCAGGGTCACGGCACTGACACGGACAGTATTGTTGCCGCCGGACCGGCCATGTGTGGAGCATCCGCTAACGGCAATAAGGTCACTGTTCGGATACGGCACGGCTGATGCGCGGACGCGTAAAAACTGGTACCACACGGGCCCTTATTTGCCTTCAACGGTTTATCCAATTCAATCATATGTAGCAACGAAGCAAAATTATTTGAAGGTTAAACATTAATTTTAATCTTTAGGAAGCTATTATACCAAGGTGACTCGTGACGGTGATTTTATTTCGATATGATGGCAACTTAAGTCACTAGAAAGTCATCGTTACCTGAACTTTCTTTCAAAGTAACTCAATTTTGACATGACGCGATATTTAATTCGCGCTAGTTTGAAAGGTGTGTTAATGATTCGATAGAAATGGACCGGTTGCTAACCAAAGATTAACAAAGTTCAGGTGAACAAAAATGTTTGCAGAAATACGTTAACAAGTAATCCCAAAACGTAATGCCTTCACTTTAACGTTCTGTCAATGTAAGTTCAATCATAAAACATAAATAAATATGCAACATTTTAACTCAGAGTTGCCGCGTCACAACGCCAGCGCGTTGCCGTCAACTTGGTATGAAGGGTTACGTTTAAAAACATGTGCCATCGGAAAGCAACTAAAGTTGTCCTCACGTCAAAATTAAATCACCATCACCAGTCACCTTAGTATAAAGCCCCCCTTATAGTTCCAGCGTCTATTAGATTGACTCTTCATATAGTATCTTTTAAAAATCCAAACAGAAGGAAATCAATACAAAAAGTTAAACAGTCCAAAGTCATCAAAATCAGTAAGATTGGTCACTTAAGGGGGCCCGCTTAACTTTCTTGCTCCAGGGCCCGCTGCTTACTTGTTCCACCACCGGTCGCGCCAACAGCTAGTTTAAGGCTTATGTAGTAGTATAGGTATAAAGGATCCGCTAAGGCGGTTGTAGTAAAGTTTGTCACACTCATGTACAGTGAGAGACACGACCACGAAGATAAAACATGTGAGATGGATTGTAGAACCGAACTACATCTAAGCTCATTTATTCTAGGAAAATCTGAAAGCCAGGGAGAGAATTTTTTATAGGATGTCGGCGCATTGCACCCTCTGCAGTCCTCCACATTTATGAATATGTAGATTTAGTATTCCAAGCTGTTATTGAGTGACCAATATGTATCTGCCGCGACGATCAAAAGAGGTATAGCGTCTTTATTCTCAACATAGTATTCATAATTCAATATAATACAGCGTTTACCAAAACAGATCGATCCACAACAAACTCGTCACTTGTTTATGTAAGATGAACGCGCCGACGCATTTATTTCTGAAATTTATTTTATTTTCTAAATGAATCACCGAACTCAAGTAAAGGCTCCTATTATATAAATGATATGGGTCACTACGCTTAACGTGAAACATATGAGATACTAAAGTACAAAGTAGCCGTCCGCAGTGGCAAAAGACGATTTAAATATGCTGGTTTTTATGCAATTTGGACAGAAACGCCTAACTAATAAAAAATAATGATAAAATAAATTACCCCTTACTCGCCTAATGACTTGCATGCGATTGATGGCCAAGGCGATGCACGAAGCCAAAAAAAGGCTGAGAAAACAAGATGTGTACTTCAATTACGAGGTAACCGTCCTCAGTGAACCGGGAGCGAGGATAAACCTTGGGAGAACACCTTACGAATAGAACACTACAAAAACAATGTCATCGCTAGAAAACATATTTGACATTAAATTATGCTTCGGTCAGATTATTCAACTTACTGAAGCTAACCATCCAAAAAAAATCGAAAAATTTGATCGCAGTGAAATTACAACACACGTTTCTTAAATAAATAAACGAAGTATTTCAGGTTACAAGGGAATTCAAAAGTAAATAATCACGTAAGATGACATAACGAGAAAATATACTAATTCTCATTTGACGAAGAGTAAAATGAGACTGCAATTAACGGAGCTAATTAGCATCTTATTATATTCTATTAAAAAAGCAATTAACTTACAAAAAGGCAAGAATCAAAAATCCCCCAAGGGATGTGCAATGGGCCAATCCGTTTCCAGGAAAACTGTAGCAAGAAATTTCTATCCCGGGATTCTCGGAACTCAGCTTAAACCAATAAATTACAAAGCTAATCAACGATACCTCCATTGAGTTTTATTTTTCACAATATTAAGTTGAAATTTCAGCTCATTAAGAAAAAATTTATTTAATTTCAAAAAAAGCAATTTCAACTGCTGGGAACAAATTTAATCCCCATTTTATATAAGGATATAAAGGAAACGTGATTTCATCATAACGAAATGAATGGAAAATTAATCGCAAAATTGCATTAATTTTTTGCATTGGAAACACTATAGAAAACTATACTTTATGCCAAGTGCAGATCATCTATATTTTCTCTACATTATATTCCATTAAAAGAGCAACGAGCTGGGGAAAAGACAAGAATCAAAAATATTAGCACCTATCAATGATAAATATCCCCACAAAATGTGCAATGGACCAATCCGTTTCCAGGAAAACTGCAGCACCTAAGTTCCATCCCGGGATTCTCAGAACTCAGAATAGCATAGCTTAAACCAATAAATTACAAAGATAATCAATGACACCTCCATTGAGTTTTATTTTTCACATTATTAAGTTGAAATTTCAGCTCATTAAGAATAAATTTATTTAATTTCAAAAAAAGCTATTTCAACTACTGGGAACAAATTTAATTCGCATTTTATATACGGATATAAAGGAAATGTGATTTCATCATAACGAAATGAATGAAAAATTAATCGCAAAATTGCATTAATTTTCTGCATTGGAAACACTATAGAAAACTATACTTTATGCCAAGTGTAGATCATCTATACTTTTTCTACATTATATTCCATTAAAAGAGTAACGAGCTGGTGAAAAGGCAAGAATAAAAAATATCAGCGCCTATCAATGATAAATACCCCCAAAGAATGTGAAATGGACCATCCCGTTTCCAGGAAAACTGCAGCAGCTAAGTTCCATCCCGGGATTCTCAGAACTCAGGATGACATAGTTAAAATCAATACATTACTACGCATGCTGAGCGATACTCAGAAAAAGTTTTTTTCCATATTTTTCTGCACTTAATTTGGAGTCGGAAAGTCACATCTCTGAGATTCTCGGAACAGAGAATTGTTAATTATTACATTTCATTGCAATTCAACGCCCAATGAGCACCTTTTTAACAAATATCTGTAGCTGTTCATTTTCCATTCATTAAATAATGTTATTATCTTCATAATTTTGGATACACACGTCTGGCATTGATTTTCTTCCAAGTAAAATTACCAAATGCATATTTTGCGACTGATTTAGCAACGACGATCTCCATTTTGGTAAGGTTTAATCAATGGATCCTTTGTTCCGATTGTTAGTTTGATTATAAACGCGATACCATAACAAAATGTTTTTAAAAATAAACCACGTCTGGATGAAATGTATGTTCGAATGGCTTAAGATCTAAATATGTTTGAAACTAGCAAGAATATATGATTGTGTTGGAGCTTTTAATAGAAGTGTTCTAAAAAGAAACAAACTATTCTAGGCAGGTTTTCTACATTAAAATATATAATTTAAAAGTAGAATCACAACCTGAAAAAAGTGCTTCTCTTTGTTATCTCCAATAGCCATAACAATGATTTTACTTTTATCACCGTGTCCTCGCCACGCACCTGACGCGCATGCTCTCTCTCTCCTTAGAGATGATTTCCTATCCATTTGAGACTCTATATTTTGTAAAATGTTACATGAGACTTAAGAAGAACTTGTAAAATCAAAATTATTATTAATATTACTGAAGCTAACACTTGGCTCTGTGGTCGCAAGGCATATTTTGTCAAACAACAAACCTCATATATACATTTTCACCCAAAAACACTACTGCTGCAGGAGCGGGGAAATATAGGTCAGGAGCTCTCAACTTTTTATATCCATTGAGCACTCACCATATTCTGGGAGAGGGAGGCGGGCGCAACCATATGAAATTTAATTCTTTTTCATTGAATTCTGAGAAAAGCAAGAAACCGGCATTGTTAGTACCTAACATCCTTTTAGCGCTTTTTAAAAATCCCTCGTTTTCAGTTTGCCCGTGCGTCCGTGCGCAAAATTTTGTAACAATGAGAAGAGCTGGGGAGCTAAGATTTTCAGGATAGTCTCGACTGGTGGTAGAAATGAAACACAGTGCTTTCATCAAGTTGAAGAAAATACCAATCACATTTTTCGATATGTCTGCAGTTGAACGTTCATATCACGCGAAATGGCAGTCACTCTTCTAGTAATTGCGTTCTTTGAAAGTTACAAATATTTTTACCGCTGAAATTATTTCTTTTTATTTGAAAACCCGTCAAAAAGTTGCTCACCATTTGCGATGAGAGCTAGCCATCTTAAAGTGACTTTTTATGCTAATAAACTAGTAATTTTTAAAAAAGTTGAGTTTTTAGGATTTACAACAGGCTTGCTAAGTATAAATTGCTGCTCCGATAATTCATATTTCAAATCACTAATTTTCTTTTTCCCAATTTCTGAACCCAATGAATAATTCTTATCGAATGATGAGTCTTGAAATGATTTTAAATATTGTGTATCTTTGTCATTGCCACATTATTATATCACATTAAACAAATACACTTTCCTTTCGTATTAACAAAACAAATCCCAACTTCCACTTCATTTTTAAATTGTAGGTTTCTAATCTCTTTCTTTCTGACATTTATAGTAACCCCACTTTATTAAAACTGCAACTAAAATAAACCCAAGTGACGCATACACTGATGAATAGCAGGAGTTGAACTGGATTATAGATGTGCATGTGCACAATGTTAGGACAGGTTTGCTAAATATAATTTGCTGCGCCGATAATTCAGATTAAAAATTTCTTTTAACTCGGTGGAAAATTCATACCAAACGATTATTGTATGCAATGTATTTCAATATTGTGTCTCTTTGTCACTGCCATGCAATTTGATCAGCGGGTGCCTGGAAATATTTCGTCGGGCACCAGGGTTTCCCCGGGCACTATGTTGAGAATCTCTGATCCAGGCAAACGCTCGACGTATTATGTAACTTGGAGCTGTGTAATAATTTTTCAAATTATTTCTAAGATATGAAACTCTATAACTTGGCTAATTTTGGCAAAATCCTTGCTAACTATTATCAAATTTTCCATGTAGCACGTAAATGTTGTTAAAATGCATTATCTAAAAAAATAAATTATCTACTATAAACACGACTTCTGCTGCTAAAGTGGGGAGAGCTAGGCGGAAACTAGGGGTAAAACTCAATATAATATGTAATTGGACGCTATATAACAATTTTTGATGGCTTTCTTATGTGGTATTGTTTATGACTTCCGGCAATATAACTGGAGGAATTTTTGACAGAATCCTTGCCGACACTTGCATGTATATTGTTATTTTGTAAAAATCGACAAGAATAAAACTACCCTCCATTGTCGGGTAATACGGTTAGTTTCAACGAAACTTTTAATCCAGGTAATCTAGACAAGTGTAAATTTTCATCAGATTATGTCGAACGTTCTGGCACATTGATTATGTACTTCACATCAAAATATACTATAAAACCTCAAATTTTTCAGTTCACTTTAATACAGTATTACGAGAAATGAAAACGTTTCAATTTCACCGCTTTTAAATAACAATGGAGGTTTTTAGATAGCATGCATCAAATCAATGTATTAATTAACTACATATGCTAGAACTGCCTCAGTTCAAATGTTCAAAATTTTCAACAATCTAACAGAAGGGTTCTAAAATAAAAACAATTACTCCGGGAAGGTTTTCTCCGCTAAAAAAATAAGCTCTCAATAATGTAACTCTAAAAAAGCGAATGTCTTATATATCTCCAATATCCATGACGAGGATTTTACTTTATCATAAGATCCATGTGCTCTCGCCGTGTATTGAAAATTGAGTGTTGAAAATCTATAATTTTGGTATAATATATTCTACTAAAACAGTAGCGATCTTACGGAAAGTCAAAAATCAAACTTTACACCGTCTATCAATGATAAATCCCCCCACTGGGTGTGCAATGGACCATTCTGTTTCCAGGATAAATGCAGCATCAAAGTTGAACCCCGGGATTCACGAAACGCAGGATGGCATAGTTAAAAACCAATTGAAAAAATTTTATTTCCATATTTTTCTGCACTTAATTTGAAGTCGCAAAGTCACATCCCTGGGATTCTTGGAGCTGAGTTGACAATCAAAATATTTCATCACGATTCAAAGTCAAGTTAGTTTCATTTTAACAACTGTCTGTAGTTGTTTCTTCTTATTTCAATAAATAATTCTCTTCGTCGTGTCACATATATAAATCTTGCTTTGATTTTCGTCCACATAAAATTACCGTAATGGATATTTTGCGACTGATTTTCAACGTCTGCCTAGATTTTGATAAGGATTCATCAACGGCATGTTTGTTCAGATTGTTAGTTTGACTGAAAATAAACCGCGTATGCTCGAATGGCTTCCCGAGTTTTTGCAGCGGCGTAACTGAACTTTTGACAATCACAGAATGACGGGTTCCGGGAAATGTAAGATAGGCAGGTCCTTTTTAACTGACGTCCTAGCGATTTATTCGGCAACGTACTGATTTGGACGACTTTTTACAGATAACACGATTTCGCAAACTATTGTTATGTCCACGCATATTAGAGTAATTATCGTAGGCCTATCCACGTTATTGAATTTATGATTCTCAAAGGGCCTTCCTTTATTATAGCTACTAGTTATAACTAAGTAGGGAGCTGACCGAGCCACTCCGAGGGTCCGTGGCCCGGCACACTGCCCCGGCTTTTCCAGCCTACTTCCGCCAATAAAAAGACCAAGTTTTTGCTCCTTAATTTGTTTAAATTAGCAAAACACGCTACTCCAACTGCTTATAACAAAAATAATTCGCATTTTTATAGGACAATAATGGGCAACGTCGCTTCATCAAAACGAAGTAATTGCACAAGATTGTTGAAATACCTTCAATTTGTGAAAACACTAAAGATGTATTGAAAACTATACCAGTGCTAAATTCCTAAACGTTCGCTATATTATTTCCAATGAAAACAGTAACGAGCGTGAAAAAGGCAAGAAAAAAAACCTGTGTCTATCTGAGAAGTAACCCCACAGGATGTGCTATGAACCCTTCCGTTTCCAGGAAAACTGCAACTGAAAATGTCCATCGCGTGATTCTAGGAAAGCAAGATAGAATAGTTTAAATCAATACGTTACACCGCAATTGAAGCACACCTCCAATAAATTTTATTTTTCACGTATTTCTGCACTTAATTTGGAGTCGGAAAGCCGCATCTCTGGGATTCTCGGAAAGGAGGATAGTCAATCAATATATTACATCAAAATTGAAAGTCCAATGAGCTTCTTTTTAACAACAAGTATGGAAAGGTGTACTCCAAGTGTACACAGAGTTTTCAAATGCGTTCTTTGAGATCAACAAATTTTAGTGAAACTACCCAATACCAAATTTCATTAAAATATGTCCAGCGATTCCATAGTTGTAAAATTTTTAATATTTTTTGGAATTAACAAAAGAAGATCAAAATCGCATAATTACGTAAATACGTTAATTTTCTTTCTTTAAATTTATCGTAAACCTTACATTTTACGGAAAATATATTTGACAAAAAATGTGTATTTAATTATTTTGTTCAACTTTTGTTCTAAATATTTTTCTCTCATATGAGTATTTAACGAGATTCTTGCGAAGTACGTTGTAAAATACATGTAGGTCTTCATGTAAAGTGATCTTAATTATAGTCCGATTTTAACCAAAATTGGAATCGGACGGCAAATTTTAGCAAAATTCCCAAATACCAAATTTCATCGAAGTATGTACGTCCAGCGATTCCCAAGTTTAAACATACGGACGGAAACGACCTCCCCTATATCCGTTCACTTCGTGCAAAGAACGCATAATAATCTATAGTCGGTTACTTTTATTTCACTAAATAACCATATTATCTTCGTATTTTTGAATATGCATGACTGTCATTGATTTTTGTCCAAGAAATTTAACAGAATGGATATTATGCGACTAATCTTCCAACGCCGCTTTCCATTTTGATAAGGTTTCATCAACTGTTCCTTTGTTAAGATTGTTAGTATGACTAAAAAGGCGATACCTCCATAAATTTTATTAAAATATAAAGAACGTCTGGATGAAATGTTCGAATGGCTTCTGATCTAAATATATAAGGTTATAAGACTATTGTAAATTTTTGGATACGAGTTGCTTCCCATTAAAACAGTGAAATCGAAACCCGGAGATTACTTCCTGTATTTTAATAATACTGCTTATTTTATGTTAGGCAATAAAGGACAATTTCATCAAAACGAAAAAAATATCGCAAAATTCGTTTAATTTTCTGAATTGGAAACACTAAATACATATTGAAAACTATAGGTAACGCCAGGTGCTTAAAGTCCATATATGTGTTATATTATACTCTATTAAAAGAAAAACGAGCTAGCAAAAACGGAGAAGTCAAAAATTTCGCCGTCTATCAAAGATAAATACCCCCGCAGGATGTGCAATTGACCATTCCGTTTCCAGGAAAACTGCAGCAGCAAAGATCTATCCCGGGATTCTCAGAGCGCAGGATGTCATGGTTTAATCAATATATTACTACGCATGTTGAATGATGCCTCCAATCAGTTTTATTTCCATATTTTTCTGCGCTTAATTTGGAGTCGGTAAGTCACCTCCCCGGGGTTTTCGGTACCGAGGATTGTTAATCAATAACATTCCATCACAATTCAACGTACAATGAGCTTCGTTTTAATAATTACTAGTGTTTTTCATTGTCACTTTCTCTCTTTAGAGATGCCTCCCTATTATTTTCAGAAAGATGAATTTCTAGAATAAAAAATGTTATAAATATTACAGTATATAACACGTGGTCTATGATCACAAGGTAAATTTCATTAAACAACACTAGATACTATACATTTTCACCTAACAAAACAGCTACTGCTGGAGTAAAGAGAGCTAGGCGGAAACTGGGCGTCAAACTCGATATAATTTTTCATCATCGCAAAACATTGGATTCATAGGGTTTGATTAATACTTATCCAGTTATAGTTGCATTTTTAATGTAATTTTATTTTTTTATTTTTTATGTAATTTTATTTTTAATTATTGCTATATTATACGTCACCTGGTTATTACCAAATTGCATTGTACTTTTAAATAAATAAATGTAATAATTTAAACAATAATCCATGAGCTATACTCTCTAAGTATATGTATCTGACGTTCAATAACATATTAATATAACTATTTTTAGGCCCACCTCCTGCCAAGATCTCCCCACTAAAATCAGTAGCAGGATTGCTGCTCCGACTCATATTGCCTGTAAAAATATATTAATTTAACCAAAGATACTATAGTTTGGACTAGAAGCGAACAAGTATGATACGTTTGTAAAGCAAATCCTGCAACGATTTTTCAATATAAATGGCAATTTTGATTACACGCATTAGCGTTATGGTAAGTATTTTCGGTCTGCTATCGATTGCTCCATGAATGAAATAGGACAATCACCGCAATAGTCGTTGAAGTCTAACTTGAGCTATGAGATACATTCCGAAGAGAGAAATCACACAAAAGAAGAGACCGAAGGGAAAAGGCAGAGTTTACAATTATGCACTATGTGGCAAATGTTGCCGTTCAGTGATTGGCTGGAGGTATATATTAAAACCAGGGCATCGAACCGCAACCGAAAACAGAAAAACCGTTATTTTGGCTGAAGTGAAACCGAACCCGAACAGAAAAAAAAATATTTTTCTGAACCCGAACCGAAACCGAAAACCGTTATTTATTTCGTTCCATTTTTTCGGTTCACATAAACGGTGGGAGCGAAAGAAGGGTTTTTCCTTTTTTCTTTTTTGAAAGCCTCACTTTTCAACACCGAATAAGGCAAAGGTTAATGGTTCTCTTGAAAATGCATGCTCCTAAGCCTTTTGAGAGATGAATCTTTGTGATAATATCTGTCGGTTCAATGGTGGGATTTTCCATGTACATCTGAATGCATAGAGAGAGGGTCAAGGATATGTCCTGCTGAGGTTTTCCCGAACCCTGTTAAACGAGGATAGTAAAAAGGAACTTAGTGGAACTATGAAGACAGCCGCTAATCGTCTTGGTATCCTCCCCCTGATCCTACCCCGGGGAGTGTTCCGGGTAAAAATGTTTAACGATTCTTAACTTGGATTTTGTTTCAAGTTGGAGGTTATTGTCTCCACAAGCTTTCATTCCTTCTCCATATGCACTGAACCCTTATATTCTGGTAGTCATTCTCTCTATTTAAAAATAGTTAAGTAGCTCTTCTTTGAACAACTCTCTATGAATTACATTCTACATTCAAATGTGAATTAATATTATTGTACCTGTTCAAGCACGTGCATAAAGTACTGTTGTAGTAAATTGATTATGATAATGAGAGAGGTTTATATTGGAACCTGGAATATTGGAATTGTAAAATGAAATAAATGTTCACTTCTGTAAGAATAACAACGATTTTATATCAAATTAAAGACCAAATAATAAATAACATTTTAATAGATTTATACGCGCTAAAAAGGAAAAAATAAATTTTAAATTCCTATATAACAATATTAGATGGAGCCGTTTACAAATAGAATAAAGAAAAATGTAAGAAGGGAATTCATGCAATGATTTACTGTTCGCTACATGGTGGGAGGGGCGATTTCGCGTTGTTACGAGCGGATATCTATTTTTTCATCTTGACTTGCGATAGTGAAGACATATTTGGCTTAAATGAAAAATAACATTAACTAATAAGGATTATTTTGGATTCTCTTGAAATTTTCCCCAAGAAATTCAGTCGGAGTGAAAAAAACCGGTTCGAACCGGTTCAATAGTGGTTGCTGTAGCAAAACCGGGACCGAACAGAATTTTTTTGTTTGAACCGGAACAAAAACCGAAGCGAAAAATATTTCGGTTCGATTTAAAACTCACTCTCAATTTGCCTTGGTTGTTAGAGGACAAGCAATACTTGGCCAACTACAATCTCATCACCTCGCACATTATGGTCTACCTGCCGAACAAAATTTATAATCTACCATTATATTTCCCGAAAAAAATAACTCGGTACAAATAATTATTTTTTTTAAACCAATTGAATACCTCTATCGTGGATATAATGGACGCGAAACAATATCAAAGATTAATCCCCTCAGTCAGTTGCGGATTAATTCCCAAGCTTTCAAATCCATTGGATGCAAAAAATTGATTGCTGCCGTATTACTAGAACTCCCTTCCAAATGAATTTTCCGACTACCTTATTTAGTATAATAATTTCTCAATTAGAGATCTGGTAATGGAAAAAGTCGAGGAGAGAGTTGGAGACTGATAAACAAATATGGCGAATGACCACGTCTGCATTCAAACGCATCATAGATCGGAAAGGAGGTCTTCGCAGTGGCAAAACTGATCTTTCGACAATCTCAGATCGTGCGATGATCGGATTAAAGAGTTATTTAAGTAAGAACTTGAATCCATAAGGGCAAACAGAGATGACAATATTACCTTCCATCATGTAAAATCATAAGATTCGGTGAATGACATTTCTTTCAACAGAAGAAAGCCACATTATTAAGTTAAAAATGTATCCCATTAAAATTCAGTTATTTGCTTTTGAAAAAAACACCGTTTCAACTGCTGGCAACAAAAATAATTCGTATTTTCTATGAGGATATAAAAGAAACATCTTTTCATAAAAATGAAAGAAATCGCACCTGAATTGCGAAATATTCTGCATTGAAAATACTACAGATATACTGAAAACTATACATTGCACAACGTGCTGAAAGTCTATGCTTTTGTTATATTATTTTCTGATAAAACAGTGACGAGCATGCGAAAAAGCAAGAATCAAAAATCTGTCTATCTAAGAGGTAACCCCCACAGTGGGCTTTGATGGACCATTCCGTTTCCAGGATAACTGCAACAGCAAAGTTCAATCCCGGAATTCTCGGAACTCAGAATGGCATATTTAAAATCAATACATGGCACCGAAATTGAATTACTCATCCAATAAGTTTTATTTTAACATTTTTCTGGGTTTAATTTGGAGTCGGAACGTAACATCCCTGGGATTCTCGGTACCAAGGAATATCAATCAATACAGTCCATCACAGTGCTACACCCAATGAGCTTCATTTTAAAAATTATTTTCAGTTTATCATCGTATTTTTGCATAAACACACGTCTGGCTTTGATTTATGTCCACGTAAAATTACCGTAATGGATGTTTAGCTACTGATTTCTAAACGCCGGTCTTAATTTTTATAAGCTTTAACCAACGGTTCCATTGTTCCGATTGTTAGTTTGACTAAAATGCGAAACCGTAGTAAAATAGTTTTAAAAATCAACATCATCTAGATGAAATGATTGTTCAAATGACTAAAGATCAAAGTATGATTAAAACTAACGAAAACATAAGATTATGTTGGAACTTCTATTATAAGGGTTCCGAATTAAAAAAACAGTCTCCAATATCCATTTTACTTTAATCTCAAGATCACTGCGTTCTTGCCAAACACATGCTCTTCCTGTAAGGATGTTTCCTTATTTCTTTCAGAGTGAGACTTAAAAAAATTTTACAATCAAAATTGTTATATATATTTTAGAATATAACATGTAGCTCTATAGTCACAAGATAAATTTCGTTAAACAACGTACCTCAAGTACACATTTTCACCATACAACAATGCTTATGTGGGGAGAGCTAGGCGGAAGCTTGGAGTAAAACTCGATATACGATATTATTTAAATGGGTGCTATATAATAATTTTCATGGGTTTTTTCACTGTTTATAACATAAGCCTATATAAATTGACGTATTTCTAACGAAATTCTTATTGACATTTGATAGTACATTGATATTTTGTGATTATCGACGAGAATACACCAACCTCCTATGTCTCGCGACACGGTTCATTTTATCCATATTTATCCTACGTAACCTACATAAATACTCAGGTTATACTTCGCCGACTACAATCCCCTCGCGTCACAAATAATTAACTACATGCCGAACAAAATATACAATATATATCTTGGATGACTACTGACCAAACTAAAGGGCTTAATGCGGAAAAACGATCACCGTAAGACTCCCCAAAAAAGCTATGAGTTGCTCTCATTACCTTTTCTAAAATCAAGTACTGTTGAAAGTAGTCTTTAAAATAAAAATTGTCAAATCGGTTTTACTATTGTGTATTACAAGAAAGAACGTACTGATGCGACGTATACGACCATGTGCGAAATTTGTCGTAATTCATGTTTACTTTAAAACGCTCATTACCATAATTTCATGGCCTTTTAGAGTGAATACTAAAAACAAAAAGAGAACACATACGCCGTGCATAAGGCAGCAATAGAACCCACTACCACAGTACTGGAAGGCAAACACGCAGCAGACACCTCTTGTTTGTGCCCGAGGTGAAAATATTTGCTTCGAATTTCGACTCGACATGAATGAATTACAGGGTCTCAAAAAGTATCCAATTGGTTAAGAAATTTTGTGCATGTGATCCTATAATTAACTTTCCCACGGCTTAAACACATTAAGCTACTCGGATTGACGGCTTAAAAAGTAATATATTTTCAACGTCCTCTTGTTAAAATTACATAAGTAAGTAAAAAGTTTTTCGCATCAAGACTGATTTCTACGCTTAAATAGGAGAATATCATACTGGCACTATATTTTGTAATTGAGGCGGATATAGGGCCAGGCAATCTAGGCGACCCCCCCAAGAGCCTCACGCCTAGATCCGCGAGAGAGTTAGTGTTAATAAGTCAGGAGCTTAGTGCGAGAGGGGGAAAGAAATGTATACATTGATTGTTTGAATTCCCAGCACAATGAAGCCGTCATACATCCAAAACGATGACGAGGACCAACGTAAACGAGAATGAGCGAAAACCAGTCTCAACTGACGGGAATCGTTGAAAAATAAATATTTCTTATTCGAAGACTTTGAGCTGCGATTGAAACTGATCTCAAAGGTTTATGCAAATAAATTATTAAGGATTTGACAGCCTGTTTTCCTCCATAACATATCACCATGATATATTTTGAAAAATTGCGAGTTGTGGGCCTTGAATCTACTATCGCTTGGAGCCCCGTACTCCCTAAATCCGTTCTTGTTTTATAAATTATTACATAACTCGAGGTTTATTCGTGGCAAAGAGCGGGTTCTTTTGATGCCAACAGATTTCTATACCCTATCATAGGGGAAGCTACAAGTTTGAGTGAAATTTAACTTGATAAACTCCTACAAAGTAGGCTGTCGTATCTACTAAAAATGACTCAACCGTATAGCAAGTACATTTTTCATACCTCGTTTCTATTTTAGCATTATTTATACCGATAACGAAAAGCTGCCATGCACTGAGAGAGTCTAATAGAGGCGCTGATGAATTAACAGTTGGCGGGGAATCCATTGGAAGATCTCGAATTCATCATCCATCCTGAACTTATAAGTAGGCTTGGTAGGAATCGATTTAACTCGATAAATGTCGATAAACATCAAATTCGTAAAAATTTTAAAATTGACGAAAATTAACTGTCGTCGATAAGTGTTGATTGTACACTGCTAAATTTTCTATGAAATTATTCGCCAGGATTTTTAAATTAACTTTATCATGCTCAAATTTAATATATTTTAGCGCCAAACGCCCAAAACAAAAGAGAAAATCGGCATTTGTCATACCAGGGAGCCACGCTTCATTCGGTATTCCATACCCCTTCTATGATCCCTTGTCTTAAGAATGCATACTGAGCTGACACGGATACAGGACAAAACAATTTGATAGATTTATTGCACTCTGTCTTTAATCTCGATAATCCCTACGCGCATTTGATCGCTTACACGATATGATGTCTCCATACTCAATTTACTCAAAAGTCATATGACTTCTGCCGACAACCTCCAAGATGCGAAAAGAAAGATTTTCCCAAACTGATATAATTCTGATCGTCAAATATGCCTATAGCAGTTCTCGAAAGTATAACTAAACCCTACTCCCCGCTTGACAAAATTCATTCGCCCATAACTCAATTCGTGGTAGGTTAGGTTAAAATTCTACTACTACGATTATATTTCTGGATCCATGCTCTATAGTATTTTCAAAAACAGTCACAAAATTTCTATTTTTGGTAGCTATACTCACAGTTCATTCTCCGAGTGAGTGTGTCCCATTCTTATTTTTTCTTGCAATGCTGTAGCATCGCGTTCAATGTTCGTACTCTGGGCTTTTATGTACACTCATCATCGTTTGTCACTGAACAAGATAAGATTTTTCCTAACATACTAATATATGTATTTGGTTGTACATTATATTAAAGTAAAATTTATTTTATTATTGAATGGTCACGATTTCTTGAATAAGAGGCGCGATTTAACGAGTAAAATTTACTTGAGATATATTAGCTATTCCGGGTTGGTGGGCGAAGTCAACAACAACACATTCACCAAAGTTTAGAGAGCAACAAAAAATCAGGCATGCGATAATTTTTATTTTTATAAATAATGTTTTAATAAAATTTATTTGGAAGAATCAAATTTATGTAAGTGATTTTGATAAAAATCGATCAAATGTATTAGAATCAATGGATTCAGCCTTGACGTGGTGGAACTCCATATTCAGGAAAAAATGAATGAAGTACTTCGTAAAGAATTCACTTTAATAACTCACGGACCAGACGACCGGTTTCGATTAAAACATAGTTATCATCAGGTCAAGAACAATTTAGAAAAGAAATTGTTTAATTCCACTGAATCTTTCACCAATAATATATCGATTTGGTGTCGCTATGTAGAGAATATTTTTTTGTATTTGGAATGGTACGAATAGACAACTGAGTAATTTTGCCTCCCACCTGAACAACCTCCACTCCTCAATCACCTTAACCCTTGAAATGGAAGAAAACCAATCTCTGAACTTCTTAGACCTTAACATCAGACGCCTCAACCATAACCTAGAATTCTCCATCTTCCGCAAACCCACATACACCAACCACACACTGCACATTTCCTCCAAACACCACACTTTCCAAAAACACGCCGCTTTCCACTCGATGATACACCGCCTTACACATGTCCCTCTTTCTCCTTACTCCTTCCAAAAAGAATTCAACACTATCAAACATACCGCGCTTAATAGACACAATCCTTTTCCGAAAACAAAATAAATTGGACCTCAATAAAATCTTTTCCCCTTCTCCGGAGACCGAAACCAAACCCCGCAGCTTTCGCCTTCTTTATACAGGGCAGAGCAATAAAAGCTGCATTTATAACTGCGACAAATTTTATATTGGACAAACGGGAAGGAATTTTAAGACCCGTTGCAGAGAACACCAATACTGCCATATTTCCAACTCCCAAAAATCCCATTTTGCAAAACACCTCATCGATCACAAACATTCTGCCAATTTTTGTCCAATTATATTACATTTAGAAAATAAAAGCTGGAGACTCAACCTTCTCGAACAATTGGAAATCCTCTACCACGTGAAAACCCACCCTAACGACATCCTTAACGAACATCTCTTCACAACCCATTCCCCACTGCTTACCTCGGTTTTTCCCTTGCTAAACAATCGCCCTAACCATCCTCTTCCCCCTCCCCACACACCTCCCAAACCTCCGCTTAAGAGCCCCCCTTCCTTTCCTCCCCTATGTTTTCTCCGCACCTCCCCCTCCCTTCGCCCATTTCCCTAAATATACGTCTTATTCTTGACCTGATGATGACTATGTGTTAGTCGAAACTGATCGTCCGTTCTGTGAGTTATTAAAGTGGACTCTTTACAAAGTACCACATTCATTTTTTCCTGAAAATGTATTAAAATAAACGTTGATATTCGTCCTCATGTTTAAGAACTATAAATGTCTAAAACCACCAGGCCTAATAAAATGTAATAAAATAAACGCCAATATTCGTCGCCGATTATTAGGAAAAATACACGTAGATTTTAATCGTCGAATTTTAAGAAAAATAAACGTAATAAACTACCAAATCTACTTATAAATATAGACTTTCTGCCATTTTGACACAAGAATCATATCGATAATTTAATGGCGTTTAAGTCTACAGTGCGAAATATTTAAACCCGTATTTCTAAACATAATAACTATGGAGTATTACAGAGCTCGCCTCATAGCTATTGGAGATAACTTGGGTGTTAAGAGGATTCTCTTAATTCCGGTGAAAATGTTGACCTATATTATGCAGTTGTATTTTCGTAATCTATTCTGCGTAAATATTCTCTATCAAGAATGATTTCAACATCGCACACGCAAGACGCACAGTGTAAGATAACGAGCACCTCTGCAAATGGTACCTAAGTAAACAAACTGATAAAGACTTTCACCGTCAAAGAAGTTGAAGAGTGCATTAATCGGCGAGGACGTTTAAGAGTGAATTATTAAAATTTCGACTTGGACATTAAATTCGGCATTTACACAGATGCACCGGCCGGGATTTTAAAATTTAGCATCTAATGTAATAGCAAAGCGTTCGTTTTTTAAAACAGTATAACGGCTGAACAAAATATTGAAAAATATAATAACACTAGTTACATTTAACATTGACATAATAGTGTCGACATATTATTGGCGCGAAACTTTCACGTTAACATTAAAAGAATGGCCAAGGAGGAAAATTTAGCAGTACATATTAGTCAAGATTAGTGCGCTATGATATATATATATATATATATATTTAATTAAATTTTAAATTAGCTATAAGACAGTAAAATTATATATATATATATATATATATATATATATATATATATATATATATATATATATATATATGGATGTCAACAAGGTGTTGGGATGATTCTGTAGCTGAAGAAGTAGTAGTTCCGAAAGCTTTACGTTTGTGATGTTTCTGTGTTTTTGTGTTATTTTACGTGTGTCGCTTCGACATCCCCGGGGCCTCGCCAACCTGAAGTCGTCTGATTGGTGAGTGCTCACTGGGTTTCCTCATCCCAACACCTTGTTGACATCCATATATCTATTTTACCTTTCCTTTTCCGTAAGTTGTTATATATATATGTGTGTGTCTGTGTGTCTGTGTCTGTCTGTGTGTCTGTGTGTCTGTGTGTCTGTGTCTGTCTGTGTGTCTGTGTGTCTGTGGGTGTCTGTGTGTGTCTGTGTGTGTCTGTGTGTGTCTGTGTGTGTCTGTGTGTCTGTGTCTGTGCGTGCGTGCGTGCGTGCGTGCGCGTGTGTGTGTGTTTGTGTGTGTGTGTGTGTGTGTGTGTTAAATCAATCACAAAGAAATCGCTGACGACGACACAAGACGGGTCAGCTGGCACTAGAGCAGAATATCAAACGCTTACGAAAAACGTTCACGCATGACATCTATTGAGGCAACTAAGAACTACATCCAGCAGCGGCAAGTAATTGGCGCGCAAACCAAATGCTTTCATAACGCTACATATTCTAAGGAATTTAAGATAATCACTCTTTAGTAACTATTATCGACTAACAAAGTATAGATTTGTATTACTTGCTATATTATTGGTACCGATAATATAAATATTTTACTCATCTTCCCGTTATATAAAACTCGAGTGATGGAGTTTGAGTTATTATACTATTTAATTGCAGCTACATAAAAAAATACTTTCGGATTAAAAAATATAATATGTTTACAATATTACTTTAAATATGATAAATTCTTCAACTCCACCGCAATAATTAGAGAGATATTTCTCCAAGGTTAAAAGATTTTGATGTAAATCCTGAAATTTATTTACCCGTCAATGCCGATATCGCAGAAACGATTAATTGAACCCATTATTTTGAAAGTGGCATAAGTCAAAATATTGAAAAAATTGAATTTGTATATTTTGAAAATGGCGCGAGTCATAATTCAAAATTGTATGGGAAGATGGGAGTACAAGTTTTACAGTTGAATGCAATTGAGAACCCCTTTATTTTTAAAGTGAACTATGCCATACAAAGGTATTTACTGTCAAATAATATGACTTATACCACTTTAAAAATAAGGGGCTCAATTCTGAAGCAAATATAACATTTGTAATAATGTAACGCAACTTAGAAAATATTTTCAAATTACAGCAGGATTTAACTTTCAATGATCTGATTTGGCCACCAAATGACTTTCTCCATACCTGTAATATTTCTAAAACATTCCAAATAGGTTAAATGATAATAAATATTTTAAGGAACTGCGAGAAAAATTTAGACTTTTCAAAGAACAGAAATAAAATCAACCATAGCTTTCTGATATTGGATAAAGCCATGAAGCTCCAATAATTAAGAAAATAGCTCCATTAATTATGAAAATAAAAAGGAGCGTTACTAAGACGTAACTAACCGTAAATTGTTCACAATAATCGCCGGTAGGTGGTGTGGTGGTGGCAGCTAAAAAATTAGTTTTCAAAATATCTCTTTAAAAATTATATGGGAAAATGCTTCTAAAAAACATTGTGGAAAATAAAATTTTCTACGACTTTTATTCCAATATTTTTACATTCATCAACATTAAAGCAAATATTTTTTTTTAACGGATAATTGACAAGAGTAAACACCCACTTCCGGCTGACTGATTTTTACCAAAACTAATCATTTCCTTTACATTTAACAAAAATGTCAAGTATAAAATTTCGCGTTGACCTGGTTAATACTTTTTGAGTTAGAGCACCCACAAAATTCCGGTCACAGACAAACCCACAGACTTCATCGAGAAAATAATCGAAACGTGTACAGGGGACCTTAAAACATGTATTTCCGTTGAAATCTCGAATTTGATTTTTTTCATGAAAACAATACTTTCTCTATACTTCATACATGGAGAAAGTAAAAAACAGAAAAACCAAGGCGAAAGCAAAATATATAAACTCAAATGCAGAATGGCGATACTAACCGTAACGTTAAAAGGTTTACGATTTACTAAATTTTTAATCAACACATTTGTGTAACAACAATATTTGAACCGAATTATATGCTTCTCTTTATTATTACAATACTTTTTGTTGGCACGCTTTTTCGGATATTGCGCAGATAAAATTTTAAAAGATGCTGCGGCTCCATCATCCAATATCATTCTACGCTGTCTATCATTACCAACACGTAGCATTTCTTTGTTTCGCTTCCACTGCCACTTGAGAAATAGGTCATTTCGAACCGAATTGTACTGCAAAATCCAATTATATAACATCCAAGTGAAAGTTTTCCATAGCGGTGACACTGATCCGAAAATCCAAAGGCAAAGGTGCTGAGCTGGCAACCCCCAATGTAAAACAATAATTGCATTTAGTGGAATGCTCCGAGCATCGCATCACTGCGCGAAAATAAAAATACAATCCTCAAACGAATGTTCAATTAGAGATGAAAAGTAAGGGACATTGGGAACGATATATTTCGCATACGACGAACTAAACCGACGTTTTTCTTACCTGCAGAATAGAACCTTCATGTCCTTTAACGGTTACTTATATATTACGAAAATATCATAGAATCTTACGAAACAACCACTCGAGCATATGATTAAACTCTGGAAAATAAGTCGGGTAAAGGTGTCAAGGAGGAAAACTTTCTAGGATCTCTAAAATGTGGAATTAAATGCTCTCCCGTATTCGAAACCGAATCAACTCTTGATGAATCCAATACGGAGAAGATAAGAATCACTTATCGTCTGTTCAAAGGATTTTTGCAACGACTCTCTCTTATGACAGAATGAAAAACTGAGACACCTTAAAATTTTAACGGTCGCAGAATTTAATTTAAATAAAACATCTGGTATAGAAGAGCGAATTATTCCTTTTTCACTAACCACTGACGAAGGCTAGATATCCACAGGCAATAAATGACTAATTATCAATTATGAGAATAAAAAAACACATATATATATATATATATATATATATATATATATATATATATATATATGATGAATCGAGAGTTTAATATATTAAATTCAACGCGATACGTTTTTACTTTACCATCAAAACAGCCTTTCCATGCATCAAAAAGACAGACTTATAAAACATCACGTTCATACAACTTCTGAAATACACTCTTATAAAAATCCACCTAAACGGTTTAAATAACTTTCAAAAAGATAAATTGTGGAGAACAATCTATAAATTAAACATTAATCGATATAGCAATACCAAATTCCGGGAAAAGGATATACAGGGTTAAAAAAATTTAATCTCGCACAATTAAAGTATCAACATGAAATCCACTTTATGGAATAATGAACGTAGAAGGCAATTGGAATCACAAGTCGCAATAATAGGAGACGTTTTTACTATGCGTGAAAAAATCGACACACTTTTCATGAAGACCCTAAGGGTATACGCTATTTACGTTTGCATACGCCCCGTGGATGCAGGCAACTGACAATACACACCCGTAAATCTAACTGCATAATCATGTATTTCAAGCAATACAGTTTCCCATGCATCGAATAGATTACAATCTGAATTTTTTTACGACGTAAATGAATGTGAGCATAAGGCTTAACACCAACATGTTCCATTTCTTCAAGACGCGAACATAGAATCAAAATTTCTAAAAAAAAATTAATCGTTCGACTATTAACGCGAGCGATAATTTATTTTCTACCTTTTCTCTGTATTTTTAGTAAGCTCGAACGTGATTCGAGACACCGCCCTGCCACTCTGATAATCGTCCAACGTTGCGATAAAAATAAACAAACTGACTGATGAATGGAATTCATACTTTCCGTAACGACCTGTTCCTCATCGCGACTAGATCGATATCCCTCAGAAATGACGGCAAGTGTTAATATGCACGTGGGAGCATGCAATCACTCGCATATTTTGTCGAATAAACATGTTTAGATGAATTATCAAAGCAAAAATATCGATATAAATCGCTCACGGCATAATCTACCGAATCTCGCCTTTTTACTTTCCAATTAAATGGAAACATTTTTATAAGAGCTAATCGTTAAATTCCACTTGATATGTCTAGCTAAATAAGCCATATTTAAATCGCATTTATTACAATACGCGCATGACCCCGAATAAGACACGCATCCCATGTTTTTACTTTCTCCATATACGAAGTATAGAGAAAGTATTCTTTTCATGAAAAAAATCGAATTCGAGATTTCAACAGAAATACATGTTTTAAGATCCCCGGAACACGTATTGACTATTTTCTCGATGATGTCTGTGTGTGTGTCTGTCTGTCTGTCAGTCAGTCAGTCTGTATGTGATAGATTTTTGTGGGCGCTCTAACTCAAAAACTATTAATCAGGTCACAGCAAAATTGTATATTTAAAATTTTTATAAATGTTAGATCATCTGATTAGTGTTTGGTAAAAATCGGTCGACCGGAAGTGTGTGTTTACTCTTGTCACTTATCCGTTATTTTGAAATATTTGCTTTTATATTTGATAAATGTAAAAATGTACTAGAATAAAAGTTGTAGGAAATATCATTTTCTACAACCTTTGTTTGATATATTTTCATATAATGCATTGTTTAAGAGATATCTTATATTTTTAGCTGCCACCACCACGCCACCTACCGAAGACTATTGTAAACAATTGAAGCTTAGTTAGGTCTTAGTAACGCTCCTTTTTCTTTTCTTAATTGTCAACCGGAAGTAAATATTGACAACGATCCAAGAGCTAACAACATGTAATTTGCCATATAAATATGGAGAAAGTCACGTGTTGCCCACATCAGGTTATTATAGAAAGCCAAATGGAAAATCCACTATGCAGTAAGCAAGATGGGTATTACGATAATGTAAAAAATCACTTGACGAAAAATGAATGCCTTCTGGAAATAATTCATGTGTTGACATAGGCTACGAGCTTTATGTCGCCAGATATATGAGTAAAATGCGGTGCGCCCCCAAACCAGGACCGTGCTTAATTGCACATTGTACAGTTGGATAAGTAAGAGTCACATTTAGTTAACCGCGCATAATTAACCCTAGAAAGATCAAGGTATTTTCTGTGGCACCCTGAGCCGAGGGAGGGTCAAAAACTATCCAAATAAATAACTTTTTTATTGTTTTAACCCTGCAGGTTGGTGATACTAAAAATTACAACTTGTAACAACATGAAAACCATATTATAGCTTAATACATTTCTATTTTCTATATAAACGATAAAAAATTATTGGAATTTTGAGAGCCAAAAAAAGAAAATACGAAAAATATGCTATATCGCACTTTTCACATACATTTGTCTTTGTACCGTGTTTCCCCTATACATATTGGCTACATTTCGCACATGTTGTGGTGGTTTTTGCTAATTTATTTATCTTTTCTCTCTTTGATGTAGTTGCGAAAGAGCAAACATGACCACATAACTGATGTGAATTTCAGATGTGTTTTTATGAATACGGTAAAGTGATTAGTGCTCATTAATGGACAATATGAATTTTTTCCTAATTTTCCGATTAGTAAAGATTTTAAAAATCGTAATTTAAAAGTGGTGGACATTTTTTAACCCTTCCTTGGTCCACCTAGGGTTAATTCCTCGTTGGTAAAAATTGTGTTGTATTTTGCAGTTCATGAAAGCAATTAATTCCTTCTTTAAAGTGTCCTCCTTCGTCGGATATTTTCTTTGACACGATTCATTCGGCAGTTTTCACAGCATTTGCCCCGCAATTGCGAATGCCATTTCAAAACAAAATAAATTTTAGTTTGAAGTCCACCTACAAGACACGCGACGTGATATTAAAAATAAAAAGCACAAAAAATGTCCATGTGGAATTTGAGCGAATATTGTAATTTATTTTTGGTTAATTACTGCTAAACTATAAATAAAACCCGGAGACGCCTACATGGCTTCCATAAAAAATTAACTGAAATCCACAGAGCTAAGAAGAGAGAGGCGATAATGCCTTTCTATGCAACAACATTTACATGTGAAAATCGGCAATTTTAGAATTCTCGACATACTTTCTCGATATTCCGCCATAGAATCGAATTATCAGACAGAAATATGTTCTGAAATATGTTCGAAGTTCCGAGTTCGCCGCTCGATTCGAATCTACATAAATCCTTAGGATACCAAGAGGGATCGTTTAGATCCTCCACACACTTTACCATTGTCTTGCTTGTTCTTTGTTTCAGTGCTGAGATTCCATATACGTGACATACTTGTCAACAGATTTATTAAACTAGAACCTCGAAAAAAATCTGATCATTTTTTCAATTTTTGTTAATTTATTTTTTGTCTAAATGACATGTATGAAGATATCCGCAAAAGGCAATAATTTCCAAAATGTCGTTGGCGAGAAACGTCGCGTTAGAACAAAATTAATTTTTACTCAAATAATAAAACTTACATTCGTGAATCTTTTATAAATTAATCTTACATTTTATATTCAGCGGTTAGTGGACGGAGTTAACGGGATAGCGATTAAGGTCGGCTGCCTTAAGTAGGGAATAGATGCGTCAAGTTTGGGAAACGCTGACATAAAGGACCAATATTGGCTGTTTACATTCGGACCGCGATAACTCGAACATCAACAGAAGACGGAAAATGTCGCGTTAACTACACTTCGAGCCATCTTAACGCATAGGCATCTAAAAGGAGAAAATACTCAAATCGACCGGTACTAAATTCGAATACCGTATATAACAGGGGTGGCCAAACTGCGGCTGACGAACCGCATGCGGCTCTCTTAAATTTTTACTCAGTGACGTATCAACGTTTTTCAATACAGGAAGCAATGACGTAGTGGCGTAGTGAGAATGCCTAAATAAATGTATTATAATTGAATTGCTTCGGATACAGGTTGTTTCCTGTTCGTAAATTTATGAGCACAGAATTTGTTTCGTGCTGCTCTCAAGCTCCGAGAACAAGTAAATTTGTCCACCTCTGGTATATAGGTTGCAAAATAAAATATACGGCGACGCTAATAACTCCAATAACCATTTTGATTTCTGACGCCGTCTATCATAATTCCTACTATATATTAAACCGAAATGATAATTCCAAAACGCAATATTCTGACGATACGATATACACGATCAAATGAAGAAAACTAACGGAGATGATCATAAAGTGCTGCTCGGTAATTACGATCGAGGGAGAACGAATTTAACCGCTGCACTGAGTAATCTTTCGATCACATTTCTCGGTCCGTCCTTAGATCAAATCTTTACGTCGGGATTTCTGTTACAACACGTATTTCAGACTTAATGAAATTAAATTCCGATTAATCGAAATTTTGTTCTACCGAGATATTAAAAATTCTCGAACGATTTTAACAATAAACCGTTACGTCCAATTATGTATGCGGTATTTATTAAGCTTGGAAGCACACATATTACAGTTAAATGACCATAAGCATTGTCCAAATATTTGCTATTGTCTAGTTTTCTTTTTTTGTTGTATTTTATTGTTATTTTAGTACTTATGACTTTTTTATTGTTGGCTTTTCACTTTAAATTGGCTATTACGCTGTATCTGAAATTATTGATAAATAAATTTAGGTCTTATTAAACCTAGTAAAGGTGTTAATACGTAATGTCTCACTAATTACATTACAATTGCTTAGCTGTGAAATTAATTTTCCTCGGGTGTTTTCGATGCCATCTTCATATATACGTATTTTTAACATGCGAGTTCTATGGTGTATATAAATAGGCACGGTTCCAAGACAACCGGTAAATCGGGAGTTTACGGTAAATACATTTTAAAATCCTTTTCGTTCTGCTTATCTTTCGTCACACTTCAAATCCTAATGGCAAAATAAATCTCTTTCCGTCCTTACTCTTTAACGCATAACTCTAACGGTACATTCTCCTCATCACTAGGCACACATGTTTATGTTACACTGCGTTTGCCTCATTACTCTGCATTGCAACTGTATCTGATAAGAGAAAATAAAAAATTTCCTTTCACTCATCCATTTCCTCTTGCTCGCAAGCGGAACCTCCGAGAATAACATCAGTAACATCAATAACGATACTGATCATTAATACTCCACAAAAATCAAGTGGCATTCCATACATAATTTACGTTTCTGTTTTTTTTTTTCTTCTACCCGTCCAAAGGGGGAAAATATAATTAAAGTAGAAATGCTCGATCGATAGCACATGATTCCTACGCTCCAATCACAATACTGCGTTACATACATCCGTTTGAAATTACCACTAAGTTTTTAAACATTTATAAAGTAATGAAACCGACCGAGAAAACCATAACTTCGCGGAATTGCATTCTGAAGAAACTACAATTGAAAAATATGTTGGGTAGCTAAGTACAAAATAAAATAACTATGCGACCATAACTTCGACATGATGACTATTTGCGATTTAAAATTTCTTACATATGAAGTAATGTTATAGATTTCAATCTTACGAACACATACACTGCAAGAAAAGAACTTAAAATTGTAATGTTCGATACCACCGACTTAAAAATAATTTTTAAATGAACCATTTAAAAAAAGATGTTGTAACTTATCTCTAAACCGCGCCTATTAAAATATTTCAATATATAGCCAAAGACAATGAAAGAAAGCGTAAGTGAAATAACAGAGTGCAACACAGAATCGCAATATGGAGGATACGGTACATGGTATGGCAAAGTTATGCTTTAATCGGGCGTCGGTTTCATTCATCTCCTCTACGGTTAACTGAAATCCTATAACGAATGCATCAACACCCACCTCACCGTTGAAGCAACCGGTTTGTAAACAACATGTTAGCTGATGAATTATCTGCAACACGTTATAACAAACCACTCTCCAGAAATGTTCTTCTCTCGTATTCACTAACGTAAGCGATAGATGCGGAGTTTCTTCATTGCCATTTTACACAAATTTCATCCAAATATATGAAAAGTGATTTGAAAAGAATCGTTCATATTCACAAATGGACGTAACAATCAAGAAATACGGGTCTCACGAGGGAGCTCATGGAGTCGACATGGCGGAGTAATGTTTCACAAATACCATCCAAAAATGAAATGAAACTGAAAATAGTTTACTCAAAACAAATTATATAATAGATTATTAAAATAACTGAAAAAGAAATTTAAAAAATTAGGGTAAATTTATGGAGTTCACGATGGCGTATGGTGAAATACATCGTTCTAATTAATTGCTTTTCTTGGTGTTATTGCACTCCCTGCCACACACCATTGCGGTATACTGTAGATGTATATGTAGCTATTCAACTACATGAAGGAGACAGGGAATAATTTTGAATCGAGAATAGATAGTTAAGCTTCTGGATTTTGAAATAAGTTAGCCATTCAATAAAAATCTACTAGGTTGATGAACTCGGTCTAAATTAATGTATAATACTGAAATATATTTTTTATTTTTTCTACTTTTTGTGATATTTTCTTAAATAAAATGTTGATTTTCAAATTTTAATTATAAAAAATAAAAAAATGAACAAATTTTCAACATTTCCACTTTAAATAAAAATATAATTTAACGACAGGAGCAGTAGATGTGATCACAAACTGGCTGCGAAATTTTCCACGCCGTTTTTATCACACTCAAAATATGAACTCCGATATACAGTATGATAAAGATGAAATATACAGCATTTCTGCGTAACAAAACAGCAATGAGTATACACGTGGATAAATAATTAATAGCAAATGATATCATTCAAGATATAGCGAATTAAAACTTTTAAATGTTAGATAAACGATGGAAATAGATGCAGATTGATTGTTTAGCCAAAACTGGCGAAGACAAAATATTTTAAGGTGTTTTGCTTAAATTGATCAATTATCGTGCTGTAAATTATCGCGATAAAAATGGGAACAGTACATTATTTTTCTCTTACTACGACTAATCAACCAAGCCTATAAACATGAATCCAGTTCCTCGAGCGAATGAAGGGACATGTTCTCCGAAATATCGGCTATAAACATTAATCCCTGACGAATAACTAAATATTAATCCTTTCATACGTAAATTTCAAAGATGTTGATTAACTCCATTATCGCAATTGAGGAATGGAGCAGCTATCACCCGCGAGCGATGTCCAAGGATCCCCGCTTCAGGGGATCCCGCAAAAGATCGACTTCGAAGGCTCTAAATAATCTAGCCTGGAGTCCCGCGTTGTCCAATATACCCCGCCTCGTTTAAGACAGTAACACACTCCGTCTCACACAACTGCTAAGAAAAATAAGTATCGAAGCTGTACCTCAGTCGCGATGACAAATATGACGATGGTAGATTCATGAGGCCTTTTCTAATAAAACATGAGAATACCGGGTACCCCTGTCATCATTGTACACGTTCTCAAACAGAGATGCTTTTCACATTATATCCAATACGCAAATAAAGAAATGAAAGTGCTCCCTTGATTGACTATTGAAAAGATTTAAAAAAAAACACTCGCGATTGAAAGAGTTACAATCCGTAGGAATACGTCGACAAAATATAGGAAGCTGATACGGCTATAAATCCAACACGCAATCCATTAATCCAACATAAATTCTCAACAGCAGCTAACAAAAGACAAGTGCTCCCATATTGCATTAATTCATACAGCTGTAAGTAGCGGAATGACGGGTGAGTAATTGATGCATAAACTAGGCTGAACGCGTGCAACCAGAACCTATGTTTCCAGTCTTAATCTGTTAATATCCTGAAATAGAAACGAGTAGAATAACCCGCTCCGTAGTAAGAGAAGGTAACTCATCTAACATAAACTGTCAGAGAAATTCCGATCCGTGGTAACTATAAAAATTGACGTAGCGGTAAAAATCTTTACGAAAAAAAGGCGTTGAGTTCTCTCCCACATTCCTTTCCCATCGTTAAATTAGAAAGGTCTGAAACGCCTTAAAACGCTGAAATGCTTTCCTTGACTAATACAGCCCTCCAGAATTAAAAGTTTAATCAGAGTGCCGGTGAAGATTTTAAATTTGCCAACAATTGGAACATCTGGGAGAAAATACGATCAACGCGAAGTATTCCAATTTTGCTATTTAATGTTTTTTTAAACTGTGTAAACACAAAAATAAACCCCAGAAATGCCTTAAAAATAAAGCAGCATAAATAAAAGCAGACATACAGACAAAATAAGCACATGCCAATCCTAAATAAATCTTGCTAATAAGCGTACACTGACGAGAAAATAAAATCATTATTTTTACAACATTCTCTAACTTTATACGAATTCATAATAATTGGATCTTGGCTAACGAAACCTTTCTCGGAAGAAAGAAAGAAATTTTCCGTCCTCATCGCATGGATGCTGATCAAGGGATGAAAATTCTTTCACAAATCAAACGAATCAATACGAGAGAGTACAAATAATTTTGTACATACCGTTTTTATGGACGATCGTTCAAGATCAACAAGTATATAAACGGCATCTAAACATCTAAACGACGAAAACATGCTATATACATCTGCACAGAGAAAAACTTCACTAATGCAACATCAAAATAAGGCATAAACATTTCCAAGCTGACTGCGTAACACGATGCAAACTGCAGGCTAATAAAGCATACATTGAAAAATCTTTGCTTCACATACCTTCGTTCATGAGCCTCGATATTCTTGTCCTCAACCTTGAGTAAGCTTGTAAAAATAGAAAGAGAAAATAATGTGAGATCTACAGTCTAAAATAACTTAAAAATTGGAAAAAGGAAAATGTAACTATCAAAATCGAAAATCTACTGATATATTTAAAATAACTCCTCTATTAACATGTATCGTCATTAAGTTTATTACATATTAAATACACTTAAAATCAACATATAAATATAAATGCTTCATTATTTTCTAAGATTTCCTTTTAATTTTCCCTGAGGTTTTTCATACGGTAAGCTATTGATAATAGGCAAAATCAACTGATTCGCTTCCATAAGAAAAATATTATGTTAAAATTCACAACCAAAATTAAATGACAGTATATTGGTTGTTAAATGATAATTAACCTGCATTATTTCGACGGGTGCAGTTTTTAGTTTTGATAGAATATTCTGAAAATTTACTAAGAACTGCAAAAAAGTTGAACATTTCTTTGCTTATTACTCCTCTCTGATCTCATGATTACAATTCTCAAAATTGCTACTCTTCAAAAAAGTTTTCATGCACTTTAATTACGTTACTTTTATATTGGAATCCTGTGATTGAAAACGATACTTGGAGATTAGTAGCTAGTAAAACTCTGTAGATGGCGTTGCCTCTCAGACGACTTTAACGGCTGCTCTCAAAGTTCCGCCGTTGGCCACCAGGTGCGATTTATTTCAACCAATTTAAAATTTTCGCGAGGAAGGAATTAATAGCAAAAATTACACAAAAGAAACTCTTAGTAATTTTTGAGGATTTTTTGCTTAAGTCATACAACTATAACTAGAGTAGCTTTTCATATAAATCCAATACAATGGCAGAACGATTTCTTCGAAACGAATTCGAGTTTATTGATTGAAACTTCAGTTTTCTCCATTTGCGTAAAATTTTATCGAACGGCCACATTTCAGCATAATTGAGGCGCTCTGCGCAGAAGTGGCATAAACCCAAAACAAATTAATGGAACAGGCCACTGTCGAGTTTAACTTTTTCTGCAAACATAAACTTTTGACTATTTTGCTAAATATATTCTGGTGTCTTAGACCGGTTTTCTATTTTATTGTTAAACACAATGATTTTTACGGAAGGATAAACATTAAAGCAGACATTTTGTGTCTTATGCCACTTCTGCGCTGAATGTCACGATTATATTATTGATTACCTATATTTCTCAATAACATGTGCGTATGCATACACAAACTTAGCGGCGTGTACGCATAAAATACTATATAATATAAATAAAAGAAAACATAGCATACGCCCATGACTCAAGCTATTTTTGTTTCAAAAGTTTGTAGATATTTATCAATTATCAATTTGAAAGAGGGCGAAAGGCTGGGGTTCAGAACCCGCAACATATATGCAACTTGATGTGTCTTCCATTTGGCGACAAAACGCGCACACGAAGCTTACAGAATGGCGAGGAAATATATAAACTTCCATGGTATAGTAGGAATGATAATCAAATAAATAAATGGAGGTTATTTATCCATTCATTCTCAAATAATCTTTCATTCTGCCTCAAGAACTCCACGCCAATAAGCAGAAGTTTATTTGATATTTACATGAAGAGAAAATTCATATATATATATATATATATATATATATATATATATATATATATATATATATATACTACACATTTTTTAGAATCGCCTACCCAGTGCTCCATGCACAAAATGCTTGAGATGTGTAAGTTTGCATCTCCTGCCTGCCTAAATCGATTCAAACGAAAATCTGCCCACGTTCCTCTGAATACACAAAACTAGCGCAGGAAATTCCGAGGAAATAAGTTCATCCATTCCACGGAGATCGAGCATAAAAACTAAGAGACACACCATGGGTGTTTTTCATCTACAACCAACGCAATATTTTAGAGAATTTAGGTGGATTTTAAGGATGCTTTTGTTAATTATAGCCATTTAAAACGCAGCAGAATTTTTTGTAAAGGAAGCTGAAACTAAACGCTTACACTCTCTCGCTCTCTTCATCCAGATAAATGAAAGCGATAACTTACCCGATCATAAGATGATGAAGAATATCGATTCACTTCTAAAATGAAAAGCTAAACTAACGCATTTTCCCGAAACTAGAGAAAAGACATATACGCAACCGGTTCCGGAAGAACACTAAAAAATCGCATGTAAATTTACCCGAGATACCACATAATCGGAATTAACCTAATCAATACGATTACCCATAGGGCTGGACAAATTCAAGCTCCCTTTCGTCGTTGGCAATTAAAAATTGCAGAGGTGACTTTATTCAACTGTTTTAGCCGTCAATTTGTGGAACTCCTTAATGAGATTATAAAAAATTTGTTTTTACGATGTTTGTTTTACATTTCCATTATTTTTTCTTTCATATTTCATCAATCCAATAGAGTTACTAATTAGGCAATATTTTTGCGTCGTATCTATGTAGTGTTTACAGATTTATATAATCCCGATTCTAAATCGCATCTCATTGAAATCAACCCCGTATTTTAGAAGAGGCTAGATTTATCCCGGGCAGATTTAACAGCTAGCACCCTGGAAACAATCGATTTCTTACAATAAATCTGGCTGGTTTATGAATTACCTAGCCTGCAAAATGGCGCAACAAAAACTTAAACCTCACATCGTAATGGTACAAATAGGTCAGTTGACGAATTTTTTCGAATCATAAGAAGTTTCAACCAATTTGTAAAAAAATCAATAATTCCCGATTTTAGTTACACGGAACCTTTTTTCCGGTATGTATAAAAGAAACGGGACAACTTGCTTGGTATCAGAAATTAACCGCAAATATCCTCACTATCTGGAATGGATTTCGATCCACGAGTCACGTTATACCATTTCCGCCACCGGTCATAATGGCTTATAAAAGATATACGAGTTAACTTAAGCTACGATGCTGCGTAAGGTTCAATAATTATAGAAGAGATATTATCTCTCTCATTTAGCAATCAAATTTTATTCCATTTTTCCATCACCCGTAACTGGATTTCCATTATAGGATGCAGACGCAATGTCTGCGCGTCACACTGGACGCGTTACCTATCAGGTTTTAACGATTCCCTATAAATGTCACGTTAACTCGGTCAATTTATTGCTACATCGGTTAACGATATTCAAACATCGGGATTGAAATACGCGCACTGGACCATATTTATCAGATAGTGTGCTCATTAGATAGACGACAAATAATTTAAAATCGTTAAAAGGTCTATAAAGCATACTTCGTCGATATAATTCCACGTAAAGCGTAAAACTAAGATTTTTCACTATGACCTTCATCTGGAAACAAGTTTTAAATGTTACCATTAATTTTTTTATCGACCACTTTATGATGAAAATTCCCTCTAAATATAACAGAATAAAAATTTTTGTCTAGATCACTGTAATAATGTTAGTCGCTATAAAGAACGCGCTTACAAATAAGTTCAGTGAAATTCTTGCGAATTTCGTACCATTTTACATTAGTTTATGATTTTATATTTTATTTCAATTAGCTCTTAAATAGCATAGACGGGCCTCTTACAAAGAGCTTTTTAAACATTAACAAATACAATCATAGACATGCATGCCCCAAGAAGTATTCGAACCAACGACCTTAGGATTGGAAGGGACTAACGCTAGCCCCCTTTTACCAGATGAATTTTGATATTAAAAAATAATAAAATTCTAAAACGAATGTGATTCAGAAAACTAAGATCAAGAGACTAGTTAAATGAATAAATAGCTATTAAACCAAATGTCCATTACAAATTAATGTGCCTTTAAAAGTCAGTTCATACGAAATTAAGACACAATCGGAATGACTCTCGCCAAAGTACTAAGAGAAGCAGATCTTATTCAATGGAATGTTCGTAAAATTTTAATGAGTGGAATTTCATACTTTTTCGGTAGGTTTATATATATATATATATATATATATATATATATATATATATATATAACGAATTGAAGAAGGTCCCAAAAAATATAAATAAAAAAGCTTTTTTTCTCTCAACTTGAAAATAGAACAATGGTCTACCATCACAATTTAAAGTATCAAAAACTTATGCCATCTATCACTCAGGTTTAAGTTTTTCTTAACAAAAACAAAAAAATATGAGCTACATGGAAATTTTTATCCCGTGAGAAAAATAATTTTCCGAAAAACCACAAAGAATTTTCGGAAAATACAAAAAAACGGAATAGTTGTATGAATGCAGAAAGATAGCTATATACAGCAACACAAGTTTACAGAAGAAATAACGCAGACCAAAATCGAATCGTACAACAATTTTCACAACCAAACATTCCATAACCTTTTTCAGGATATAAAAACTCCCAACCGTGAAAATGATAGGTCTATCTCTAAACGCAGAGGGTTCACTATCAAAGATATAGAAATGACTAAGCAATTATTCAAGAATATCAAATAAAAAGACTGGGAATGTCGGCCCAAAAATTTGTTATGTGATAATTGAGTAATTTGAAACGATGAAAAAATGAAAAGTAATTTTTCGGAGATAAATCAACTTAAATCATAAATTTAAAGTTAACGTGGAGAATTCAACCCTAAGATGGCCTTCATAACGTTTGAGACCGACTCGAAATCTTAATCATGGAAAAACTTATCGGAGATACCTACGAAAAGTACTTACATTTTCGAATGCCAATCTTGAATATGAAAAAACCTATTTACCGCCTCTTCATTTAAGCATTTGGTAAGGATTGCGGCATTAAAATACTTTTTATGATATACCGTAGCAAAACAATCGCCAAAATGACGCCACAATTTATGTGAAATTTTCATTGCAGCGATACATGATGAATATGCTACGGAACGGATTTCACCCTAAAACAACTTATCTACCGTCTAAGCGCAGCACCCAATTCGAAGCCTCGTCTCAAACATATCCACTCCACCTCCTAGGACTTTTCGAGCGCCAAATCCGGACTGAAATGTCGAACGAAATGAAAAAAAAGAAAAACAATGAGCGTCCCCTTCTCAGCCGTACTTCCCGAGAATATTTGCGACCTTCGCGTCCTGCAACGTCGCAGTTCAAGACGAAAAGGATTACCCTACCGTCGCCTTAAAGAGAACCATAAGACTCTACTGATGGCTAAAAAAAAGAAAGGGAGAAAAAGCCGATGTAAGAAAGGGAGGAAGAGATGGGAAGATTTGTGGCAAAGGGAAGGGAATTCCAATGCGCGCAGCGAGCGGTAGCACTGAACAAAGTGATTCTAATATGTATTGGACTGGATGAGATGGGGTGGGGTGGGGTATAGAGAGAGGTAAGGAGAAGACACAGGAAAGGAGGGAGAAGTTGGGGAGGGGAAAAGGGGAGGGGGCGGAAGGAGGAAAAGAGGCGGAAAGGGAGGAATCGGGAGGCGAAAAAAACGTTTAAGGCCGAAGATGGGGTAGTGAGAGGGGTAAGAGACCATCTGCCAAGGGTACGCAGAAGGGCAGGTCGCGATGCTGAGGGTTGAAAGGGAGGAGATACTGGAGGAAATGCCGAAAGGAGTAAAAGAGGGAGAAGGCGAAAGGACGTGATGAAGAGAGTGAGTGACGGATAGATAAACGGTTGAGAATGGATTAGGGGTGAGTAGGGAGAAGGAGAAGAACGATAGGGTGGGGTATTGAGGGGAAGTGATAGAGATTTAAGGCGAAAGACATAGGAAGCTATAAGGAGAGGGAGGAGGGAGAGGGAGGAGGGAGAGGGAGGAGGGAGAGGGAGGAGGGAGAGGGAGGAGAGAGAGGGAGGAGAGAGAGGGATGAGAGCGAGGGAGGATTGAGTGGGAGGATTGAGGGGGAGGATAGAGGGGGACGATGGAGACGTAGGGCTAGATAAATAAAAAAGATTGGGTATGGATTAGGGATGAGTAAGGAGAAGATTATAGGAGAAGAGTGACAGAGGTCTGTTATAGAGGGGAAATGATAGGGATTTAAGATGAACGACATGAGAGACTATAAGGACAGCGATGGATAGATGAAAAAGGTAGGGGGTGGATTAGGTGAAGGTTGAGGGTGGGTTATGAATTGATGGGGGGGGATAAGGATGGAAGTAAGGGATGGAGGTTTCAAGTGAGTGACATCGTTAAAAGCACGATACATATGTGCGAAAAAATTAAAAGAAATGAAGAAATATGGTAAGAAACGAGACCCAAGGCAAGGGATTAAAGCAGGAGTTGCTTCCGACTAGTTTTGTTAAGGATAAAGATGACGGCGACATCAACAAAATTTGCGAGAGAAACTGTCAGACATCAATATAGTTTAAATTAAGCATTAAAAGAAGGATGATAAATTTAAAAAATGAGGATTGTACTGTTATTCTGATAAAAACTCCTGACATAACAGAATGCCTCGCGACCAAGCCTATACTCGGTTAATAGGATATTTCGGTTGATTGATATGCTTATTTAAGCGTATAATATTACACAAATATGGAAAATTAAGCTAATACTAAGGTAGAAAGGAGGCCATTTGAAAAAAATTACGTTAATAGTAAAGTAACACAAGTAATGCTGTACCACGCACTTATGTTAGGTATGGGACCAAGTGTATGTTCCTATGCAAGTAATGCAATGTAAAAAATGTTCAACTTATAAGCTTTAAAAATTACGGTTTATCAAAATTCCAGTATGCCGATATCCGAATAATCGGAATTTTACAGATGGTCTAGATTAAAAACGAACCATACTGTTAAAATTTTAATGTTACTCTTCCGACTGTGGTGCATAAAACAATAAAATATATAAATTTCTATTTTTAATTTAATTGATATTAATTAATTAAAATAGATGATTTTTAAAGTTTCATCAATATTTTAATTCATACTTTTTATGCATAAAACGTTTTAATTTCTAAAAATAAAGAGCATTACCACTTATATATCGTTTTATGTAGGTTTCGGAGAATGTCACAATAACCACCAAGTTTGGAAAGGATTACTACAATAGCGTTTGTAATGCGAGAAGTTCTTGATTTTACGATATATATATATATATATACATATATATATATATATATATACTATCTTATATATAATAAATATAAAAGCTACTAAAAAGCAAACGCCACAAATTCCTCCCTACGCGTGTGTGAATTTAACGAATGGCAACCAAACCACTCTGAATATAAATGAATACCAAGCCGTAAATGCAGATTTAAAATATTTTAACACGAGATCGCTAATCGCCTGTTTTTATCAATTAAAAATACAGGAATAGGCAATACGATTGACGAGCGATCCACTAAGCGCACAAATACTACTGTAAAAACCGTCCCTGACCGATGTCTCGCTATATAAAGTCAGGCATTCAATACCTGTCGGTAGCAAATATGAAACTGTAACGAGACAATTTTCGAAGAACCTCTCAAGATTTCAAGGAATTAAATTTACGAGCTTCTTTTACTCAACTGCTCCATCTTTCCGATCGGGAAGAAACGGTCTCGATTCAATTTACTCGGACGTTTTTGAATTATTTTATGACCGGTCACGTCCCTTATAACGTTAGGAAAAATTTTTTCATGATCTGACCATTTATGTAAGATAGAAGTTGTATGATGAAGGGCTTAGCGAGGAGAGGGAGGAGAGAAGGAGGGTGAACGGAGAGAGAGGTAGGGAGTGAGGGGGAGGGAAGAAAGGAAGAAGACAGCCTGCGCAGCCACGGGGTCCAGTCAACCCGTTCCTCCCGACCGGAGCAGCGGCAACGGCCCCTCCTCCTGTCCCCCATTGCCCTCCCCCCGCAACCCCGACCCTTCTCCCTCTAGGGGGTCGATGACCCACATCACCCCACCTTCCGGCCAATCGGCCCACCCAACAATAGGGACCCGGTACTCTGCTTATCCGACCCCGACCACGCCCACCCTCATTATCTCGCCGCCCCCGCTTGGACATCTTCCCACGCGATGGCGTGCGAGGAGATGGTGCCCACCCTGCTACCTCCCAACCCTCGGGGAGTATACGACGCCGGGAGAGGAAAGGAGAGAGCGTCCCGATGCATATCCGCCCCGACGATCTGCCCCTATCTACAGCAAAGACTTACTGCTAAGGGTTTTCTGTACGGGGATGGGGCGAGCGGGATTCGGATAGGGATAGAAGTCTTGATTGCATGGTAGTGTGAAATAAAATACGAGCGCAAAACGATCGATTCGTCCGCTAATAAAGCCGTCCTAGAGCTGCGAAAAAATGTAATGATTTTATCAGATGGCTGTACGGAAATTAAGGCCCCCCTGCGTGTTCTTCATTCCGAATCGATAAATAATTGACGAATTAATGAATAACTAAGAGAATATCTACCAATGGCGAATCGTTTTTCGTAGGCGACTGTACAATTTTCTGATGGGGTTGCGTTTCGAAGAAACGTTCGATGACGCAATAGTCGTGAAATCTATAAAAATGTACTATTTACTAAGTCGGGGATAGGCGACCCCCGGCCTGCGGGCCGTATGCGGCCCACGAGAGTGTTTATTTGGCTCGCGGATCCATGACGAATAAGTCGTCCTTAAGATTTAACACGCAAATTCATACCATTTTGGTAAAATTACGATAGTAAAATTTTAATTTTGAAATTTTAACCCTAAAATCCGTATTTAACTGGATGTCCACTTGTACGACACCTTAAAACATCTAGGCAACTTTGGATTCAAACTTAATCAGGCCCACCAAAACATTTCCCAACTTCCATTACAGCCCTCCGAAGGATTCGCAGTCACAGACGCGGCCCGCCAAGTAGAAAAGGTTACCCACCAATGTACTCAGTTAAAGGACGTTATTTTGTAAATTAAACTTCCTTTTATATAAATCTAACCGTTCAAATTTTTTACGTAGCCAGGAAAGGGAAAGACGCAAGCAACCCGTTACAAAAATCGCCAAAATTGTATTTTGATCATTTTTCTTTCGCCCAAATCATTTCATTTTTTTTACAAAAAAGGCAGTCGTGCTGCCGGCGTTCGTTCGGGTTTATAGCGACCGGAAAAAATAAGAACGAATACGTTTATGCATATTTTATTTCGTAAGACCAAAGCGAAAGCCACGCTCTTGTTTTGTTATTAGAGGAACGGCCGCTGCTTGTTTAGTACCTCTGATTAGAGCTATGTAGATATTCGAATGAAATTAACACTAATTAGAATGCGGCTAGCGAGTGAATTCTTCAGATAAGATCTGGCTCAAAACTGGCTCGAATCTTGGCTATGCATGAACTTTCATAACATTAAGAAACCTGGTTCGTTGCACAGAGACTGGTATTTAAGTAGAAGCAAGCTACAGGATGTCATAGTGTAGTACCGATGCCAAGACATCGATGACGATGTAATATTTGAGTCCACCAGGTATATGCATTGCTCTTGATTAACCGGATATCGAATAACCGGAATTTCTATTAGCCGGTAACAATAAAAATTATTGCTTGAAAGCTGTTTTTCATTCTGCGTTAAGTATGCACGTAAACACTGCATTCACTTGTCCCATACCTAATAAAGGTGTTAATGCGTAGTATAAAATTACCGAGCTCGTAAACTTACTTTATATGATAGCATTAAATTAGTCTTTTTTTCTTTACTTCCTTAATATTTACTTATTTTTTCATTTGCGTGTACTGCGGCACGTGTAAATAGGCGTATCATTCAACCTGAATACACTAAACCGGAATATGCTCGGTCCTGAGACACCCGTTGAACCGGAAGTTCACAATGAATCAAAAAGTCAATACTGGAATGGGAAATGATTAACAAGATCTTTCCACGAAATACACTTAGCAGGATATACGACGTATTTAATTAATTTGAAACTTCTAGATGATAGAAACATACGGGTTATTTGATTAAAAAATTAATAAACGAGATCGAGACTTCGAGGAATTCCATAATATGGATGAAAAGTGACGTTGTTAAAATTTAAAACAACTTACAGTTATTAAAATTTTGTTTTAATTTTTGTTTTTAATTATGATAACGCCACATTTATCCTCATTCGTTCCAAAATGATGGGGCTGATCTGTTCATGATTTCTTTCATTCCACTATTTATTGTATACAATGTTCTACGTAATTCTAACATATGCGCCGCAGTATTTTATAATAAATCAAATATCTTAGCTTGGGATTGTAAAATGTATAATACTTCAAAGAGAAAATTATGTTATGTTATAAAAGAAAACTCGAATACAATCCAAACGATATTGTCACTACTCAAAGATAACACAAACATTTTATATATTTAACGGAATATGAGAAACGCTACAAATGCACTATAGTCAAATGTCATTAATAAAATATATTACATAGGCCTCATTTGGTGTGACACCCAATACCAACAGACACACACTGAAGAAAGTGTACATGTAAACCCCACAAATAAAAATTACGGGAAACATGGATAATTTGTGCGTAACATCTCATAAAACTTTCGGCGAACGTCATTCAAATCGCTTAATAAATAAAGAAATTGGAAATGAATGCAGAAATTTCTGAAGGACGTTCGACAAATTCAGGATAGAAACCTGCGCTAACCTTATACCTTCCCACAGCGGTGACACAGCAGATATAGAGTTATCACAACCTTTTCGAAATGACATCCTGTTCTGAGGTTATTTTTTTCGACAGAACTGGTTATCGAAAGAGTGGATTTTACAAACACTCCTTTTTTGTGAACCCAAAAATAACTGACAGGAGGCGATGAACTGCGGAGTAGTACTTGCATTCTAAATAGCCTTGATAAACAAGATTGGAAAAAAGATGATTTGGAAAATCTATTCGTTTTATGTTTCGCGGTGTTTTTCGACTAAACTAGCAAAAAGGTTAGAAATGTTTAATTTCGCTTCAAGTTTTATAAATCGATTTCATTTTATTTACTGTCCCTTTACATGTATTTTATCAGTATTTCTGTCTCACTTGAAAATTATAACAATTAGTCGAAACGTCTGTAAAATAAAAGGATTTAATAAAGATGCTTAACTTAATAAAATGACCAAACTACGCTATTTCACTTAATTAAAATATTGATAAATTATTCAAATTGACACCAACTTCATTATGCCAACCGCAAAGGATTTATGAATCACCTAGGTTCAAGTTCCAGAGTAAGCACTTAAGTATCAAAAATTTAAAAAATAAATACTTCTACCAGGTATTTCCAGTAGCCATTACAAGGTTATAAAAAGACATTTGGAATTACCTAAGCCAAGTAATTAATTTTTCAAATTTTATACTAAAGTTCATATCCTGGATTATATAAACGGAAATGTTATATTCACCATCGATTCTGGACATTATTCTTTAGTTGAGTTCGAGCAGAATGAGATTTACGACGGTATGCCTTGAATACATTATACGTAAAACATTCAAAATGTATAGAGATAATTATAATAACTCGACTTTATTTATCATTCGAGTCTATTTCTACATCTAATCCGGAATGACAAACAAGAACACCCATACCCTCGATGGTATTCTAACCCGCAACAATATGAATGTTTCTAAGATCCTGTCATTCAACCTTTACTTCTTCTGCCGATTTCCTATTAACAGAATTATCTCATATTGAGATCAATATCGCTCAATTATCTTAAAGGTGCATTTTATGCACTTTCAAAGTTAAAAATGGAATGTATTGTATGAAACTCGGCCATTATTTTCGGATATGTATTGCCAAATTATTAAACAATAACGAGACATCAGAATAAAAAATTCATCGGTGATATTCTTAACCCTTTCAGACCTGGTGTACATTATCATGTACACTAATTTCAAACGTACTTTTTAAATATTCTTTCACATTATATTTTATTGAAAACTTGCTGAGCAATTAGTGTGACGTCTATTTTATCAATTATTGGCACTTTTACAGCCATCTATTACAGACTAGTTGAAGTTAAATGACATTAAATACAAGATGGCATGAACTAAGAAAATTCCTCCAAATAGGTCAAATTTCTTTTTTTTTTTTTGGCGTCCAAACATCACACTATGGTATTATTTTCTTTGAACTTAGATAAGGAAACCTTCTTATTTCATAAATAAAATAATTTTGTACAGTTTTTGTTGATTTTTGATGTTTTAACACGTTGCAAAGAAAATTTAAAAACTTCCTTAAAATAAAGATTTTTTCCAAATTTTTTTTCTCTATTTCTTTTGAATCCAATTAGCATAAATCCACTGAAAAGAAAATTTTTTCCTCAAAGAAAAAAGTCCGGATGATCTTATCTAAGTAATTGTATTGTTCAACTACCTGAAAATAAAACAGCTTCTAAAACTGATTCGCAAAAGTTTCATTTTTAAACAATGAATAAAGTTTACCATAATTGTAGGACACGAAAACCATTTGAGAACAACAAACCTTTATATTTTCCATTGGCAATAACAGCGGAGAGAACGGTGAAAAGGTTGAATCATTTTCAAACATTTATACCAACCAGGAATCGACCTAAATATTTAACGGCGTTCGACAGAGGAGATTGAGCTAAAATATTCGATTTTACAATACTACAGTCGTGACCACGGATGATCATTTGAAAACGCCAACAAAAAATGGGGCCAATGGTATGTATAGATAATCTCGTTCTTTCTTACTCTCTCGGCCTAACTTTTAACTAGTAACCGTTAAAAGCCAACGCTATCTCCTATTATCCTTTCTAGCACACGTCCAAATACAGTAACAAATAAAAATTGGAAGTGACAGGCAATTTAAATATCTGTGACTCTAATCTGATGTTTCCTCACTACATAATATCACCAGAGACAAATACAAATCGTAAAAGTCGCCATCACGGCTCAATTATTTTAAGATTATCCATTAGTACTGTAGTCTAAAACGTTGCGTACGTGGAGAGTGAAGAGTAATGAGGCATGTAAAATGGCGATTACAACATGAATTACCTTCGAGTCCGATACACTTGACAACTTAATGCTTCGATGTTTTTTTATATTTGAGCGTAAATGTGGAATAACTAGTTCAGCAATGCCATAAAATTTCTCCTCAATACGCCAGTTTCCCACATTTACAAGCTTTACTCCGCTTATAAAAAACAGGAAAAGTAGAGGAAAACACTTCTAAGATGCCCAAAAGTTCGCTTAAAATTAAACATTAGCATAAACGTGAGAGGGGAATCATTACGTCACGGCTACGATTATTAGATATTCAAAAGTTTCTGGAGATTATCGGTGGAAATTATGGGGGTTTTAATAACCCATTGAAATAAATGAGAATCTATAAAGTATTCAACAATCTACATCCACCGAAGGAAGGTTGTGAGGCTCACAAAGTTTTGCATAATATAAATTTTCAGTTAAACCAGCATCAGGAGGAATAGGAAACACGTTTGCAGGAGGATTCAAGACACCACTGACGTAGTGAGCTCTGCGGCGATAAATTGAGCATAAATAAACTATATTTGCTTTCGAAATTGTATTTACCTTCTGCATTACTTTATATTTGTTTACTTTCGGACCGCTAAATACTTAAAATTCTTTCGCTTGCAGTCCGCAGGCCGTAAAGATTGGTCATCGCTCGTTTACAACGCTATACTTAAAGAGAAGGTTAGCAAAATAATTTCAGTAAGGCGATCGCAAATGGATTCGATAAATAATTCTATTTTAAAACAAAAATTCGCGTGAATGGTTTCAAAATCGACTTTTTTTCGGAACATTCGAGCTAATCCTTGACAAATTCGTTCATTCGCAACCAGCGATAACAATTTATCCCGGGCAGGAACTTTCGATCGCTGACAATGGGAAAATTTCTTCATACAAGATTTCATTTAGACCTATTCAATTTTCGTGTTACCTTACCGTACCCGTTTCACCGACGAGATATTTTTACGAAAGTAATACGCGGTTAAAGCCTCCCCCGAAAAATATCTAGGACAGGGGTGCCCAACCTGCGGCTCGCGGGCGGGATGCGGCGCACTGAGTAACTTTATGGGGCCCGCCGCCAGAGTTTCATAGTTTTTTATTACTTTTTCCTACATTTCACATTTTTTGTCTAAATAAAATCTGTTAAAATATTTAGCGTTAAATTGGGACCCCTTAGTAAATATTTCTCAATTCAAATAAGTTCTTTTTGGTGTTGTGTTTGATATTTTCTCCGGGGGATTTCAAAGATCGAATTCTACCATGATTTTTAATAATGAAATGTTAACTTTAAAAACCCAATTTAAACTTAATCTTCACTCTGATGGTGACTAAGAATCTCTAGATAACTTACGATTTAACTTTAATCCAGTTTAATCGGAAGCATTGGTAATTTCCTATGCGGTCCGCCAAATAATTCACTGCCACCAATACGGTCCACCATACAGAAAAGGTTTCCCCCCCTTGTTCTAGAGCTATTTTGTTCTTCTTGGCAAGAAGTAACAAATCACCGTCCCTATTTCAAACCGTATGATCCGAAGCGACGCCGTCATTATAAATTTAAATGTCTTCCCAGCGCCGAGCAGAACCAGAGATGGCTAAAGCCGTTTCGACACGGATCTCGATCGCCAATTGTTCAATCACACGCACGCACACACACAAACCGACACGGCGACCTCCTTTTTTCTCTCTCTCCCCCTCCCTACCCTCTTACCCTTCCCACCCGTCACGTGACAGCTCATTCACTTTCTCGCGTATTCTAATAAAATGTCTCATCACTTTCCCTCGGAAAAACTGTGGCGGAAAGGCAGAACAGATGTTTCATTCGGAAACACAAATTGTAAATCATAACTACCGTTCTCACCCCACAGGTGGTGGTGGATGAAAAAAGGCCGGCCATCAATCTGAAAGCATTAAAGTGCTGATAGGATAAGCGAGTGGAAAGAAAGAGGCATAAAATGAAGACAAAGCAAACAGTAATAACCTTAAAGGAAAGTTGAGCGGAAAAAAGTCGGCGGTAACGGAGGAGATGGAAGAATATATTTATCTATCTATCTCTCTCTCTCTCTCTCTCTCTCTCTCTCTCTCTTTTCACCGATTACGGAGGGATGAAGGATGTGTAAGGACAATGGGATGGAGACCGTGTGGTACGGATTGGTGATGGAGAGGGCGGAGATGTGGGGAGGATAAGATGGTGAGGAGGCGGGGAGGCTGACGTGGGGAGGCCGTTAGGAGAAATGATGGTGAAGAGTTGGAGGGGTTGAAGAGGTATGAGGTGAGATAGGGAAGGTGAGAGTGAGGAGGTGGGGAGGGAGAGGAGGGTAAGGTAAGAAAAGTGAGGTGGCGATGGAGAGGGTGAGGTTGTGAGGCGGAGGTTGGGAGGCTGAGGAGGTTGGTAGGCTGAGGAGATGAAGAGGGATAGACGGGGAGGCTGAGGAGGTGAGACAGAAGTTGGGAGGCTGAGGAGATATGGAGGGTTAGACTGGGAGGCTGAGGAGGTGAGGCTGTGGTTGGTAGGCTGAGGAGATAGGGAGGATTAGATAGGGAGGCTGAGGCGGGGAGGGCGAGGAGGGGGAGGGTAAGGTGGGGGGAGGGGGAGGGTGAGGAGGGGGGAAGGTTAGGAAGTGGGAGTACAAAGCGTTGGGAGGTTAAAAGGATGAGGTAGTGGGGAGGTTTGAGATGAGGTGGAAAGGTGAGAAAGAGGGGAGAGCGAGGAGGTGGGGAAGATGACGAGACGACGGGGAAAGAGAGCATCCGGCCTTAAGATGGGAGAAATCGCCGCCATGTGCTTGGATCGTTTTTTTTCGGTGGACAGGAATCTAGAGAAGGAGACGTAAAAACGAGCCGGTCCCGAAAAAAACGCGCGTAACGGCAAAGAGCGCAAGAGAAACGAAGGCGGCGGCAGCGACGGGAGCAGCAGCGGCACCACCTGAAGCGATTGCCCCAAAGGCGCCTAACGGGGGCAAAAAAGGAAGGAACGCCGCGAAACAGTTATTCGTGGCGAATACGAAAAACCAAAAGCGGCGCCACGCACCTGGGGCAAATTTTTCGAGGGGAAGAAAGAGCGTTCCGGACGGTCACGAAAACAAAAAAAAGTTCCGTTTTTGTCCGGTTAAACGACCGCTTATAGGAACGTTTCACCTCGATATCAAAGCGGTGCTTCGCTAACGAAGTGGACGGCCGAGATTACTTAGAACTGGGGTCGGCAACCTACGCCATGAGGGCCGCATGCGCCCACCGAGAGCGCTTAGTGCGGCCCGTGAAGCCATGATGAAAAAGTGGCAGGTAATATCTAATATAGACGATTTCATATTTTTCAGCAACGTTGTGGTCTCAAAACCTCTTCCGTTAAAGCCTTGACGCTTGCTAATTATTTAGAGTTGATTTTTAATAGCGCGAGAGCACAGAATACCTAAGTTACTTCTGATTTCGACACACAACCAGCGCACCGAAGCTTTCGTGACATTCAATGCGACCCTCCGAAGCATTCACGACTAAAAATGTGGCCCGCCGTGCAGAAAAGGTTTCCTCGAATAGAGAATAGCGTAAAACCTATTACGGAGTTGCGATTATTTAGGGGGTGAAATCTGTGACCATGACTTTAAAAAGCGATAAATATATAAGTACGAAAATGATTCAAAACTTTCCTGGAATAATTTAATAATATAATCCGTTCGCTTACTCCTTTAATGGGCAATTAAACATTTTTAAATAATTTATCGAGTTTAGCTTGTGGCTCGAACGCCAAGGAAATCAAAGGGACTACCGTAGCCATCAAACAATATAGTAAATTTTATGCACATTTCAGCTAAAAAGTAGCCATCTTTAGTGGTAATTTACCGATCGTTGTTTCCTTTAAGATCCAAACGCAAAGATCGATTAATTAACATAACGGACTATTGCTTCGTAGATAAATTAAGCATTTGGTTTATACAAAAGTTTAATTTCTATAGGAGTTATTTACTTCATCTATTGTGGTTTTAGTAACGATTAACGTCTCAAGATTTACGTAGATAGAGATGTCAGTTTAACTTTCCTTACTTCAGATTATAGTTCTTTATCCGTCACTATCACATAAAAAATCTAGGTAGACTCGCGTGAGTTTTAATTACGATAGTAATTAGCAAATCTAATATAGCATCATTGCTTTCACTGTTTCATGTTTACTTTTGAAAATGCTACTTCTCAAAGGGTGCGTTAGTAGAGGAAAGCGATTATATAACGCCCATAGGCATAACCTGGTTAACTCATTAAAAGATACCCGAGAAAATCGCCCCGAAGGTTTGCTAAACAATACTCGACTTTTTCTTCCCGTTACAGTTAAATTTCAAAGGCTTCAATGCTTTTAGTTCGGCTTTATCCATAAATCATTCCTCAAATTCTGCGAAGCAAAAAGATGCAAATGGAAACAGTTCTCATCGTTAAAATGGAGCTGAGTTAATAACGGGCGTGCTATCTGAAATAAAAACTTCAACTGCTGAATGAAGCGGGAAATTGAAATGACAATACCGAATTCTTTCAAACCCAAATACTCAACAAAAACTATACTAACAATTTTACACCTGCTTTGATGTCTGGTTATTGACTCATACTTTCGCGGTTATTATAGATATTAAAACAAGCTGCACTTGTTTAGATTTTAGATATTAACAACCAAATGCTTAACTTTGAAATCCATAAAATAATTCCAAGTATGTCCATGTTAGAGAGAAGGAAAAGCAGCTGAATTATTAGCGAAAAATTTCATTCTTGGACAAGATTTTGACATAAAAGTCAAACTTTTACCATCTTCGTTCATTCGTAGTTATTCTAACTATCGGTAGATACTGGCTCACCCAGCCCAATTCGTACAACGCAAGGTCTTTCTCATCATCTTCTCATACCCATCCTCTTCTTTAATGCATCTGATATTCCTTTCCTTCTCCTGCCTATTTCTTAACATTCTTCCTTCTATGACTTCTTTCAGCAAACTGTTACTTTTCAGAGTATGACACACCCATCTCTTCTGCCCCTCCCTCATTGCTCTAAGGTTCTCTCTTCCTCTACTGTAATCGAAGCTCATTTCTTTTTCTTTTGGACGAACTAATTTTCTATAGCCTACGCCATACCGACATCTCAAACTTCTCTAATCCTCTCACATCTTTTCTCATTGACCATGTCTCGCACCTACATAATGCCATACTCCATATCAGAATTTTCCCTAAACTCTTTTTAACATCTTTAATCAGATTGTCAACAAATATCTTCCTATGGATCAAGAAATTATGAGATGTTACGTACATTTTTTTTTAATTCTCAGCTGAGGCAATTGTAAAATAGAGCCAGTTATTTACATATTTTTCAAATACAACCGGTAAAAGCCCTACAATTCTCGCCAATACACCCAAATCCTCACATCATACCGTAAGTCCGCATCACCATAAAAAGCCGCCAAAGCTATCAGATACCCCGCATTCCCCACTTGCATCCGATGACAAAAAGGTAGTTCATCGACTTTTTTAATCATTCACCTCCCACAAACATCTAAAACTCTACTCGCATTTGCCAGGAATGTATCGCCAGTTCAAACATGCACGTACACGGTCTCATTTCCATATTCAATTTATCTCAACCCCTCTATTCGTCCAATCCATCAAAAAGTTAACCCCCGGACAGAAAGTGCTCATGACATAACTGGTACCATAAATCACCTTCCCTTTCAACGCCCAGTGAAAGAGTCATTTGAACAACACCAACTTCAGCCGGGAAGTGACTCATGGATTCCCTCGAGACCACCAATACCCCGCCGACTCCGCCCCGCGAAAAAAAGGAAAAGAAAAAAAAACGAACAGCCGACGCGATCCTTCATTCCAACCGAAACTTTCGAATACTTCCGAAAAGAACAACCCCTTTTCGAAGCCGATCTTGGACAGCACGCGAGCGGAAAAAAAACTGGCGGGAGGACGATCGAGAAAGAGAGAGGAAAAACGAAGGCGAAAAAAAAGATCGGGAAGGAGGGAAAAAAACGATCAGAACCTAGAATAACAAATCACGCCCCTGGCATTCACCTTCACCGACGTTTCTCTTCGGAGTTACGCCCGCAAATGAGCACTTTTGTGCAATTCCGTAACGTTAGCGGCGGCGCAGGGTATGTGAATAACCGCAGGTGGGGGAGGGGGAGAAAGAGGGACGGGGGAAGTGAGGGGGAACGAGAACGAAGGAATCGAAAGAGTAAGAAAGAGGAGATGGAGTGGAAGGGAAGAGGTGGGGAGATGGATGAAGGAGACGAGGTAGTGGAGGGGGAAGGTGAGGGCAACTGAAAGGGGAGGTGGGGTTAGAGAAGGGGAGCTGGGGGAGTGTAAGGGGGAGGTGAAGGAGTAAGAGGAGATGGGGAAGTGGAATGTGGGGGGCGGGAAAGTGCAAGGAGGAGGCTGGAGAGGAGAATGGGGACGTGGGGGAGTAAGAAGAAAGATCTGCGGGAGTAGAAGGGTGAGGTGGGAAAGTAGAAAGGGGAGGCGGGAAAGTGGAAGGGGGATGGAGAGGCGGGAAAGTGGAAGGGGGAGGCGGAAAAGTGGGTGGCTGAAGAGAAGAAGGGGGAAGCAGGAAAGTGGAAGAGGGAGGCAGAAAAATGGAAGGGAAGGCGGGAAAATGGAAAGAGAGGGCAGGAGAGAGGATGGCGGAGGCGGAAAAGTGGAAGGGGATGCTGCAGAGAAGAAGTGGGAGGTGGAAAAGTGGAAGGGGTGAATGAAGAGAAGAATGGGGAGGTTGAAGAGAATGGGGAGGCATGAAAGTGGAAGGAGAGGCTGAAGAAAAGAATGGGGAGGTGGGAAAGTGAAAGGGGAGGCTGAAGAAAAGAAGGGGGAGGTGGGAAAGTGGAAGGGGTGGCTGAAGAGAAGGGGAAGGCAGGAAAATGTAAAGAGGTGGGAAAGTGGAAGGGGAGGCTGAAGAGAAGAATGGGGAGGCGGGAAAGTGGAAGAGGTGGCTGAAGAAAAGAATGGGGAGGTTGAAGAGAAGGGGGAGGCAGGAAAGTGGAAGGAGATGCTGAAGAGAAGAATGTGGAGGTGGGAAAGTGGAAGGGGAGGCTGAAGAGAAGAATGAGGAGGCTGAAGAGAAGAATGGGGAGGTTGAAGAGAAGGGGGGGCAGGAAAGTGGAAAGAGGAGGCGGGAAAGTGGAAGGAGAGGCTGAGGAGAAGAACAGGGAGGTGAGAAAGTGGAATGGGAGGCAGGAAAGTCAAAAGAGAGGCAGGAGAGGGGAAGGGAGAGGCGAAAAGTGAAAGGGGGAGGCGGGAAAGTGGAAGGGGGAGGAGGAAAAGTGGAAGGGGGAGGAGGAAAAGTGGAAGGGGGAGGTGGAAAAGTGGAAGGAGAAACTGAAGAAAAGAGGGAGAGGTGGAAAAGTGGACGAAGAGGGTTGGAGGAGGAGAAGTAGAAGGCTGGGGGGGATAAGGGTGAAGCGGGGGAGTAAGAAAAAGAAATATCTGAGAGAGTGGAAGGGGGAGGCGGGGGAGTGGGAGGGGCGGGGGAGGAGACTGGGGCGGACTCTGGCAGTTTGAGATAGGATTGAGTGGGAGGTAAGAGAGTTGGAGAGCGAAGATGGAGCGTGACTGATCCCGTTTGGCCCGTGATGTCTCCGGTCCTCCCACAGCCGCCGTGCCTCCCCTTCCCCCCGTCCGCCCCTTCCCTCCGTCCTCCCTCCGAAGAAAAGCTTCCAGTGAAGGAGGAGCGGAGAAACAAGGGATGGACCGAGACGAGTAGTAGGAAATGAGAAAGGGAGAGAGATAAAAAGAGAGAAAGCGAGAGAGGGGGGGATGCAAACCTGTTTTCTATTCGCCGATACCACCACCAGCCATCTCACACGTCGCCAACATCTGCCCTTCTTTAAAAGCTTCCTCTCTCTTTCTAGGTTCTTCTACCTTCCTATTATTCCTCCTCCGCTCCTTTACCTCCTCAACATTTCCCTTGCTTTCCTACTTTTACCTCCGTCCCCTATCCCGTTCGCCTCCGCATCTCCCTTCTCCATCTCAACCGAACCCTTAGGAGAACCGAGACAACGCCCCTATATCCGCGGCCGACCATCAGACCCATTACCACGTCCAAAGGTTTCTTTATTACCTCGATGCAACCGCGGGGCAGTGTAAAGCAACGGAGTGGCTCGAGAGAGGAAGAGAATCACGAGGGGGAAATTCAACGCGTCACCCCGATCCTCTTCGCGAATAAATATTTCCGCCGTGTTTGACTTACGCGGCTCCTCTCGGATGGGTCAGAGGTGTCGGCGAAATACGGGCACGCAGCTTTCTGAGAAATCTCCCGATGGGAGACTTTAGACCACGCTGTATTTCAAATCGCTAAAGATGTTTCTAGAGACGGAAGGGTTTTTGGGACGAAGGAGTGGAAATAAACGCTTCGGATAGATGTATACATATTTACGGATTGCCGGCTTAAAAACAGAGGTCCGTTTGCGAAGTAAATAACACCGACGGGATAGGGACGGAGGATAGTTTTAAGAGGAAAAGGTAGCCGATAGTCTGTATACTTTTATGGATTGTTTATTTTAAATTGTTACTGAGTCGATAAACGTGAGAAGTTACCAAATGGCTGGGTTAAAAAGAGAAAACTGTTTAACTGTACAATAGTTGGCCTAGTGGAAGGGTTGGTGCGTGTTTGCGATTTGTTTTCTTTTTTATCCTTTCCGCCAATAGGGTTACAATGGTATGTTGCCAATAGAGCAGCTATAGTACAGGAGGTCCGAGAAAATTTTTCGTGGAATGCATTTTTTCCATCCACACAAAATTTAAATAATTATTCAGTAGATTCGTTAAAAAATAAAATGCATAAATAATTGCTCAAACTTAAAACTAATAATAATAATTAGGAATGTTTATTAAATAAGTAATCTGGTGACTTCTCTCATTCGGCTGTTCAGTACTCTATACTAATCGAAAGCTAATTATCAAAATGGAATAGAGAATAATTTTGAAACAGGAAAAAGTTCTATGATTGGAAATCGAACGCGGGTCTTCCACTTGCCGGGCGGATATTCTACCGCTGAACTACCGTATCAGATAATTTTTCCCGTTTCCGAACGCCGGTGTTTTAGTTGAATATTTTCCTGTTTCAAAATTATTCCCAAAATTACAGCTAATGCCTATCTGCATAGGATCTTTATATCATATTATTCCATCAATTTTTAAAACGGAGTAAATATACCCACTTGATATTAAATTCGCAGCAGAAATATTAATGCATATCGGTGGTTTAAATTTTTGAACGATAATGACGAAATCCAAATGCTCGAAACCATATCGAACGATAAAAAATTCCTTAAACTAGTTTTGAGCGATTCCATCCTCGCGATACGAAGATTCAAAACCGACGTATCGGGGCATCGACCGATCAAACAAATGCCGAACTAATTGCGACTTGCAAATAAGGCCGTAGAATCGAGCAGGTCGTAAACCTCATTTCTAACGCATATTAATTATCCTTTCCAGTCACGTCATAAACATCCCGGGAGTCGAAAACGCCAACAAACTCTTCTTAACGATATTCTAAGCGCAACTCGATTAATTGTTATGGCTTGACAGTGTGATAAGGATCGTCGCGTGAAAGGGGAGCAATGGACGTGACAATCAGTTCGGCCATAACTGCGGACGCCCACGCACGCGCGGAAAATAAAAACGCAACGATGCACGCAACCGCACGCACGTTGAGAAATTACGGCTCCATAATCTAAGTTTTCCTCTCGTGTATCATTTCAGGAGGTAAGTCCCGCTACGAGGTCTATTTAAATTTCTATTGAAATTGGTTCCCTTCGTAATGCCATGGAAATATCAATTGAGCCATGCAATGGCGTGGGACCATCTGGCCTCATTCACTGCCTACGTCATTTCGTCATTCTGTCTCCATGACTCAACTACTGGCATTACAAACTTAAAGAACTACAACTATTGCCTTTGTCGAGAAAATTCGGCTAAAAATATAAAAACGAGAATTGTAACAATGCATAATATATAAGAAATTTGTCACGAGGTTTTTAAATGTGGACGCATTGCCAAGAAACGGAAATTTAACCAAACAAGATGCAAAACCTTTAGGTTTAAAAGTCCCCTCTTTTAATACTTAAGCCAGTTTACGCGGGGAAACCTCGTCAAACAAATTGTTTTTGCCTTTCGTAAAAATTTGCCCCGAGGAAAATATTTCCACTTAGCTATTATAGAATATGCAAGCACAGATTATTGACTTTGCTTGATACCTTAACTTGATAACCTAAATATGGAACAAGATTAATAACGCACAGATATCGCAGTTGAAATAAGATGGAATCACATATTTGCTAAGATTCGTTATTAGCTACGAAGAAAAGTATCGATCGCAATTTGGATTTTTGCTGTTCATTAGCATTTACATGATATAGGCCACTAATATACTGAGAAATATCCCTAGTCATGCACAAGCACAAATAAAAACCTACATTACCTTCATCAAAGTCTAAGCAATGAATTCAGTCCATATACAAGCGGTGATTTTCTCTAGTTCCAGTCATGCTTGCAAGAGGAATAGCCCATGCGGCAAATAATAATGTGATAAGAATATGATTACATACATTACTGAAGTTTAATTCCTCGCATTCACTTTTAAAATGTAAAATGAAATTAATTTTAAAGACGCATGTTTTACCGGCACTAACATTAAGAATAAAATAAACACTGCGTAATAATTTGCTATTATAAATAGAATTCGCTAAATTCGATCGCCTGCAGCATCGTATTGCTCTACGAAAGGAAAATACATCTCATCAGTAAAAACTGTCATCGCCGTAACGTAAGCAATGCCTATTGGTACGACACTGCTTAATCTTAACTACTGATTCCGAGTTTTTTTTATGAATATCCATTCGAAAAACATTTTACAAGGCTAATTACTTACATTTTAAAAATGACCTATTGGAATGGAACATCTTGGACTTTTAAAATTAATTATGAGCGCCACATGCCGTAAGTCTAGGCCAAGATGCCATTAGCTCCCTATACTTTTAGATAAATTCGCTGAATTATGCGCAGCATAGCATGAACGACGTAATGAAATTTTCAAGGGAAAAATCTTAACTGGGTTTAAGAAAAATCAAATATTACAACTAGTACTGTGTGTTCCCGTTAAGTCAGCGGTTCCCAAACTTGAAGCATCTCCGACCCTATTTTAAGGCTGCCGATCTTATCGCGACCCCCTTAAACCCATCTATCTACGCATCTAAACAAACGCGAAGTCGTACGTTTCTCTGTCCGCTACCTCTTCCCACACCTTTTGACCAATCTTGACCATACTTGGCATGGTAACTCCTACGCTCCCCAAAACTAACATGGAGGGGTCAAAATTCTCGCCAGGTTTCTCACAAAAAAGTCACTTTAATTTTTCATCTCTATTCACTTAATAATGCGCCATCTATTGGTGAGTTTAATGTTCTTTAGTTCTTTTATATTCTTTGGCGCTGACTGCGGCCAACGAATGCGCGAAATTTTGGTAGTTTTGTTATTCCTTTCGAGCTGAAGGGCAATGGGGCATTACTTTTTCTCCGGTGTATCAGAATTCGAGCCCAGGTTCATTTTTTTGTTTATGGGATTTGCGTGTGAAACAGTAAACTCACAGCTCACCCTGGAAGAGGAAAATGTTTTTTATTGTGCTCGAAAAAAAATATTCGTATTAACCGATGTAGAAAATACAATGCTTGGCACTTTCTTGAATTTCGATCTCCGAAACCATAAGAGGTAATTATGTGCTCTCGCAGGCTTTTTCGGGGCAAATGTTGTACTGTCACCGAATAAATATTCTGATCGCTGCTTCACAGATCATGCAAGAGCTTTTCATGCATGAAGTATATTGAATTTACTCGAGCAACGCCTGGTACGTCAGCTTGTCTAAATAAAATTTAAATGGAATATGTAGATAAAATAGAGTTTACCGTTAATAATAGTTAAATAAATTTATACAATGGAATTAAAACAAAAAATTCAAATATTGAAATTATGAAACTCCCGTCTTCGCGGTCATCAGAGAATCTTACGCGATCCACAGTTTTGGAACCGCTTTTGAGCATCATTTGGCTACTCGATTTCAATCTTCGGAAAAAAATATGATCCAGATGACAGGCTAGACCAGCGTCTCTCAACCGACAATCTAACCGGTGGATTTTCTGAATACTCCACCAAGAACCATTGAAATCAATTTTCAATCGCCAATTATTTGACAATTCAACACATTGACAGCCAGTCGCCAAGTGAAAACATAAACAAGCTCCTCATTAATCAGAGCTGCCCATTATCCAACTTGCATGAGGAAAAATGGAAAATCGCGGACCGGAATATGATTGTCCGCGGAGCGACGGTCGAGAAAAGCTGGGTTGGAAGAGTGAATTTTCCGCGAACTGTTTTCCAGGCTTAAAAAAAAACGTGTTTCATATACCGAGAGAAGTTCATCCGTCGGCAAAAATTAAGACTTATGATATAAACGAAAGTAAAATCGTTACAGAACGGGAAAACTCATGACGATGACAGCATATTGAAAGCACACATCAAATATCACCATTCTCGAGTTACATCCTTCAGGAGGACGGGCTAAATGGACACTCACTCATATTAACGAGATATTATTTCTCGGATTCGCTTGAAACGCGAAAAGTAAGTTTTGTCCTAAAACGTTTAATTTCTTTCTCGGTCCGATCCGCTGACACTTCCGAGATAAAGTCACATTTCACCACAAATCCGAACGTGTAAATGACAACTTCCACTTTCTTTGCTGCAAACTATCTGTAAAGGTACAAAAAAAGACGCGGATTCGAGAAACGAGACCTCGACCACCACCCAACGATAACCGGACCTTCTTGCATAACGCAGCATTTACACAAGAGATAGAGAGACCGTTGCTGCGTTATCAAGTCCCACAATAAAATATCGAGGCGCACACACCAATATCTTCGCACAAGGTATTTTTACTTATACGTAACGCACACCATATGACTTCCCGTGACCACCGTTGATTTTAAACCGATTCTCAACAAATCCTAAATTCTCGCAAGGCGATAAAATATACATGTATTAAAAAGACGCACTGTTTATTTTTTGCCGCTCTCATTTCTAGAGATTGACCTGACCGATTTCATCGCGAATGGCATTATATTAAAGCTCTTATCGTCTATGTTTAATGCAGAGGCGTAACTGGGAGTTATGGCACCTATGCAAAACTTAAAAGAAACACCTTGATTATATAGAATATAATTTTTGCTACGTTTTCGCAAAGAATAATAGCTTTTTTTATTAACAATAACGTTGGAATTTGTGTATTACATTGATATTTATTTATAGAAAAATAAACTTTTAACTTTTTTCGTGAATGTGTGGCGCCTTTTGCTAGCGGCACCTATGGTAAATACCACCTTTGCCATACCCTAGTTACGGTATTGGTTCAATGGAAGCTTTGAAATCTAGTTCCATTTAAAACGAATCCACGAATGAAAATGTTGGTGTGAATTCTATGCAGTCAGACATATACCGGACACAAAGGCATTCTGAAAAAGGAGAAAAATTCCACCTTGATCGGGAACCGTATATAGTCGGTCCTGGTGTAGTTCAATGGTAGAATATCCGCCCGGCAACTGAAAGACCCGGGTTCGATTCTCGGTCAAGGCGAAATTTTTTCTCCCGCTTTTTCAGAATGTCTTCAAAACGAACCCGTTCTACTCCGCGCCGTCTCAAAAGTTTCACGTTATGAGCTCATTTAAGATTTTTTTCCCCTTGAGAAATGAAGTTACCGACTTTCCGTGGAATTTCGTCGCCCGACATGGCCGAGTCGAAAAAGAAAATTCTTTTTCTGGTCGTATCGAATGGAACGCGATAGAGATCCGAAGCATGAGTGGGAGGTGAAAATTTTCGAGGGCTCCTGGGGAAAAATATAGACAAGTTCCGACCCAGAGCCCCAGAAGTAGGAATTTTAATGAGAGCAATTTCGGGAAAGAAATAGACACAACAAGCGGAGTGAGTCGAGGTAGAATGATACGGTGAGACGGAGAGAGAGCGAGGGAGTTAGAGCAGGAGAAAGAGAGGGAAGGAGGAACCCGGAGGTGTGGAAGAGGGGGGAGAAATTCCAACAAGAAAAGTGGCCCACGCCGCGGAGGTTAAATACATACACACATATATATAAAGATTTTGGTAACCGAGTTCTCTCAACGCGTACGAAACTCAACCCAATGGCGGCGGGAATAACACGAATAACAGGCTGTGAATACAGCCCTGAGGCTCATACCCGAGCCTTTAAGCCGAGATTCGAGTTCCCATCCACAAAGTCAAAAACATTTCCCACACCCTCTTTTTCGTGGACTCGTTCACCGAAGGGGGTGAAAAGGGTAGAGAGATATTACGTTGAAAAACCCGGAGGTAAATTAGCGAGGACAGGTGTTGGGTAAGAAGCGAAAGGGGGTCTTGAGGGAGAGAGGAGGAGGAGAAAGGAAGGAAGGAAGGTAGGATTCAAAAAAGAAAAAGAGAACGGTCGGATGATACGATTGATGAAGCGGGTGAGCGCAAATTAGACATAAGACTCTCATCGGTTTTGATGATACGGAGATCGTCGGAGGAGGTAGCGGCGGTTGGGGGAGGGGGGGAGGGGGTTAGGTCGTTCACGTCCGGTGACGTCACAGCCAACCTTTAGATGATGGGAGATAAGTAAAGGAAATTGCTCCGGGGTGGATTGGAGGAGGAGGAGGTAAGGATTGAACGGGTACGGAATGAGGTTTTTTTTAACAAACGAGACACCTGCCTCCATGCGTGGGGGTACGACTTATGGTTTAACCCTTTATAAGGCGTAGGCATTGCCATTGCCACCGGAGAAAGTTCGGTTCGAGCGCTAATAAATCACAATGGAACAACTTTTCGATTACTGTGTTACCGCAACTTTTTTGGAGTGCAAAAGTTTACATACGTTGTTTTTGGGTGAAAATGTTTCAAAATATCCCCGACCTTACAGCTTATGCCTGTCTGCATAGTATCTTATATTTACATGTTACCCCTACAAATCACCTTTTTGACGGATGGCAGGAGGTGAAATACACCAAAGATCCTAGTTTTCCTAAGTTACCTTTTCCTATTATGTTCTCTTAAGATCACTTCATCAATTTCGTGGTATACCTTATCAAATGTTCCTCCCTCAAATGGAGGTGGCATTGCTACCGCCATATAAAGGGTTATAAACCGAAAGAGAGAGAGAGATCGGAATTTTTAACCCAAAGGACACTCCCATCACTTCCCAAAACTCCTTTTCCTTATTAGAGGCGCTCCTAACCCGATCTGAGGTGAAAGGGGGGTGAGGTGAAGAGACGAGAGGGAAGCTTCGAGGAGGGAGAGAAGAGAGAGCTTCTCATAAACCGCGTTCTTTTTCTTTCGCTCCCCTCTTAATTTCTCGAGCTCCAAAAAAAATTCTCGCCCCGGGCTTTACGCCGAGTTAAAAGAGCGGTGGCGTACTCGGAATTAATTTTGAGGTGACTTGAAAAGAGAGATGTAAATTTACACTTGACCTTCTTAAGTCGCTTCTCTTTTGGGACTGAGTTAATCCACGTCCGTATATCTTTGGAGGGATAAAATATTTAGGGCTTCTACCGGTGCCGCCTCGCTACGACCACGTCGCTTTCTTATATATTACGGTATATGAAATCCAAAAAGTAATGTCGTCGGGAAAATAAAACGATAAATGAGCTACTGAAACAGTTTTAAGTTTTATGTTCGGGGTATGGCACGTTAAAATGTTTTAATTCGAAAGAGAATCGTTCGTCTCATATTACGGGTAAAATCAAATCGACGAACTATATCCCTCCAACGGCCGCAAAAAAATCCAAAATAAGCGCTCAAGTGTCAAAAAGTTGAAAAAATCAAGTACTTCTCTTGGGTTTCTCCGATAGCCGTAACAAACCACTGAAGACGGCTGTTTTTTATAACCTTGTTATGGCAACCACAGATACTGAAGGCAAGTACATACTTAATTTTTCAATTTTTGACACTTGAGTGCTTATCCTGGAATTTATTTTCAGGCATTAGACGAGGGCGATAACTCACCGGTGAAGCCGTAAAAATGTTGGAAAAACTAGATGAGCGCTCCTACTACAAAGCAGCCGAAATAAGAGGCAATTCGTTGATAGAAGATTCTCAAGGACAGTACTCTCTCCAGATAATTAAATAAAATTCCCCGTCCGATGGCTCTCTCGAAATCATGCATCCGACTTACCCCAGTCTACTATATATTTTAAAATAAAATGTTTAACGTTCCGAACACATTGTTGTATTGGGAAGCAACACACTGACGCCCTTTTAAATGGCAAATCAAAACATTCAAGGTAGGAGGTTTGCACCAAATGTTAAAACTGCTGACAATTTAGTATTTCGTATCAGAAATATACTCCAAGATAAGCTAGTAAACACTTATTTTGGGCAAATTTGTGAGAAAGTTCGTACAACTCGATTTGCACGCCAACGGGAAAGGTGGCTTATTAAGGAACGATAGGAAAGACATTTATTATTTCTATTCAAACAATCAAACTGGTCCACATTCATGATATGATTATGGCATTAATAAATCAACCCGAGATAATCATATTTTCTCGAAAATTTTAAAACTTTTTATCACTTGTGTATAAGTTATAAGGAGTCCTTTTTCCCTAGGACAATACGTGACCACAATAGATAAGTGAATAATAATTGGTTAGGAACTTGGTGCGCGGCACCCTCTGCCATTCTCCGTCAAGGTGACTTGCAGGGTAATATGTAGATGTAGATGTTTCTCAATCGTGTGTTTAAAGCCTATCGAGGGTATGGTTTTGTGTGATGGTATTTGTAATCGTTTTTACGCTCATTGTTAAAGGCCTCTAGCGGATGCTTATAAGCTAGTTAAAAACAAATAAATTACATGAAACCTGTACTTCCGTTAAGTGACCCATCTATCCCGTTTATATCAGCTAAGTAATTAATCTTTTATAGTAACGTTCATTCTAGCAGAATTTCATTTCCTGTATGGTTTATTATAATATGAACAATATTTGTGCCGCTTTATTATAACATTGGATTTTAGTCATGACTTTAATGACTTTTAAAAATCTGATGTGGCCACCACATGACTTTCTCCATGCCTGTAATATTTCTAAAGATTCCAAATAGGTTAAATGATAATAAATATTTTATGGCATACATTTAGTTTTAAAATGTAGAAAGACACTTTTCTTCATAAACTTTTGAAACTGGCCAGATATTCATTGCACTACCTCTAAGATACCTATTGCGCGTAGACAAAGTAATCAGCAGGTCGTTAAAAAATAAATATTTTAAGGAACTGCGAGAAAAATTTAAAGACTTGACAAAGAACAGAAATAAACTCAAACCGTAGCCTTCTGATATTGGACATAGCCACGAAGCTCCAACAATTAAGAATATAAAATGGAGCGTTACTAAGAAGTAACTAAACGTAAAGTGTTTACAATAGTCGCCGGTAGGTGGTTAGGTGATGGCAGCTAAAAAATATACTTTTTAAAATATCACTTAAACAACGCATTATATGCGAAAATGTTTCAAACAAAGGTTATAGAAACTTAAATTTCCTACAACATACATCCCCAACTTCTTTACATTCATCAATTATTAAAGCAAATATTTCAAAAAACGGATAAGCGACAAGAGTAAACGCTCACTTTCGGATAACCGATTTTTACCAAAAACTAATAAACTCTTGTTCCTTTAATAAAAATGTTAAATATAAAATTTTGCTTGCATCTGATTAATAGTTTTTGAGGTAGAGCACCCACAAAATTTCTGTCATATACACACAGTCGTCAACGGGAAAATGATCAAAACGTGTTCAGGAGACCTCAAAATGTGTATTTCCACTGAAATCTCGAAATCGGTTTTTTCATGAAAACAATACATACTTTCCCTTATACTAAGTATGGAGAAAGTAAAAATCTGCTGAAATCTCAATTCCTAGAGCTGAGTCTACATTTATCCTATACAAATACAATTTTGCAAAAATACTTTGAGTGGTTACGATAAAAAAATTAAATCATCGATAAAATATTAAGATACACTTAGTCATGATTTATTTAAAATACTCAACGAATTGCCCAGATGTTCATTTAAAAACTCCTAATAATATTAGGGTGCAACTAGAAAAAAGTCTCTAGGGTAGCAAACTGCTGCTTCAGGAGTGTCTGAGGGGACTAAAAACCAAAGTATCCACCATCTAAACTCCTGAAACTCAATTTAATTCACTTTAATAAAAATAAATCAACAATAATTCGTATTAAAGTCAAAATGGCGATGAAGACAAAAACCAGACGCAAACGTTTCACCGTCTACGTGATTCACTCACACGGAAATTATACTTAATTTTCAAAAGTCTTCCAAATATATTTATTAATTATTTATTTTTCTGAAAACTTCAAACTTACACGACGTTAACATCACCCTTAACAATGCTACGGTTTGGTTTCCTTTTCCATCCGATTTAAAAAACAAAGGAAAAACACGCTCATAATTACATACGCCATTCACATCGACAGATAATTAATTTTCAACACTTAGATAACATTTACCTATCATTCCCATCAACGACACAACTGCGCAACAGCACGCTAGTTCACTTCCCCACACAACGAACTCAATCTCCCCCAGCCGGGACTCGCTTTTGAAATAACGGTCGCGGGAATTCATAATCCTTTCCTATTTTCTGATAACTGATCAAGATGCACTCACGCGAAGAATCTCGGCGAAAGATACGACTTACCGTCATACCCTTTTCATGGTTCATGTATAAAACCCCGGAATTCATTCCGTGACAAAGGGAAGAAACGGGATATGTGGAAGGCGACCTGAGGCTCGAGCGGGGAGAGGGCAAAGAGGCAAGAGAAAGAGAGAGAGAGGGGTGAGATACAGAACCTCTATCTAGGATGCAAGACGAGTCTACCCGAGCGCCATTTTGATCAACCTGAAGGTACATCTTACGATCGGCAAATCACGTACGATGGTAAACGCAAGGTTGGAGATGAGACGGCGAACCGTGGAATTTTGCAGTAGATGATGAATGGGATTTGCAGAACGGGAACCAAAAAGGGTAGGGGAGGAAGGCGAAGTAATCGCGAAGGTAATGCACTTATCACACGAGGTTTAAAATAAAGAAACGGAAAACTACCGCTTGTTATAAGGGTTGTCCACCCGAGTCACGGAATTTCCATCCCGCATAACGGGGTGATGGAATTTCTTCTATGAATTATATCAGCTATTAAAATCGACCCATTTGTCGGCTGGGGGGTAGTATTATGAACCATTTTCTCCCACGGTCGTATATTCCAGAAAAGCGGCCAAGGATAATTGTGCGTTCGTCTTTTTCGTGAGGATCAATGGTGGCTGGTGCATCACAGTAACAGGAAATACGAAACTGATAACTAAGGATAAAATTAAGCCGTAGTGCGACGTTTTATGTAATAACATCCACAAAAGAAAAAAAAAGCATTTGCGTTTAATGAATGCGACCGCTCTCCAAATTATCTTAAGGATTCAAAGATTGTGGATGCGGAATCATTCATACTTATAAATTTTACATAGCGATTTTTTACAATAAATTATTCTACGTTTTAAAAGATAAGCCAAAATCAAAGTTCGACTCTCTAATAATTACTTTATCGAAGGCGATAACACTGTAGAAATATTTGGACGCGATAGTCTTGAAAAGGAAAATTTCTATAAAATCAAAAATCGATTTTTTGCACGGTGCCAAAGTATCGGATACATGGAACCTATCTTTTTTGCAATTACTTTCTTACTTACAGACGAACGTGTAAACATTTAAAATTCTCAATAACCACCACATTGATAATAAACATACAAGAAATTCTGGAAAGCGGTGGAAAAATTCTGCCTTGACTGCGAATCGAACTATGGCCTACCACTTGACGGGCGGACATTCTACCACTGAACTACCGTTACAGACTAACCCTCCTCTTTCAGAAAGGAGTAATCCACCTGGCAAGTGGAAGACCGGGGTTTGATTCCAGGTCAAGGGGCATTTTGTCTTCTGCTTTCCGAAATTTCTTGTAGTCCAGCATACGCCTCCATGCGTAAAACTTAACCTCGACGCATTCCTTTGGGTAATAAACACGCATTTTATTGGTTACGGTACGTAACAGAGCGAATGAGAAAGATTTGGCGAATATCATATCGTAATTTCCCTTTTCTTTTGTTTAATCTCTCACCTTGAGAAATTCATTCAGAATTTATTTTAGAATAAACTCTTCGAGCATAAAAAAATTGAAAAATGAAGTACCCGTCTTAGTTAACTCCAAATAACCTTGTTATAGCTATTGCAGTATTTCATTTTTTAAAATTTTATAGTTAAGTGGTTATTCTGAAATTCAACAGGAGAAAGTTGAATGGCATGATAGCCCACCACAGGACTAAAGAAGGGGTTCGTGTTTCCGTGGGATATACTTGTTACAGTGAGACACGTTTGCCTCACTATCCCATCATCCATCTCTCTCGAGAAATCACCAGCGAGGGCCACGTCAAATTCGATGAGACACGTGGCTGGACATCGAGACTGTGGAAGTGTTAAAACTGCTAAGTGACATTCGAATTAGAACCAGATGCCTCGTGAGGCTTTGCAGATATCTTTATTTAGAAAACCCTTTTGTGGCGATCCTGAAGTTCAATTTCGAATAATCGGCCAAGATTTGTGCAAACGTATCGTATAAACGAAAATGATCTATTAAAATAAAACTATGAAAAAGTTCCCTAAAACAAAAGATAGTGACATAATTTCGGTAGGTATAGCCAGAAGTGCCACGGGCAATATGTAAATTTTGTATTACTTTAGGAATATTATCACAGTGAAATTATATCTTAAGATAATAAGCTGTAAAAAATAGTGCATTCTTCATAATTACATAATTTTATTTAAATGAAATATTAAATTATGCAATAACAATAAAAAGTTATTACATATCACATTGCAAAAAAAAAATTAAAAGTTTATCACAAATAATTTTCATCTTATATACAATATACGCCATAAGAATGCTGAAGATAAAATGGATAGATAGGATGAAAAACGATGAAGTGCTACGAAGAGTAGGAGAGAAGCGAATGATTATACAGACTATTAGAAAGAGGACGGCAAACTGGGTTGGACATTACCTGAGGAGAGAGAAAATGATTAAAAACGTGTTAGAAGGAAAACTAGATGGAAAAAGGGAAAGAGGTAGGAAAATATTTCAGTTGATAGACGATTTGAAAGTGAAAAAGAGTTATCAAGATATGAAGAGGACAGCGGAAAATAGGAGTATATGGAGAACCAGGTTTAACCACGAATAATCACGGGCCTGTCTATGGAGAGACTACCTATGATGATGATGACTATTAGAACTTAAAAATTATAGTACCTATATTACTCTAGAAAATCCTTAGAAAAAATCACATGGAAATGCAAAAAATGATATCAACTACAGATTTTTCAATCAACCTCTGCAGCCATCAATTTCGAATAAAAAAATTAATACAGTGATGATTATTAAGGAAAAATATTGAAGTAATTGCATGTAGCTTTTGGTTCTGACTAGTGTTTCATCTATACTAATGTGTTTGTGGGATGTGTAGTGACTATGATTAGTTATTACCAGTTCTGTTTCAGACTGCGCCCGAGCTGATATATCGGTCGTGGCACTCTTCGCCCGAGAAGCACAAGCCAATATATCGGCCCGTGGCACTAAAAGTGTTAAGTAGACACATTCAATATAATCTAGAGAAGACTAAATCAAGTTTATATTTTAATAGTTAGTAGAAGGGACTAAAATGTTCGAGCTTCGTATTTTAACATGACAGTGATATTTGCTTGACTACTTGCACCTCATTCTTCTAATGTCTACGTATTTAGATCTAGATTTATTGATTTCATTCTGTAACACTGACAGTGGTAAAATTATCCGTCATATCCCCTCTCTCTTAAAAATAAATTGGTATTTATCGTTCTAAAAATGCAAACCTATAAATCTTATGGCCAGCATCGTAAGGAGTCAATAAGGTTATAATAAAATTTTAAATATACCATATATTGGTAAAAATATTCCACGAAAAATGCACACGAAAAGAATTAACGGTTATTTTCATAAAAAATAGTGCGCATTTAAAATTTCGCGAATTAATTTGTCTATAAAATTTCAACGTATCAATTCGGCAGAAACACGATAGAGTCAAATATTTTAACTTCTGTGACGTAATTTGTTTATCGCGAGATATGTAAAACTATGTCAGACTAATTTTTAATTTACCTGGATAATATTTAACAGCATAGGCTTAAAAATTCAAGTACAAATAAATTCAATGTTTTACGTGAAATTTCTTATTATTAACAAAGACGATCAAAAATTACAGGCATGTTCTTTAAAATTCAATCAATCAAGTTATACTTTTTTGAAATTTGTAAGTAATTGAAAAGTTAGGTACTGTTGATAATTTTATTAAACAAACGAAAAACTGTTAATCAGTATTTTGTATCGGATGAGTCCTTTCACCGCATTGCATGGACCCACCTTCGCAATTTCACTTGCATTCTTGCATAGACATAGTTTCCACAGTAGTCCACGCTAATAATGCGTCTAATATTTATTTTTAAATAGAGTCGATGAAGGCATTTTATTTATACAATATCCTGGATTTTAGTAGGCAACTAATTAAACAAAATTCCGATCTTCAATACCAGTGGTTCTCAAGTGCTGCCACCAGAGACTTTTAAGCCATCCGACAGGAAAATTATATTTGAAACAGCAATAATTAATACGCACTGCACTTTTTTATGATTAATATTTGCCATTGTTATTTTATCTCGTTAAACTTCTTAGGTGCCCTACGTAGAATAACAAATATCGTTAAGACCTTAAATTTAACGATGCGGCCACCACAATATGGATAGTGGCCGCAGATGCGGTCCACTAATCAATACCTATTACTCTCCTCAGAATTTCAAATTTTCTTTCTTCATCCCAACTCTCGATTAAAGCTCCCAGAAGAGAATTTCTACAACCCACATCCTCGATCTATCGACTTATTCCTCGCATTTTAAATAACTAACAGTTCAGGTGCAATGCAATAACTAGCTGATATAGAGGTAGTAAACTGTCGAATCCCCTTTTTATTGTCTCTCTTCAATTAAGGACGCACTAATACAAAATCGAATAATATAATCCACTACGGAAGTCTTGATTTCGTGAAAATCCATACTTCTGAACAAATAAAACAACTACGTGAAAACTCCACTCACTATATTACTCAAAAATACGACCAGGTTTCACCGGAACATCATCATCATCAGGTGAATATACCACATGTTTCACAGATTTATAACTAATTTGCCGGCCTTGGCAGAGGGGTGGTTAGCGTGTCTAGCTCCCAATGCCAGGGTCGCGGGTTCGAATCCCGCCGGGGGCATGGTCGTATGTGCTTGTTGTATATTATAACACATGTAATTTGGAGAAATCTGTTTGTGTTCAATAAATGATTGATTGATTGATATATTCAATATATATCTAATATATATAATTTATACATAAATCTGTGAAATATACGGTATATTCACCTGATGATGACGTTGTTGCCCTGGCCGTGTTTTTGAGTAATATAACGAAATTTTGACAAAGTTTGCCGTTTTATTCGTTCCGAGATCGAATAAATAAAAAATGAGGAAATGGAAATGCACGACGAGAAGCCGCTGTTCGCTTTTCTTTCTAATCCCGAAAGTCTTCGGCAATAAACTCGACACCGCCTGGAAGCGAAGGAGAATGGGATGAGATAGGCTCGTCCTCCGTTTAGCCTTTCTCCCAGTGATCTCACACGCACGAGCTGCATGCGCCCTGGACTCGCTCCTTCGGGCTTACTCGAACGAGAAGACGAATGCGAGAAACGATTTAGAGTTATATGCAAACAACTCGTGACTTACCTCGTTTTTATATTGCTCATCGTCGGTTGGGAATACCTAAAAATGCTCTCCGAAAATAAACCAATGATGCAATTCCCGCCTTTTTTGGCTGTCCGTGAGGACACGTTATAAACGATTTTGCGAAGTCGCGAATTTTGACGTTATTATCTTGAATCAACATAGCACTTGCATTTAATATGCGCAGAAAATTGGTTTAACTCTGTAAAATGCCTAAATATTACATAGAAGGCCACGTCAAGCGAACAGCGTCAACTGTAAAACATGAAACATTATTCATGCCCAAAGTAGGTTTCGCATACGAACTTTTAGCAAGGGATATTACTCCATTGTTTCAACGGATGGTTTTGTACATTCATACGCGACAAAATACATCCCATGGAGTTGTTAGCCATACTAATTTAACGTGGTTGATATACCTGATAATTGGAATCAAAAGTAAGGCGTAATATATGCCTTTCATATTAACTATATTATATTCCCTTATTTAATATATCTTGATACAATTTACCTCTAAAGAGCTCAAGAGTATTTGAAGATCCGTCTATACATGCATATGGCCTAATCAAACATGTTTATCATTAATTTCCGTTTTTTTTTCTGTATTTTAAACTTATAAGTGCAAAAACATATACCAATTTGTCGCTATACCCGAGGTCATAGCAGAAGACGTATTAAATAAATTCGAAATCTTTCTAAAAAAACGAAATTACAAAATTGAATGTAACAACAGCTATACTGGTCTCCTGACTTTAGAATGAGGGAGACGGAAAGAGTGAGAGAGATTACATAACGCGCATTTGCATTCGTTTACTTCACAGAGAAACGGAAACGACTCTCCAAGGATATGTGAAGAGTTTGCGGCAAGAAAAGTAAAAATAAAATAAACAGGAAAACAATACAAAGCCAACCTTGAAACTCGTATATGATCTGTCATTACTTTTAAGAGTAAATTCATTTTAACCAAGTTCAAATATAAGTAAAACCAATCACAGACCAGGATCCATCCGTATCTATTTGTGTGCTGCTGAATATGGATGTGCCGTGAAAATTTTGCAATTTTGTTTCTTGTGATCCATACGCAACGTCGAACTTCGGGTTGAAATTTTAATCAGTAAAAACTTCCGTCAAACATTTTTTGTCAAACGTTTAACAGAAATCTTCTGGAATAGATTCTTCGTCTGTTTAACATCCACGCGAGATCACCTCCGCTACAAGTCGATTATCCGTTCTCTGTTGGATTTGAAATAGTTCCAATGTTCTTGGAAATTTTTGGCGGAGTATCATATTACACTAAAATATTTATTACTTAAGACGCTTGAATCGTTTTCCCCTTGGATTATGAAAAAAGACTTGCTGAGATACATTTGAGAATGATATTGATTCGGTTTAAATGTATTAAAGAATAAAATCACGTGTCCACCGAAATCCGCTTTGAAAAATCGGCGAATGATCAAATATAAAAATAAAATCTTTGCTAGACATTAAAACTGTAATACTTTTGCGCTTAATTTTAATTTACAAGACGCGATTAAATAGATACGCTTTCATTAAGACCGCAATCAATCACTAGTAAGTAAATCGATTACAAAAGATCTCATAAAACTCTAGTTTAATTTCTTAGTAAAAAGTAAAGTAAAAGCCCCTTACGAGACATTTTCTACAACATTTGAACAAAACTCCAAGCCGCTTCTTACGCAATGACTCAGTTGGGTTAAAAAAAAGTCGGCTACCAACATTTCCTACTCCACATTGTTATAATTTTCCTTTTATTTGACGGCATAAATCATGTCGCGGTAATGTCAACGTAGGGCAGAAAAAATAAGACAAAGCGGATAAAAAGAAAGATTAAAATTATAATGAAATTCCGAAGCCGACCTGTTGAATTACGCAACGAATAAATTTATAAAAGCGTGTACGAATCTAGAGGGCTGCTTATAAATATTTATAACGCCTCAAAAAAAATTTTATGACGCCCACGTTGTCGTTACTTATCGAAAGGTTTATAGACCTTCCCACATTAATCAACCACGACCGAATCCGCTTCCTCAGTTATCGTCTAAACCATTCGCAAACCGGTGCGAAACCGCATAGCGGAATCAAAGAGAACCCGCAACCCGACGCGAAACTCGGGTGAAACGTCGAGAAAGCGAGATCCGGCGGAATAACCACTCCTTTTTTGTTTAAACAAAAACGACGCGAAGATCCTCACGACTCGTACTTATGAAAGGCGCTCTTGGATATAACACGGACCTCACGACGACAGGGCGAGATAAAAGAGAGAAAGTGAGAGAGCGTTAAGGACATTGCAGCGGCGTGGGTGCGAATGATCGATGACACCCCAAGGTGGAAGTGGAAAGGTGGGAAGAGGAGGAGGAAAGGGAGAGAGAGATAGGAGAGGGGGAATTCTTTTAAGTGTGTCGACTCGAGGGAGAGAAAGAAGAGGGGACCAAGAACGTAACCGTGTGGGGAAGGGAGGAAATCGGCAGATCGGCGCAAGGATAGAAGGGTATCGAAGGAACGGTAATCGTTGAAAACAAGGATCGTAGCTATGGACACCGGAGAGAGTCGGATCGGTAGGACGGATATTGACGAAAAAGATTGTTCGCTCGGTGATTTCAATGGATTGTATCAATGTCCGAGGCTGGATAAAACGTCAGGGAGGAGGTCAAGAGTCTGCGGGTAACCAGATGTATTGATATGAGATTTCAGGCGTGGATAATGTTTAAAGGAGCAGTGTGGGTGGAAGCGGAGGAGGAAACTGACGGTATTTTATCTCCGGGTACGAGTGATGGTGATCTCGGCAGCGTGTACGTAGACGTCGCCTACGCAATGCGAACGGTCACGAGGGAGGGATCGAACGTATGCCACAACAGTCGGGTATAAGAACAAGAGAGGAGGCTATGGAGAGCGAAAAAAGGACTTTTTCTCAAGGCGTAAATTTCAGCCCGACATAACTCGAATGCAAAAAAGGAGCGGAAGTTTTTTTTTCATGAATTAATTCATGAGACTCGAAAACATTCGCGAACAAAGTAAGAGGCTGAGGTAATCCTTGTAACAAAATGCGGAATACTCTTAATGAAGGAAAACGAGACTTAAATAGCGCAAGTAGCGAGACTATTGCGTCGCGTTACTTAACTAACCATAGAATGCTTACAAATAAACCTATCTACCTACGACGATACGTTAAACGTACATCACATTATTCGAGGTAACACGTGAGTTGTGTTTACAACTAAATATTTATTCCCATTTCGAAGGGTAACGAACCGCTTAGGAAATACATTTCAATATTTACGAACTCATTCCAATTGCTATATAACCTGGAGAAATCATTGATAAAGTTGCAAATTACGACAACGTTGAAAGGTAATAAAAAAAAATTGTCGAACCGTGTAAAACGTCACCTAAAATTACGATAATTCAAGTTGTGAGAAATTACCTAAGACCTGAGAATTTCATTTTTCCTTACAATATGAGGTAGGTGGAGGAATATGCAAAAATTTTAAATATGCGATGCGTGATGTTTAAAAGATAGTAGGCTCCTATTTTGGATGAATAATGAATTTTTACGGCGGCATGATATCACTTACAGATGTCAAGTTCGAGGAAGATTAGCAAATAATTTAATGGACTGAGTCAAACGTACTAAAGACCCCATAGATTATAACAATTTTATATAATTCGTGAATAGATAATAACCGACGGCTCACAAAGGAAAAATATGCTGTACAAGATGAAAAATTAGGAAAGAAGATAGAAAGCCCTCAAAAAATATTTTCTCTCTATAGGATCAGAGTCTATGGGGGAATATTTTTACACCCAACAGTTAAAATTAAAATTACTTAATTTCATGTTTACATCAGCTTTTCGTTAGTTGAGAAAACATACAGAAGAGTTCGGTTATTCGTGATTTCAGTTTAAAATATAGACAGGAAACAGGAAATCATTGCGGAATTTTAGACTTTAATCTGATTTCACAAAGCAGTTGAAGCATAAGAAGCGTTAATTCAATATATTTTATATGCAAGAATTTATTTAACGAAAAATTTCACATGATAAACCAATACAACGCGATTTGCACATTATATATTTATCTTAAAAATCCTAGTGCTGGCGTAGCTTCATAGCCAATGGGCCAAGGGCGGTGAGACAATAGTGGCGCCATTTTTTACTCCAGCCATATTACAAGTATTGTTTAAAACATTTGAAGGCGCCGTCTTAAATTTCGCCATGGCGCCAAAATTTCCTGTGCCGGCACTTGAAATTTTTTAAGGTTTTATTCAATATGAAACGCGGAAAGGCTCTCAAAAAATAACCCTCGAAAATTGGTGAGTTTTATCAGCTGATAAATGCCGTTAGTAACATGTACCATAATTCATCAAATAAAAGAAAGCAACGATGAAATCAAGAATGACGAAGTATATCTTTCACAAATATTCCATTAACTTGTGCCGATCGATCATTCATATGACATAGTACAGAAATAATTATTACATACAACAACAACTTCGCTTCCAAATCGGATTTAACAGAGCAGTTAGAAAGTAAACTAACAAAACACCGTGTAGATGATAATATACATAAGTTAATACTAAGACGCGTCATAATTATAACGGTAAAGTTGTTAGTTATAAAAACACCATAAAAAGACAGCCTTGTCTCAAAATCTGGTGTTGACAAATGCATTATCTTGTAAAATTAACACTACATTTTCAAAAATACTCACCGAAAACCCTGCAGTTTCTCCTGGACTTTTCCTACAACCGTCTTCTTGGCTATCTGCTGAGGATGATCGCCGAGGTCCATCCCAACCATCGCCTTCGCTAAATGGAGATCTTCTTCGTTCATCTCGATTTACTTGTATTGAAGGATCATGTACAAAATAAAAGTGACACTAATAAGTCGTCTTTTAGATTTTTAGCGGTCAGACAAATTTCAAAATCAAAAGCAAGATAGACTGTCAACGACTATTTCGAAAGAAATTTCGAAGCGTTATTTTCAGCAAGTTGAATAGCCGCCTTAAAATCGCATGAATGAAAATAGTCATCGTAACTTTCGTAACTAAAAGGATTTAGAACTTCAAGTATACATGCTTTGATTTAATAAAAGATAAAGAATATTAATGAAACTTCTCTTTTATTTTTAAAAGCAGTAAATACCTTACCCTTTCAGTTTAAGGTTCAAAGTAGCATTGACTGTCCGAACACAACCATTCCTTTTATACAAATACAGATAGGATTTGGCTCCGCGGCTTATAAACTCCTACCTTACACTTGGAGAACAGCACGATGTTCTGCTCTACGCAGGTGCACTAGCCTTTAAATATACTTCATTTCACGAAAGGAAAAAAAACTGGTTTGATAAACGAAGAAGTCGTCGTCTACTTGCACTCGACGTGACCGTTCACGCCATTGGCTTTGTAAATCACTACATTGAAGGAGTTCACATTTTAGTCGATAGATGACGGTATGTTTGATATAAAAGTGTTTTATTCAGTTTTTTGATTGCATATTATTGAAGATAAAATTAAACCTATGGGTTTACAATTTAATTCAATGATCTGTTCGATAACATTTCTTACAATAACTGAGTAACGCTTTTTCTCGTTTCATTTCTTCCGCTAAATAGTTCGTCAGTTCTTACCATGTAGAAAGAGGCGCTCTATACAGTCTCCCTTCCGGTATCATGGCTAAGTGGCAAAGTCATCATTTAGAGCTCTTAATCGTTCATAAATAATTTGGGAAAATTTTTGCAAAACATAATTTCTGTGTCAGTATTTGGTCTCCGTAATTATTTTAGTTAATTTGAAGGAGAGGATGAAGATTTCATTTCTATTGTGACCGAAAGAATGTCATGTTCTTAAATATTGCTTTGTTTTTCTTTTCAGTTGATCTTTTTTGACGTTCATTAAGGAAACCAAGATGAGACTTGTGATTACTTTTTTTTGTTTTATAATTGTGAGTTATCGCGCAAAAGTGTTGGCACACTTCCGTGATGAAATAGATGACAATGAGTTTGCAGAGTTTGAGGATTTTGAGGATGAAGACGATGAACATGTAGGAAGTTCTCCCAAAGATACTGGTCCTTCGCCAGCATCCCACTCTTCTAACGCGGGGGAACAAGGATCAAAATCTCAACGTGGTTCACCGAAGGACTCGATGGAAGACGATGATATGGACGAAGATGAAGAAGCAGTAGTTGAGGTTTGGAAAAATCTTTGCTTATAAGTATTGAAGTCTATGCTAATTACGATAATATTAAGGATTTATTCGGTTTTTACGGCAATACTCTTTGACCTTCGTGGGGTAGATTATTTGTATTATTTCATTTCTGGTATACTAAGGATTCATTGTGTTTGCCAAGGTGGCATTTCAGTTGTATACAATTGCTTTTCCTTTAATTAAGCAGTTGTGATAGAAATAAATATCAACTATGTATCTTCCACAATTTTAATATACCACAACCTGTTTTGCTACGATCGTTCTATCATCAGTTACCTGATGATCCTACGATCGTAGCCGAAAATTATGAATTATATTAAGCAATTATATTCTTTTGTAGAATTGCATCCATATACATTTGGTATAGAAATATTTTCCACCAATCTATTTGCCTCCAAAATTTGCAACGTCTCAGTAATGACCTTGTCACTATCCTTATCAGATAGAGGAGAAAATCAGTAATGTAGTAATGCCTGAGAAGTTTTACCATTGAATATGCTGTATTTTTTTTAGCAATCTATCATTTATCTATGTATGTCATTATGTATCCTTCAGCTCTTTGCCTTAAATGTTCTTTATTTAATAGTTAAATTCTTTATTTCTCTTTGCTATTTTTTATTTTGCTTTGGAATGTAAATTTTTAATTAAATTTCAACTCTCCAAAAGAAAGCTTTAACATTTATTTGGCAACATGTTTCTTTTTGGTTTTTATTGGTTTTCATTAGTTTTTTTAGTTTAGTGGTATTGCATACATATATTATATATGACATGCATATATTGCATCAATTTCTTACCCGTTTTCTTTCATTTTGCCATTATAGAAGTTTCATTCGTTTGAAGGCAACTTTTGCTATTCTAGTTTTTATTTCATCGATGCTTTTTGCATGTCTTGTAATGGAGCTTCAAAAGTATGTATAGTTGGAAACTTGTTCTAATGACTTTCCACCTATACTTAAAGTCATATTTTCTTCTCTTCCCATTGTTTACATGACCTTGTATTGTTCTGTATTTATTTCCATTCCATATTTTCTGCCTACTATTACCAGTTTATCATTTTCTGGAGTTCCTTTTCTTGTCTTGATATTAGAACGTAATGAAATACAATTTTCTGGAGTACCACATTACTAATTATAGTGTTAAGGTAGAGTTCTTACATATTGCTATTAACTGATCAAGTAAATTCTTAGCTATCTATATTGTTACTGTAAGAATGTTATTTGAAATTAATTCACATATAGTATTATTACTAGCTTAAAAGCCACAATGTTTCCTATTGTATAAAATTTGTAAAATTAGTTTTAGTAAATGCAGAAAAGAGATATGTAATTACAGTTTCAGATATGGACTATAGTTATGAAGTAAGGCTGTAGTGTTAGTTAGTTAGTTAATTGCTGTTATTGGTTTTTTCCTGCTGTTAGTTCAATTAATTATTACTTTTCTCTATTTTAGGATGATGACAGTGAATTTGACCACTTTCAAGATGAAGAGGAATTTGAAGGGTTTGACAGTGATCGTGTTGGCGGCAATGGTAAAGGGGATGCAAAAGAGGCTCCCAAGATAACAATCACAAAGGTTTGTTCAAGTTTCCTTTACTTCTTTTTATTTCATAAATACGCAATTAAGTTGTAAGGGTACTTCCATATAATTACTTCATTGACCACAGGTGATTAGCTAAAATTTGCATATAATATGTATTTTTGATTTCCAATAATATACATGGTATCATGGCTGCATTTTTACTTCATTTACAAAACTGCATTATTCAATTCAGCAGTTGATTTTTTTAAGATGAAGTACTGCTTATAATTACTAAGAATAATATTGTTTGGACTGCAAGGGAATTAGATCCATAGCCATATAATTTTTGCATGATCTTTATTATATAGTAGGCACCAGTTATTGTGATCACTTTTGTAAATTGTATTTTGATTCTATTAAACTGCAATTCTATTAACCAAAAATCATAGGTATAGTACAGGGTGGAAAAATTATAATATACATATATATAAGTAATGCACTTTATTACATATTATGCAGGAACATTTTTCCGGGCAAAATAAATAATTCTATCCTTTATCTTTTTCCCTGTAGAAACGAAAGAATTTTTTTAAATCATACAATGATTCGGGTGGCCCTGTAGTATAGCCCAGTTTCATCTGTATTAAAGAAATTTTCTGAACCATAAGTGTTTAATACAGTTTGTTAAGCAGTCCTCAGCCAGTTGTCAGCTGCCAAGTCATCTGAATCTTGCTTATCTCCATGGAGTTTTTTTATAAACAATCCCATGCCTCTTCTTCCATCTCGTCAGTCATTCATTGCTCGCTTTAAATTCTTCTTTTAATTTGTCACCAAAATCATTGGCTTTTTGTAAAGAATGCTTTGATTATGGGAGCGTTCACTGAGCTGTCCTGCTTGAACCAAAGCAGCAACGCTTCATCAATAGAAATTTTCCACAGCGGTAGGTGTCAGTTTGGCCAAGGCTTAATTCCCAGGTGATGACTTACTTAACCTACTTAATGATACTTAAATTTTGATTCTTACAGCCAAAAATCTGATTTCAATAAGCAACAAAAATATGGTGCATTTTGATAATTTGAATCGAAATGTGATTCAATGAAGCAGCTAGTCGAATAACAAGTGATCACATTAAGCGGTGCCTAATGTTTTAGGAAATGGAGGTACTGGCAGACCTCGTCTTTCGTGGGGGTTATGTTTCTGAAGAACTCTGCGAAATAGAAGTAATGAAGGCAATGTGAAATACAGGATTCGTGCCCGCTGCCCTTTCGAGCAGCAGGCAAGTAGCAACCAGCATCCTAACCACTACACTACAAGCACCCCAATGAGGAGGTGGGAAAATATGAAAGTTGAAGGAGGAGAGACAAAACAAGATAGAATAATGCGCGAATGAAGTGAAAGGAATAAAATATTTAATTTTGGTAGAAGAATTTGAAAAATTAGAGTTGCCTCCTGTGGGGGCTACTGGCGCAGATAAAGCAAAAAGTGGCAGTTTAAGTGCAAAACATTGGATCCAGATGTAATAAAATAGAACATCTAAAGAGGAGATAGAAACATAAAAGAGAATCCCTAAAATAAAAGTTAAAGTATAATTTCATTAGAATTTTCCAAATTACCTGAATGACATAGTGGAAACATTTAAGATAACGGCTGTGGAGGTACTGAAGAGTAACGCAAGTTGTCGCAGGTGCAGGAAGATGTTAGCTTTAAGAATTCTGTTATCTGAAGTGGCCTTCCTTTCATTTTTAAAGTTATGTAACTTTCACAATAAGAAGCTAGTGCATCATCAATGTCTCTCTTAAATTTAATACTTCCTTCCATTAATGCAGTGGTATTCAGAGTGTGGTACCAACATCCAAAGTGGTAGCAGAAGGCTCTGACAATGGTACCAGGAAAATCTTGGTATTATCTTAGATATCTCATGTACCACAATCCATCATCTACTTCTTTCACTCATTAAATTGCTTAAATAAACTATTAGTAATTTCACAGAATACGTGTACATTTTCACATTTTGGCGCAATGATTTTGATGATATTTTTTCGGCACTATTTCTTTTTTATGAAAACATTTGGTGGTACCAGTTAGTTGACAAAAATTTCCAAACTGTATGTGCAAAAAATAGTTTGAGTAGCGCTGCATTAATGGATTGATATACATTACCTTCTCTTTTACTTTGTTTATCATCTCAAGGATCTCTGATAATGCTTTTGCAGTTAATTTTAATTCCTCGTGCTCTGTATCTTCTTCATCACTATCACTTGACTGTAATAGTTCTACAAGTCCCTCATCAGCCAATTCTTCCTGGTGGGGCTCAGTGAAATCCCTCACTTCCTTCTCCTGATCCTAAAATCCTTTCCCTCCATTAAATTTCACAAACTCAATGAACCTGCAAATGTTGCTGCTAGTGCTGAATAAACCTATGACTTGAACAACTTTGGGCCAAAATTTTTTTCAGGAGCCATTCATTGTAGAATTTTTAACTTTATCACTCAACTTTTATGATTTCAATGAATGTCAGAATGTTATATGAATTCCATGCTTCACAAACAGTAATTGATGGATTAGTGGCAATTGTCTCCAGGATATGGGACAAGCTGCAATTACTTATTGGTATAGTGGTTGTAATGGTGGTAATGTGTTAGGTGGCAGGAACATTACTTCGACCTTGGGAATGGCTTTCTGCAAAAGAGAGTGGATGTCCTGGTGCATTGTCAAGGATGAGAAGCACTTTAAATGGCAAATTAACCTCTCTCAGATAGGTTATCATTTGCTGGATGAAAAAATTTTTAAACCAGTCTTCATACAGTTTACAAATAACCCATGCTTTCTTATTGGTTATCCAGAATACAGGTAACTGTGATTTGTTTTTTCCTTTTGAAACATGGGGATTTTCTGCTCGATACACCAGCCTTGGCTCACATTTAAAGTCTCCAGGTGCATTTCCACATAAAAGGAGAGTTATTCGATCTTTTAAAGCCTTAAACCACGGTGTTTTATGTTCTTGAGAAATGTAGGAACAATTTTACATTTTCTACCAAAACAAGCTGGTTTCATCACAATAAAACACTTGTTCTGGTTTGTACCCTTTTAATCATTGATATTCGAAAACACATTTATGAATTCTTTAGCTATCTCCTAATGATCTGATGCAGCTTCCTCCAACAACTTAATACACCCAGTCCCCAATTAACATGATAGATGTGTTCTTAAAAATTTTTGTGTAAGGTGAAATCATGTTAGTCATACACAAATTTCTCATAAGAAATAATGTAAATAGGGGGATGCGTTCCAGCATCCTAACCTGATTGACATATTTTTTATTTTATTCCTTGATTATGACTATACTTTGGTTAATGCTTTGTTTTTATTTATGTGTATTTCATACATATAACTCATTTTTACAGAAAAGAAATGATGATAACGCACATGATTTGTAGCTTTGCTTCGTTAAGACCTGTATGACGAACGATATCACCTGTTTGTTCATTGTTCTCATAACACTCGACTAAATCTAGTTTTGCTCTACCTATACCTTTTCTTGGTTTCTTACTCCCACCACCAATAAAATGTGAACCATAAACTCCAGTGTATTTTTCAATGTAGATGACTGCCATTTTAATCAGCTGTTGAACTGTTTACCATGTAATTAGCAGCCGTTGTTTACAAGATTTGTAAAATGATAATTTTAAACAATAAATAACTAAGAATTAAACATTTTTGTTTTATTGCATAAAATAATTTTTTGAAAGCCAACATACGATCTCTCAAATTATAAAAATGGTCGAAGGAAATTTTTAAAACTTTCAAAAATGGTATTTTCTACATGGCAGTTTTAATACCTTGAAATCCCTCGCCTTCTGTGGCAGACTCATAGAAACTGTCAAATTCGTCCTCTGGATCAGATGTTACAGTAATGGGTTCATTGTCCTCTTCAATTAATGAAGAATAGGGCTAATGTTTGTTTCAGTTTCTGCTTTCTAGACCTTTTTCACATTCGTAGAGAAGTCATGGAGAAATCTTGTTAAACCGAAATTGTGTTGGTAGAATTCATGTTAGTCGGGAATTGGGTGTATTATGAAACTAAAATGTTTCATAAAAACATGATATGCAAAAGAGTATACTGGTCATAATGAGGAATCGTGAAAGAGCAAAACATGTGAAAGGTGTGAAGCTGGCCTTGGTAGAGGGGTGGTTAGCGTGTCTGGCTCCCAAAGCTAGGGTCGTGGGTGCAAATACTGCCAAGGGCATGGTTGTATGTGGTCGTCTTTGTTAAAGTTATTACGCTCATTGTAAAAGGCTGTTAACGGCTGTTTATGAGCTATAATAAATAAAAATAAGGCGAGGTCTGCCTGTATATCTCTCCACCAACATTCTTATCACCATTGGAAATTCATTATCATTATTTGGTTGCAATTACTTTTTCTTATAAATTACATATTCTTTTTTGTTTATCTGTATCTGGTTGTAGATTTTTGGAAACTGTTGGTATATTTTTAATTATTTTATGCTTTTCCCTTCTTAAACTTTAATTAAATTCCTGTATGCACTTGCCAGGTCTTTACAAATTAATGGGGTAAATATGTATGCTGCTTTGTGCCTGTGGAAAGGAATCTTTTACAAACTTTGTAAAAACATCTCCTGAAATGAATCTAGCCTTTCCTTTGTTGCCAACAAATACTCTCTTCCCAAGCAAACTCCTCGGCAGGTTTGATCTTGTATTTATTTTCCTAAAATGCATGTTTACCACTATTAAATGACATAGTTTGACTTATTAAGTAACTGGAGAAAGAATGTTATCTACATACCGTATTTTTCGGCATATAAGACACACTTAAGAAAAAATTTTCTACCTCGCTAATTAATAATTCACTGTAAATAAGAGGTACATGTTTCCTGATCAGGGCTGTTGCGTGGAAATCTGTCGGCTGAGACAAAAATACAAAATGTCCTCCGAAGCATAACATATGGGTGCTGATCAATGGAAACACTACAATAATACTGCCCCTAGAAAAGTACCACCTGAGGCAGTTGCTTCTTCAACTCACTCCACATGACGACCCAGTTCCTGAAATTGAAACAACCCCCACACGAAGAGAATCGCCTTGTATAGTATACTCAGTTACATCCAAAATTTGGTTTAAAAATGCAGCAGTGTTGCAATTTATTGCTGGTGACCTAGAGATGCAGCACTTGTTTACTCAAACAGAAAGTGTTTTTTTTTTCCTGTCCAAACTCTGTTTAAAAAAACCGCTCATGTGGTTATATCCTAAGGATTGTGGTAATAATTAAATCAATGTAGGTTTTCAATGAAGTGGTCAAAAATTTATTACACTAAATCAAGGAACACTAATTCAAAGAAAATACAGTATCCTCGATTAGCGTTGTTAATTGGTTCCAGAAAATTGCGATGTAGAGCGAAGCAATGTTAAATGAAGCAATATTTCCCATAGGAACCCGTGTTATACAATATATTTGGTTCCATAACTTCGGATTCAAAATCTCTTGAAACACAAATAGACATTAAATACTGAATTTTATGGAGCTTTATGGTACTACATATGATATGAATGGTATTATAACATATATAAATCAATTTATAATTATTATTAGCATAGAAATGGCATAAAATAAACATGATATGACCATTTCAACGTGCCCAAAATCAGAAAAAGCCATAATTTACAATGGTACATCTAGAGATTTGCTAGTCGCTAGAAATTTACTAGAGACTAAACAATAGCATCTGAGTTGGAAAACTTGTTACATTAGGCCATAGATTGTTTCATAACATAGGTTTAATGTGAAACGTGCGGCAAAAATAAAATTTTGGGACTTATGAAAATATGGCTGTTATCTTGTGACTGTTCACTTCTCTATCACCAGGGACCTGCGAGAAAAATGCCATAATCTGGTGGATATCAAGGTATCAACACAGTTTAGTCTCATATTCCGATAATTCTATTTTGAGAAACGTTTCGATATTATTTCTTTCAATTTGGAAGGCCTAGCGAATTTTTGTCCCTTTCCACATGCAGTATGTTTGAATAAAAGCTGCACATTCTGAGATTTTTGGTGTTATTGTCCATTGTATCCTGCAAAATAAATATATTGCTGATCAGTAACAAATAATTCACCAAAACTCTTGAGTATAATAAATAATAACAATAAAAATTCTAAAGATTGACTGCAGGTGCTTGAAGTTGTATGCACTGCATAGATAACCTCCCTTTATACCATAAAGTGTCGAGGGAATTTGAAAAGTGTGTATGTATGTATTAATTTCAAGTTAAATATCTTATCAGCATTTAAACCATTTTATAAGACGCAGCATGATTTTAGGATGCATTTTGCGACAAAAAAGTCTTATACACCGGAAAATACAGTAAATAGAAAATGTGTTAAATTTATCTTCTTCATTATTGCTTCTAAAAACTACCTTTATAATGACTGATAATAAAAGATGGTTCATTTTTTTGTTTTAAAAGATATTTAAAAAGAAATTCCATTGAAATGCAACATTAATGACAACTATGCTTTATCAGTAACAATGTGTTGGGAAATAACTATTATTGGTTGGTTGACAAAAATGCTTAGGTTTGTTGCCATGTATAATATGCACTCTAACTTTTGGCCATATTTTCTTGAAAAAAATTGTGTAGTATACATGGAAAATAGTGGTATTTGGTGTGCCTAGCAAATTTAATTTATTTGTGGTCTTATCTACTCAGTGCATTTAGAAAGTGAATGTATTATTTGTCTGATTGGTTTTTGTATGTGTATATTCAAGGAATTTTATCTTTCTCTTTAATTCAGGTCCCTTTACATTTGCGTACAAACTGGGATAGCTTTTATTTGGAGATGCTGATGGTTACTGGATTGGTTGTCTACTTTTTGAACTTCTTTACAGGAAAGATTAGAAATCACAAACTAGCTAATGCCTGGTTCAGCACTCATCGCAATCTCTTGGAAGATAATTTCAGTTTAGTGGGTAAGTACTTGTTAGTCTAAGCTCTTAATATTTTTGTAAGAATTGAGTTTTCCCATTTTTTAAGAGCTAATTTATTAAATGTCTTCTCTGGATCTGCATATATTTTCACAATGTACAATAGACCCCTAGTGTGGCAGATGGGTTCCTGGGAAACTGCATATAAGAGAAATCCATGCTATGGGACTGGTGGGTAGGCTTACCAAACCTTGGAACCACATACAATAATCTTCAGAAGTTCCGAGGGTCTCAAGATGTGCATAAGCTTTGCAAATAAATCTGTGTACAGTAAACACAGCCTGTATTTGAAGCAATCCGGTGAGAATGTATATAAGATAGGATAAAGTTGCACTGCAGCAACCTGTTGGGTAATGAACAATGATGAAGCATCCATAAAATGGGACGAGTTTCTTTTTCTGGAAAAGTTAAAGGCCATCACTTTAAGGAAAAAGAACTGCATGAGGCTTGCAAGTTATGCTATGGCCACTTCTAATATAGGATGCTGCAATTAAATGGAAAAAATATAGATGCATCCCTTTCTATCCCAGACTTTTGTCAAGAGATTTTTAAAAAATGTAAAATACTTAAGTATTGTGAAATATAAAAATAATTATATTTTAATAAGAAAACTTTAGAAATGAATATTCATCCTTGTTTTAGCTGCAATATACTTACAGTAAAACCTCCATTCTGTGGACCCTGATCTTACAAACTTCAGATTTTACGGACAACATCCGCTGAACCTGCTTTTGTCCAGTGAGCGGCATGAGGTCTGCTCAATTGACCTTCTATATGAGGAAATTATCATTGAAGTCATTTATTTCTGTGCTTTTGAGGTAGTTTTAACAAACAATTTTTCCTAAGATTCTTAAATAAATTTTTCACTCTGCATGCAACATTAATTGAAAAGGATTCATAGAATCGAAGATCTTCTGTAATTAGATGGAAGGGTGTATGACAGTAGCTAGAGGGTGAGGAGGTGAACTGCATAAAACTATCATGGGGAAGGGTGGGTTTGGTATCCTTGTTCTGAAGGAACTCATTCTGTCTCTTGTGTATGAAATTAAAAATTCCTAGCTGTATATAGTTTCATCATCACAGTCATCTAAATATACTATTAAAATAATAATAATAATGTTGGCCTTGGTAGATGGATGATTTGAGTATCTGCCAATGGATATAACATTGTGGGTTTGCCGAGTTATACATTTCACTATAAATTGGTCCTTTGTGTGCTGTATGTGAAATATTAATGAATAAATAAATTGAGAAGTGTTGAATGGAAGACGATAATAAATTGTGTATATGAAACATTTTGAGGGACTGCAAAACCTTTTACTAAATGCAGGAATGTTGTCATTGTTTCACCGTATTTATGTGTCTTTATTTTCCCATGTAGGCGATGACGGAAAGGTTGAAACCGATAATTCTGGAAATGGTTCCAATTCTGGAAATGTGGTTGGACTTGTGAAGGAGTCTGAAAATGTTTACACCCTGTGGTGTAGTGGCAGAACATGCTGTGAAGGAATGTTGGTGGAGTTGAAATTCCTGAAAGTAAGAGCTCACCTAAAGTAAATGATTTTTTCCAATTCATAAATTAAAAAGTATGGAGAATTTACAGTAAAACCTCGTTATTTCATAGTTCAAGGGTTCACAAAAATACGACTTTGAATTATCCAGGTTCGAAATAAATGAACTTTTAACCCTTTCACTGCTATGAACTTTTAACTTCTGCGTCAGCCGTGTGCGACGAGTTCAGTGACCTTGAAGCACACCTGAATACTTTCTCTAGGAGCTCCGCATCTACATTCTTTCGTTCGTCTTTTAGTCTCTTTATATTTTAAAAGTTATTTTGTCAATCATTTACATTCATATTGATTATTAACCATCTCGAAAAAATATTTTCATCTTTTTTGAGCAGCAAACAGAAAAGCTTGAAACGCATATATGCGTCATTAGCAGTCAAGGCACCACTCTGCCTGCCCGCATATATGCGGGTTAAAAAAATCGTACTTTCTTACGATCCGCTACTTGGACAGTAAAATCACAATATAGTCTTATCTTTCTGTTCTGCTACAAAACGTATTGATGTTACGAGTTACGGCAAATTCATGAACCAAGCTGAAGTGACCACTTAATTCATTATTCATGAACACCACTGCGTGTGAAAACTAGGAACGGGGGAAATCCCAGTTTTCCCAGTGTGTATTTCAAGTTACTCTTTTATGTCATGTTTTGGGAGAAAAGACTTTAAAATGTGCGTAGTCAGCCAAAAGATTACGAAAAGTCATGCTAAAAAGACTGGGAAAATGCTTGTGTGAAATATTGTATGGATAATAGATAGGAACCATCATGTAGTAATTCTCTCCAATTTTGTTCAAACTTTCCATGCCATCGGTATGGTCAAAAATAATTAATTAATTCTTTATTAGCTCTAAGCAATTTCATACATTGCATTGTAATTTTATTTCCATCCATATTACACAGCTGTAATAAAATATACGTGCTCTCAAAATAACGTGGTCATATTTGTTATGACAGGTGATGATCTTACAATTATGTACTTACAAATACTTTTCTGCAATACGTACTCAACGCATTCTCCTTTTGGGACTGCTGGCAAGGGGATTTAAATCCATGAATCATAATGCGGCAGGAGGGAAGGGTAGGAGTCAAACTTAGCGTAAAGCGCCGAGTTTAAGGGAAGGGAAAACTAAAAAGGCAAACATAAGCATGACATATTTTATGGACGATCGAATTGTAAGAAATGCTCTTAACCCCTCAGTGTTGTCCTGCATTCCCAGTATGAAAACTTCATATGTGGTCATACTGGGTACACTGTGGAGATAGCTAGATTTCTTTACTTTTTTGGAGCAATAAATTTTCTTAAGTCTGAAAAACCTTGATATATTTCAAAACAGTAATCTTCGACCTTCTTATGGTGCTTAATTCTGCAATTTTTACTGTTTTCTTTTTACTTATATTATACGTCCAATTTTGTGATTGAATTTTCGCATAGTTATCCGAATTGTGGATTCTAAAAACTGCTATTCAATGCTGAGACTAACCAAATCTCTGCATAAAAGCTACTAAGTGGTGGAAGGGGATGCAGGCACTGTTTATCTTCTCTGCGTTGTCTCTCACTCTTGAGATGAATATTTTTTTCTTATGCGTCAACACTTGAGAGCTATATGGAAAGGGAGGAGGAATGGTCTTCGGATCTGGTCTAGTGCTTGGTTCAGCATTTTTTGAGAACCTATAATGAGAATGAGAGAGGGAAACACTTATCTGACATCAATGCACAAACAAGCCCATTCAAAGATATTTACAAAACCAAAAGCATGATCAGAATGCATGGAAAGTGCTTGGATCGCACAAAAAATATTCTCTTGCCACTCTGAGGGAAACATTTACGCTGTACGGAGGAAGCTATTATTCATTATTTTTCCATTGTTACTTTTGTTTAATTTATAAGAGATTAAAAGAGTTGAACTTATAATGGTATCAACCAATAGAAAAACACAAGCAATACCTGGTGATGAAAAGTAGACGGAAATCTTACTTGAAAGTGATTCGGAAGAAAGTGTCAGTTCAGAGAGTGATAGTAAGAATAACATTGAAGATCGTGCTCAAATTACTAAGGTAAAAACCTATATTTTTTGGCATTTTTTTGTTGAGTGGGTAAATACAAAACCTCATCTCTCCCATCCCTGCATGCTTCTAGCATCTTTGTTTATCCTTATTTGAAATTTTTTTCCGAAAAACTTATAGGGAAGAGATAGAGATCTACGATAAAGCATTATAAGTAAAGTAATCTGAGAAACCGGAATAAAGAAGGTCTAGTGATGCAAGGATAAGATGATTCCTGTATTTGTATCATCTATGATTTTATTTCACGTTGACTGTTAAATAAGTAAAAACAAGTTACCTGTTTGGGAGGGCAATGTATATTTCATTTGCGAGAAATGGAGAACAAAAACATGATGCCTTTGTCATGTACATACATGAATTTTCCACTTAAACACACTATATGGGTCAAGTTTTCGAATTAAACGAAATGTTCGTGAGTTACCAGACCAGATCATGACTTTGAATTTCATAAGGACGTATTTCGAATAATCCATACTAAAAATATGCAAAATCCCATTATGTTGGCCGGGGACTGCTCTTAGCTTCGAATTACATGCTATTTTGAATTATCCGGGTTCAAAATAACAAGGTTTTACTGTATTCCTTTTCTTCAGAGCATATATTCAAGTTCTTCCTCAAAATATTTTTCCAGTATCAAGGGTAAGGCAAAATTCACTATACAGTTGTATATAATTAAATTTTTCTTATGGAAAGGCTTCGATATTTGATTTTGTCTTTCTTATTTTTTCTCTTTTTTGTTATTTTTGTGCAGAATTAGTTAGTCATAAATATGGTAAGAAAGATGAGTTATGATTTTTTTATGTATTATTATGTTTCAATTTTCATTTTATTAATAAAAGTGTGCAACTGTAGTGACATGCTTCACCCTGTACATTAAAATTCATGCTGCTGTTATTGTTGTCCAGTTATCTTTGTTTTGTGCTCTCCAAATTTTCTTAAATGCCTAATTTTCCTTCTAAATGTGTTTTTGTGTACCAAATAATTTTTGTTTTAGTTCCTGAAATTTTAGTGTTACGTTATATTTTGCTGCAGAAAGTTCGTCAATTTTCCAGAAATGTATCCTTTGCCATCTCTCTTTTCATTCTAAAATATATTTTGTAGTCTTACCACAGCCATGCATTAAAAACTTCTATTGAGATTTTCTGTACTATCCAACTTGATTCCAAGGATACGAGGCTTCAAAAGTATGAACCTTTTAACCCGCTTTGTAACGTTCCACAGGGTTCAACAAGAAAACTCATGTGGAATCAAGTTTGGAAACTAATAATTGTCTTTCCTCTGCAATACAACAAAATTATAAGAATACAATATTCTGCAGGTGACGCGATGATCACTGCTCTCCCGGACGACTCCAGTTCTGCCAGCTCCTGATCTTGCTGACAATCAGGGTCTCATCTCTCTCTCTCTCCTTCACCGATCCTCACCTATCACCGTTATCTAGATCACAGAATGTTTCATTGGGTCCTCTCAGCTCTCTCCCTAGATTTAAAGATGCAGGTGAATAACTCGTCGATTCCTGATGAGCTGTTCTTAAGGCGAGCATTAATTGAGGCAGGTTTTCATCCCAGGTTCTCTGAGAGCCTTTGCAATACATTGATATCATTGTTTTTAATGTCCTAATACACCTCTCAGCCGGATTAGCCCTGGGATGGTATGGAGCAATGTGAGCAAGTCTTAGCCCATTAGTTTTGCAGGTGCGTTTAAGTATTCACAACTAATATCGAGGACCATTATCAGCTAACACTATTTCGGGACAACCCCAGTGGTTAATCACGCTACTCATTGAATGTGTCGCGACATCGTCTGCTCTCACGGTTTTAAGGGGTATAACTATAGGTCAATGCGAACACGTTTCCAAGAAAACCATGACATATCTTTTCCCGGGAATGCTTCTGTCCTTTCTAGGAATAAGCTTATGCTCTCCCCCTATTGCCCATTAAATTTTAGCTCCCAACGGTTAATATTTTCAGCCAGCCACCTTAGTTGGTGTTCACAGTGATCGGTTGGTGCCCCGCATCGATAAGTCCTACAAAGCTTGAATCGAATCGGACACCATGTCCTTCAAACGGTCTGAGCTCGACCCTGCCTCCAGAGCTCCTATGCGTTCCGTCAGATCTTTCTCCTCTACCACCACTCCTCAGGCATTGGATTTCTCCATCTCACGTAATCATTCCCGCAACCTCTTCCTTAACTCATCTAGTGGTCTGTTCTTGTCTAACCCAATTCGATTACAATATTGGACAATCTTGTTTCGATAGATCATTAATCCAGTTAGTACTGACTGACATTTCCATACTCAATACCTAAACAACCCCCTACACAACAGGAAGAATAAATGGCAAAAAAATCTTCTCTTCCTGAGGTCCACCGGGGCATTCAACTACAGGAAAGAGGGTGTACCATGAAAAAGGACAAGAAGGGACAGGAGTTACAAGTAGACTAACCTATACACAAATCTACTTTAGATGCATAAACTAATTCGAGCTAAACGATCCTAAAAACAACTAACCTCTAGAGATCAACCTATCAATGCCCCACGTCAGGCGCCATGTAATGTTCCATGGGGTTCAACAGCAAAACTCGTATGGAATCGAGTTTGGAAAATAATAATTGTATTTCCTCTGCAATACAACAAAATTATAAGAATACAATATTCTGTAGGTGATGCGACGATCACTGCTCTCTCGGAAAACTCCAGTTCCGCCTCTCCCTCTCTCTCCTCCAACTCCCAAGCAGCTCCTCCCGACGTTCTTCACTCCACAGCACTGACCCTTGAGCACTCTCTCTTTCCTTCTCCAACTCCCATTCTGTCACTCTCCTCATCTCTGCACCCCCCTTTACCCATGATTCCTGGTTGCTGCCAACTTCAAAAGTTGGCTACAAAGCGATCGGAACCCATCACAGCTTGTCTGTTGCTATATTTCTCCATCCAATTTGTATGACTAAACTCCACTTCCATGATTTAAAGTAATACATTTCACATCAATCTTGATTTATGTTGTAATTATGCAAAATTTTACGTGTATTATTTATCGATACTTTTGTGCAGAAATTGTCAAACGACTCACATGATTACATCTTCTGATCCACTTTTTTAAACCTTGTTTTTAAAAAATGAAAAAGCCAAGATATTTTGGCTTAAAACTTTTGGAAAGAAACAGCTAATTTTAAAAGTATATTTTAGAAAAAAATGCTGTAATTATTTAACAATGAGTTTATTTTTCTAGTAATAATTTGGAATGCTTTTAATTTTCCTGGCACATAGCGACAAGACCTGGTTGCTGTCATCAGTCAATTACTTAGACCTGGAGGAGGCAGCAGTGGAAGTGGTGTTGACCAGGTGCTCGTCAGGGTGGAAATGAACAAGGATGATATGGACAGCTTTGTACTTTGTGTTGCATCTCGTAAAACTGCTCTTCGGCTTGCTAAAGATATGTCTGACCTTGTAAGTTGCAGATATTTTAATCCTCCTGACAAGGTTGATTTTATAAATGCTAATTATTTGTGTAAATGAAATTATACTTTTAGTTTAAGAAAAACTTTATGATAGTGCTTTGTTTATCCAATGTCTTGCTTCTTTTTTCACTTTAGAGCCTGTATTGCCCTGAAAGACGGCCTGCGGATAAATTTGGGGGTCCTCCGGGAATGTTAGTTCTTAGTGAGATGGGAGAAGTAGCATCTTCACTACTTGACTCAAGACTTATAACTGTGCTCAATCGCTATACTGATATGATTGACTATATTCACTTTTCTGACCAATTTTCTGGACCTAAGCAACCTGAGTAAGTCATATTTTGAGTAATATGTTTCTAAGTCCTGAGAAATACTTGTTTCATTCAGAATTATTAAATGGAAATGCTTTATGCCATGCCAAATGTTTTCAAGTAAAATTTACAAATCAAGAAGTATTTCATCCTCAACTCAAGTTTGAATATTGTGTGCATTTTTCCTTGGTCTTAAACAACTCTCTTGTCCCACAAAACTTAGGATGAAGTTCATTACGCCAAGTTTTTACTTTTATAGTTTACATTTACAAATCATCTACCCTGTGTCCTTAGTTTAACATCGCTTCGATTAATTTTGATTCACTACCCATGTATTAATGTCATCAATTATGTGAGTTAACATTGTCCTGGCTCTGTTGCACAGCGCTTCTCCAGTTCCAGTGGATCGCCTTAATCGAGTGGGGAATGTGTTTTGGATTTACGTATTTTTATTAAATTTACATTATTTGCATGGTGATATTTTGTAGTAATGAGTGCAGATAAAAGCGGTATAGGCATACCTTGTTTAACGCAGTAGATACATTTTGAAAAAATGCCGCGCTAAACAAAAATCACTTTTACATAAGAATATATATAATAATGGTGAGATGCATTCCTAACTCAAAAATTTTCACATGTAACTCCACAAAAATTAGTCATGCTAAGGTTTTTCTGGATCTAATTCCATCAGTAGTCAAGTCGCTAAAAATATTACATCGCAATAACTTACAAAAGATTTAAAAATGATTTTGTAAATTAGCTCTTTTTTTTAAAGAGCTCCAACCATCTGGAACTTGCCTTAAAACTTTCAGTGGATGTAGATTTACCCTGTTTATTTTTTAAGTGTTCAAAGAGGCTCCTGGCTTTTTCTTGAATTATCAATCTGCTTAATGAAACATGTCATTGTGTTTGGTCTTCAATCCAAAAATTAACAATGCTTCCATTTTCTCCATCACCAAACTACACAAATTCTGCAATTTAGTAGCTGATAATGGCATTACATCATGACTGCACAACTTAATTTTGTCTTTATTTTTCCTTATAATATGCACAGTAGATTCAGCCAAATCCCATTGAGTTAGCAATATCAATCACCTGATCACCTTGCTGAAGGTGCTTAAGTACTGCAAGTTTCACTTCTAAATTGATACTTTTCCTCTTAACAGTTGAAGGAGTTGAAGATGATGGTCTCTTTGAGGACATAATAAGAGTTAAATTACTTTTAAATATAAATCACCAATAATTTTACTAATTCATGGAGCACATACGTAATGCGTGATTCTGACCGTAAATTACTTTTAAATATAAATTACAAATAACTTTAAAAATTCACAAAGCACACATGTAAATTGTTTTTTACTGTGTAGCACATGGCAAATTACTGATATGAGAGAAGAGGGAAGACCCTCGAGTGTCCAGGGTATTCCCTGCACCGAGTGTGGCAGACTGCTTTAGCAGTTTTGCCAAACTCTTGAGTGACCCATTCTTATTCGCAGCCCCATCTGAGCCATTTGGGAAGAAATTTAAGCAAATGGCCCCCCTGATGTTATTTGCTAGAGTAGGCCAAAGCTGGCACCAGGTTTCTCTCTCTTGCCTTGTCCTGACTGAAGAAGGTGAAGTGGATAACCCTATCTCTGAGAGAGGGTAGCAAATGATGGATATGTATGAATATTAGGCTGTTGAAATGAATTCAAAATTTGGAGTATTTCTATTTAACCTTTTAAATAAAAATTATTTCCATAGTTCCAATCTGATGGAGCGATCTCACAATTTTGGTATTTATTGTTTTTAGGGATGGGACGGTTCCACTTTTTCCCTGTTCCAGTTATATTAATCTGATCCCGGTTCTCAGTTTCAGTTCTGTTAGGTTAGAAATGCTATTTGATACACCACAGAAAATTCTAGCTTTACAATAGTTGCATATAGCATATTTGTCATTTGTACTGTCAATTCTGAAGTTGTTCCAAATGTCCGACATGGCTTTATTGTTTGGGTTCACAATAAGTTGGTTAAATTTAAAAATTATCCACAGAGTATCTATTCAAAATTACTACACAACAAAATAAAACTTATTTCTGTTAATTAGTTATAGTAACACTTAAAACTGATAGATTTGACTCAAAATATTGCTTGAATTTTTACATTATAAAATCACGCAGCCACGAACCAAATATTGAATACTGGGAGTTTGAAACCCATCATTCATTTTTTTGATAGATATTTTTCCAGAACAATGGTTCATTGAACTGATTCATAGTCCTGATTTTTGTACGCGCTACGAAACTGTTTTCCCTCATGAAATAAAGGAAATTCAGACTTGCTCATCCTGTTTGAAACTGATACACATCCAGCATAAAAATTTATTTTACGTCGTAGTTAACAAACAACTTCATCATCGATATATGTATCGAAAATTGAATGTCGTCATGGAAAAATTTGGTGGAGTGAGGCAGTCGTTTTTCGGTTAGCGTCTGCTTCAGAGACGCAATCATTTTTAGGCATTCTTTACAATAAATAAAAAAAGAATGCCTTATGTTCAGGTCATGTCCGTCCATCTGTCCGCATGTTTCATCTACTACTGGGCGGATGTTGATGAACTTTGGTATTTAGGACATAGGGGCAAAGAAACTAAGAAAATTATATAAATAGTTTGTCCTAATCGGGTTTGCCACTTTATAGGTGACAAAAAATGATCTTTTCTTTATATCTCATACAATATAACTTATAACTAGACCGCGGATCTTTAGGTAAAAACCTATTTATTTCCTGAGTAGATATCTGAATATACAATTGTATATACACGTTTCCTGAATAATTAACCCCAAAAACGTATATTTTACAGTGCCTAAAAATGCCTATTTTGACATGAATGCCTAAAAAAGCTTATTTCAACGTTAATGCTTATTTTTCCATTTTCATGCAAAAAAGCGTCAAAAGGGCTAATTTTGTAGAAAAAATCGACAACAAGAGCAGATTTTGGTACTAGTCATATTTTTTAAACTGACTGTACAATGTTCAGTTGAGGGTTGGGAAAATGTCCTTCACACCACGGTCATGATCAGGTGGCGGATACCAGCTCAGACCTGTCACGCATCCGGCGGTGCTATTGTTTCCCTGTGTCGCGCGATGCGACAATGTAACAGTGGGTTTAATCTGATGTTGCGTTAATTACTCATCGTTACATTGCCATATTGTGTGACACGGGAAAACGAGAATAACCCTCCAGTCCATCTCCAGACCGCAGAGGGTGAAGGTGAGAAGTGTGAACGTGAAAATTGTGAAAGTGCAATGCATAAAGTAGCAAGTTCGAAAGCTTATTTAATACGTCAGTGGCTACAAGAGTTCGGATGAAAAAATTATCTTCTTTCAAGCATGCAACAAGGAGGTAAGTACATTGTAATGCTGGCTTGCAGCGAATTATTGGCCGTGAATTGCTTGTCATCTTTAAGGCAACACCCATCTACATTTTTTGTTTATACGAGCCATTTTATGGTAACTATAAACGTGGTTATTCAAAATGTCCAGCAATTCAGCTGCGGACCTTCGTAGCTCTAAAGTAAATTTTATATTTTTGTCCCATTTCAATATTTATTAGATTATTTCCGTATTTTTAAGGTTAATTATTTTTTCAGAACTTTTCTTTATAGATTTCGAGTTATAAAAATCCCACCTAATTCAGCATGTCCAAAGAGTGCTACATAAGGCAAATGTTGAACGCAAATCGAAGATGAAACAAACGCTTTTAACAAAAACTTCTGAGGGATCCTGCAAGAAGAATCAGTTTGATGCAGATTTGTGTCATGCAATTGTGGCAGCCAACATTCCATTCAGAACGCTAGAAATTCCAACATTCAAGGGGTTCCTAGAACGATACTGCCATCAGTCGGTACCTTCTGAGTCAACGCTAGGCAAGAATTACGTACGATGATGCAATGTGCTGGATACGGGAGAACATTGGAGATTCACATATTTGGATATCAGTCAACGAAACCACTGACGCTCTCAGCAGATACATGGCCAACTTAGTTGTTGGGAAATTGAACCCAGATGTGCCATCCAGAGCCTACCTCATCTGCACAAAGTAATTTGCCAAAACAAATCAGGAAACAATAGCACATTCTGTGAACAATCGACTGAAATAGCTGTATCCCAACAATCTAGACGAAGAGAAAGTGCTGCTCCTATACACAGATTCTGCCCTGCAGTTGCTTAAGGTGTTTTATCCCTCCCTTGTGCATGTGGCATGCCTTGCCCGTGGTTTGAACCGCGTAGCAGAGCAAATAAGACTGGAAATCCCAAGGTGAACAAACTGATCTCCACCGTGAAGAAGGTCTTCGTCAAGGCACCAACAAGAAAACAGGCTTTTTGAAAAAAAACTGCCCGATGTCCCCCTGCCACCTGTGCCTGTGCTGAAAGCAGCTGAATTTTACAGTGAGCATATCCTTCATGTCAAGGAAGTTGTGGCAAATCTAGCCAAGGATACTGCCTGTGTCACTTCGGCGAAAATGTTGCTGAATGATCCCTCCATTCCCAAGGATTTGGTTTATATTAGATCCCACTATACATCCCTTGTGTGGATTATGGCTGAATTGGAGGTCTCAGAAAAACCCATCTACGAAAATACTGCTTTGCTGAATGAAGTGAAAAAAAATCAAGGAAGCGCCAGGTGAAGTGGGGGAAAAGTAAGAGCCAAACTAGAAAAAGTGCTACAAAAGAACTCAGGTCTGCAGAGCCTATGTACAGCAGCAGATATACTGGCAGGAAAATCCAGTGAAGTTGAGTGAAAAATTTCATTTCAACATGCACCTAAGTTGTAGTTTGCCCCCGTCACATCAGTTGATGTCGAACGTTCTTTTTTTGCTTACAAGATGATATTAACTGACAAATGCCATAGTATTGCGGTAGAAAACTTAGAAAAGGAGCTTGTTATCTACTGTGAGGCCAACTACGGGAAATTTGTGGAATAAACGCAAAGAGGTGGCAAATTCATTATGGGAATTCCGAATGAAACAGTTTGTCAATCATTCTGCATAGTATTTAAATATATACTTGAATAGTGTTTTCAGTCAGTATTACTATATGTAATGTAGATAGTATTTTCTCTGTAACGCATGGTAAATTAACCATAAGAATAAGTTTCAATGCATAGTAGTAAAATATTTTTATGTTCTTTGAAAACAAATCAATAATGTTTCGTTGACTGGTAATTTTTGGAAGTAGTTTTTAGAGCCTATTTTGCGTATTATAAAGCCTAATTAAGCTACTTAAAGAGCCTATTTTAGTCGCCTAAAACTTAATTTTTAGAACCTAAAAATCTGCGGTCTACTTATAACAAAAAAGTCATTAAAGAACTTCATAGATCTAATCAAATAACATAGGTTTGTTCACTACATTTTTATCAAAGGAATAGCCAATTTCAAGAAAATCAAACCAGCAAGTCATAATTCACTTAGGACCCATGTTTTATTTTTTGTCAACGAAAACAATCTTCATGATGACTGATATACAGAATAACTGCTGTAAATACCTAATTAATTTTATTTTCTTTCGTGTGCATGTAACATTAGGAAAATGGATAATCTACGACGAAGAAATGAACATAAATACGTCTATTTTTTACGTTTAGACAGCGTTTGCAAGTGAAAAGAAATGGGTAATTTACATTGAAGGAATGAATGTGAACATAAAAGTTACATTACTACTATTCCAGTGAGGTAAGTTTTAAATAATTGTCAATTGTTTTATTACCATTTCTGCCTGAATATAAGCCGACCTCCAAAAAATTTCCACCATTTTTTGACAGAAATGTAAATTTCTTAGATTTTATGCTGAAGTGTGCCGGGCATGCATGCACAGCCTAGAATACATTATTGGAGATCGAAGAATAGAGTGGGAAGTGGTTTAGTTGTTGACGTTTGAAATATTACTCCAATTAATAATTTCACATTATTGAATAATGTTTCAAATTCAGTTATGATAATTTCATTCATCTTCATTTTTGCACAAGGTCAAATATAGCAATAGCAACCTCACAAAGATAATTTTTAATCCAAGTCTATTTCCAATGAAATTAGCATTTACATTGCCTTAAGAAATAGCATTTTATAATTATACATGTTTGTATCATATATGGTATATCATGTATAACTTCACACACAAGTTTTGCCATAATTCAAACAGTTGAGCATCAAAAGCCATCATTGCATTTTGCATAATTGTCTGCATAGTCAATGTATATAATTTTAATAGATTCCATGAGTGAGGTTTTAACATGCATATAAACATTACATTGGCTATAGCAATAACTACAATAGCCAAGTAAAACTAATAGGAAATTTTTTTAATGGATAATGAAAAATGATACAAATTGCTAACTATATTAATGATATATGCACAGCCATGAGAAATGAAAGAAAATATCCAATAGCATTTAAAAACGAAATAACAGGTAAAACGGCAACAAAACATGGCTACTGCTAAATTCAATATTCTAGCTTTATTATTTATTCATTAATATTCATCGTAGGCCAAATATTTACTTTACGAAAAATATAGTAGCAATGGGAGACGTGCTGCCATCTATGGGTGACTACGAGACAACCCTAACCCCAAATTTTTTTCTCAAACTCGCATTTAAGCCAAGGGATGATTTTTTCCTGATAGATTTTGACAAAAAATATTGGCTTATATTCGGGCAGATACGGTAATTACAATTGATTAGGAAATTAGTCAGTGAATCAAAAATACTACATTTTCTTGGCATCACTACTGTCATTTCAGTTCGTAGACATTATACTAAGCCATAAATATTTATCTTTTGTGACATGATTGTATAAATCATAAAGAACGCCTCTGCCTCGTGTGTATACACACATGATGTATGCATTTTTCCACGCTTTTTATTAAAATTAGGATCAGAACCGAAGAACCAGATAATAAACAATCAGTTCCGGTTATTTTGGCTCTTGGGAGAACCAAAGAACTGACCGTCCCATCCCTAATTGTTTTATGCAAAAACAAGGAAACTTGGGAGAAATTAAAAATTCATTCAAGTACAGTAGAACGCCGATTATCCGAATTGATTCGTGACAAAGGTGGTTCGGATAATCGAAAATTCGGATAATGGGATTAAGGATAATAAACACTCTTAGCCATGAAAAAACAATTTATTAATTATTGCACACTTTAAAGACATGATTGAATATTACATTGTACTATTATAATAATAATAAAAAATAAAAAACTTTTAAAACAAGTGAAACATGAATAAATGTGGAGGGAGGCTTATGTCAAAGACAGAGCCTGCATTCCTTGGTTGCGGTGATTCAGGTAATTGGAAATTCGGATAATTGGCATTTTACTGTGTACTCTCAAGAATATGAAGCGAATTGTGTCAGATGTAACTATATGAAATTCCTTCATCTCATAAATATATTTGTTTGTATGGAAATTCTGGATAATCAACCTCTTGGATTATTATAGCCAGTAATTCCTTCCACACTGAACACATACACAAGGGAGGAGGGAAACCTGGTGCCAGCATTAGCCTACTCTTTTTTGAAAATATATTTATGAATTTTTGTCTAGTTCTGAAGTTGGTAGAACGATAATCATCATTAAGCTCCTTTTTGCTTGTTAAGGTTTAGCCTAAATTTAAAGAGCTTAAAAGTTTCATTAGACTAAAAATTTCAACAATATATTTTATTAGGTGCATGCGACTGTTATAATTCATTTTGGCTTTCAAAGGTTGATGAATTGTATGAATAAATACGATAAATGGGACAAAAAATCAAGAGCCATATAAATCCTTGGAATTTCAACCGTGCAAATCCAAAAATTATTACCGCCTTAATCAGAAAAGTTCCCCAATTTGATAACCACTTAAAAGCGAAAGCGCACTAAACAAGGGATGCCAGTAGTTATGGTTTCCTTCTCGAAGTCTCCCCACCAATAATTAAAATCCTCTTAATTCCCTTTAATAGAAACTTTACAAGCTTTATGGGTTGTGCAGAGAGGAAGATCTGCTGAATGCCCTATTTATAAACTTGAAATTATTCTGTACTATTTGATTAACTTGAGTTTATCATCTCTTGATTTTATTTTCGTTTGTATCAGCTGTGGGTTGATGAAGGAGTGGTTATTATCCTTCTTTGGACTTAATCAGTAAAATTAATGAAATACAGTTGTATTTACCTCTATTATGATAGATTTTCATTAATTGCGCAGTAACTGCTGCAAGAAATAATTTGCTTGTTGCCTTTCTTTTCTAGCAATGCCAACTGATGAACTCACCTTCACAGAAGTGTTGTGGTTCTTTATAAACTTTCTAGTAAAAACTGTTCATTTTCTATCATTCGTACAACTATGTGTTGCCTGCTTGGTATTGCTCAGTTCCTTTTCCCTGTGAATAGAGGTACTTTTGTGAAATGTAGCCTCTTCCGATTTTTGACAGCTTAAAATGAAGCCATGTTGTACTATTTGTTTATTTTATGCCACTTCCATGTTAATGTATGGTTTTATTAATTTATTTCTGTTCTGATGCCATTGATATCATACATGGCACTATAAGGCTCCATAAAATACAGTATACAACAACTTTTTGTGTTTCAACAGGTTTTTAACTTGAGGTTTTGGAACCAATTACAGTAAAACCTGGTTAGTATATTTTTGCAGGGGACAGGACAAATGAACGTATTAACAAAGAAAACGTGCTAAGCAAGTTACATTCATTCACATAGACTAGACCACCTTTTTGAACTTCACGTGCTTGCAGTTCGTGAATTTGCACTTCGCGACAAACCCTTTTATGACCATTACTTGTTTCATGCCAATTATTTGTATTTAGCATCATGCGTTTGCGATGACAACAAGCGTGAACTCCCTCTGCTTTTTTGTTTCGAAATTCAGTTTAAACTTGGGTTCCCTAGAAAAGGACTTATTATATTTATAATGCTCATTATTAGCAGTTTTTTAAGTAAACAAACATGATAACTCTCAACTTAATTATTTTGTAGCTCAGTTTGAACTTCACCGCCAATGGCGCTATATTCGATGATGAATCTTTAGTTTAAAATTTAAAGTAACGCCATCATTTCGGAATGTGAGGTTTTCATTTGTTATTGCCTTTGTACATATTTTGAATGTAATTTAAGGAAATGTTATCTTGTTTTGGTTTCATTTTTTATTAAGAATTTTTAATGTAAATTAAAGAATTGCTATCATTTTGTAAACCTAAGATTTTTTGCAGCATATTTTGATCGCGATTACATTTCACGTCAGTTTTCCAGAACCAATTATTCGCGAAGTTCAAAAAGGTGGTGTACTTTAATTAACGTTTGTCTGTAGAAAGAATTCCATAGGTGCCTATGCTGTGCTATAGAGGCTATAGACTACCCAATGGTATATCGAATCAAAGGCTAGTTAAATGGTGAACCGTCCATGGGTGAACTATCACCAAAATGTTTTACATTTACTTAAAAACTTGTCCAAAGTACTGTTTTTTTATATTTAATCTCCAGTTCATAAATTATTGAGTCCAACTTTGTAATTAGATTGATAATGTCGTCTCCTACCACAAAACTAGTCATGTATTGGTGTACTATGTCCATAGCCTCAGCTGTTTTTGACAGACTGGGAACAGATTTTGGCTCTGGTTCCTCTTCATCATCTTCATTTTCTGCCATCTGCTGTGTATGTATGTCATCTATTGACATGGTCTGGCAGAGGGCAATATCGTTGCTTTGAGAACGTGCGGAATGGACCATCGTCTACGGCGCTGAGGCTAATTAGTCATGATTTGTTCTTACATGACGTCACGAAAATGCTGATTGTGTCTGAATGAGACTGATGAGACCCAACATATTGGTTATATGATCATAAAACTGAGAGACCTATTCCATTTTTAATGATTTATAACTTGCATCTGTATTTTTATTGTTTTGCCTTTACTTAAGAGGCAACTTACAGAGTGGCGCGGTATTTTTTTTGCAACGATTCATCAAACATACTAACCAGGAAACGTCATTAATTTAAGATGTACTAACCAAATATTTTTAACAAGTATTTAAATGGAATGGAATCAGGACCTTGAGAAATCGACATACTAAAGAGGAAAACGTGCTAACGAGGAATGTACTAACCAAGTTCCACTCTATATTGTATAACATGGGTTCTTATGGGAAATATTGATTCATTTAATGTTGTTTTGTTCTATGTCACAATTTTCAGGAACAAATTAATAACAATAATTGAGGACACACTATTATAGATATTTAAAAAACTTGTAATTATATCTTTGGGTGTAATTTTCATTATTTTCATTCTTTTATACATACGTTAAAAATTGAGTAATAATCTCTATGTAGTTTTTATCATTGCTTAATTATATTATTAATGTGTATTCTATTCTTAATTATTACTGAATCAGTAAACTACTTTGTTCTATAAAAGTCAGTGTTCTTGCTTCTGTAATAAAGTACTATCGAATAATTTCTCCTATTCTACCAAGTTTGAGGTATTTCTTAATTACTGGAATTTTTCAGTTTATATCATGAATTAGTTCTGGGAAAACTCAATGTTAGATGAAATCTTTAAATCAAAACCTATTTTTCCATATACTTAATGATATACATATAGGATATGCACTGGTCCATAGGCAGTAGCAACGATGTCATGTTTGAGGCTGTGAACACAACACAAATGTAGTCAAACATTTCCTCTTTGAAATTCAAGGAACAGTTTTTGCCCTCACCTGAAAAGTTCTTACAGTCATAGCTGTAATGCATGTCCTACATTCACTGCACACTCTTCAGCTTCAAACTGCCTCAACTTATTTCACCACCAGATTGATAGCTTTAGGGGACCTCTTCGCTGGAATACTTGCTGTTTTTCAGTTGTATTTATGGGTTTTAAAAAGTCAACAAGTTTAAATGTTGAAGATAAATCACAATGCAACTCATTAGATACCAACCATAACCTAAGTTGTGAGATTAGACATTAGGGATTGTGAGAGTGAGTTAACCTTTTCAGAACATAACCAAATAAGCTTACAGCAGTCAATGTGTTCTCATCTCCCATATCTGCACCTTCTTGAGGCAGCAGTGATTTATTATGTATTACCCATTTGTACATTATTTTTCCTCATTCTGTGAACTGCATGGTGAGTAGAACAATATGAGGAAATATTTTCAACACAACATTTCAGTACACTATATCATATATGGATATTTGTTTCCTAGTATGTTGGCAATGCTATACCAACAGCATAAATTGACTTGATGAAAATCAAGCTCTTCCTATATTTTAAATATCATTTCATTGACTAATCCTTAAACTCTGATTACTTCGAGGATGAGTTCCTGAAAAGTACGATGTAAACCGAAACAGTTTTCTCCATAAGAATCAGTGGTGTGAGGGAGGGATGCATGCAGGGGTTAAGGACAGTTTAGCCGAATGGATCACAGTAACCTCTCAATGTTGGCACTAGATAATCAACATACTGACTCCGGGTTCAGCCAAAAATAAAGCTGGTAATGAATCTAATGGAAATGGTAGTAGGTGGTCACGCAGACAAGAATTCCGTCCAAGTAAATAACAGTGCTGCATCTCAGGATCACCCACAATAGGATCACAACACTGCTGTTTCTAATCCGAATTTCGGATGTAATCAGTGATGTAACTTCAAGATGATATAAATCAGGGTGATGTAAATTGGGGAATTCCTGCAATTACATAATTATTTCAGTTATAAATTTCTTTTCTTCAATTAAAAAACCTTGCTATTCATTTTATTTGTTACATTTGCAATTGTATATATTATCACTATCATAAATATAAGTATGCTTGCCATTTTTTAAAACTTTTACTCTTCATGTAGCTTGACTGATCATCAGGGCAAATGAAACATGCATTTGTTATGAATTATGGTAAAATTAACAATATCTTCAAGTCTGATGAGATCTGTTTCCATGAATCATACATGTCTACTGCAGCAAAACTGATAAAGTAGCCAATATTATGCATAAAATTGTCTTTCCTTACTTGCCTGAAGGACCAGAAGTTAAACTTAAGTTATGACTTATTACTATCAAAACTTCAGAGATTTATCTGGCATCAAATGTCTGATCTAATTTCCATAATTGTTTACATCATAGAATTTTATTGTGTATCATTTCTTTTTTGTTATTATAGGGACAGTGCTCCCACTAAGCTCCCTGACACAAAGAAAGTACTTCTTTTTGGCTTCAATATTCCCCCTACCAAGAGTCGCCCTGTTGGAGAAGTGATGGAACAAATGCGTCCTTTGATGCAATTAGTTTTCTACTGCATGGAGAAGGTGAAGCGTTTTCGACTGAGTAAAGAGGTTAGTTGGTTTATTGGAACGAGTTTTTATCAATCTTATTCATGATTTTTTTATTTGCATGTTGTGCACTTTACTGTTATGAAGGTATGCTTGGTATTTTATAGACTAATTTAAGAATATTTTTAATGATCCTTAATTCTTTCATTGGTTTTAGACCAGAGTATCCAGTGCAGCAATGATTCTTATCCTTTTGCACCACCCACCAACCATTTTGTCAAAAAAAAATGGGTCCCACCTTGATAAAAACAAAACCCGAACTTTTCCAAGAGGTGAATTTTTACATTAAATGCATTATTGTTATATTAATAATTGGTGGAAATTTATATATATATATATATATATATATATATATATATATATATATATATATACACATAAACACATATATATATATAAACGAGAAAAAAGTCTCCTATGACCGGGAATTGTTTCAAAATTATTCCCAACTTTACAGCTTATGCCTGTCTGCATAGGATCTTCAGATCACTTTATTCCACCAATTTCTTACTTGGCAATCTCACCATTTGAGAGGGAGGAGTTTTCTTCGGTATATCTCTTCGAGGACATCCGTTGGGGCAGTTTGATACTAGCTTGGCTAGTTCCGTCCCAACCAAGAAAACATCCGCGTTTTCTTTTTACCTATATTATATGTCAAATTTTGTGATTGAATTTTTGCATAGTTATGCGAATGGGGGACTGTCAAAATATTTAATTATGTTTTTTTAATTATTTGTAATTGACTTAATTACTCCCTGTGAACATTTTTTTGTTACATCGTCTTAACTACGCAAATAAAAATTTAAAATAACTCTTTTAAATATCCCGTGAAAATGGCATCCTGGTTTGAGAGAGAGTAGTAAGGGGTACGTGACGTCATCGCATGCCACTCGTTTAAGTGTATGACCGTACTGAAAACACATGGTTTTGGTACTTCATCATGTTGCTTTTCCTGATATCATAGCTAAAATGGAGAATATGGAACTTAAGAAGGGTTGTAAGTATTATCTGGTACCTCAGTGTTTAAATACAATGATTTAAATCCCAAGAAAATTGTTCTTCATGCTACCGAGCTCCTTGGGAAGAAATAAGAAGCAGAAAATATTGTGGTTGAAAGCCATGAGGAGATACGCATCTGATATATCGGAACGTACAACTGCATTTGTCTGCAAAGATCATTTTAATCTAAGTACTAGTTATATGTATGTACATAATTTTATTGCTTCATATTTTAGTTTATGACTTAGGTGGGCATTACATTGACATGATGCATATATTTCTGGAGAACGTTGAAAGAGTAAATTATATTTTTGTTTCAAAGATTAGCATTCAAAACCTCCAATAATGTAATAAATCTACCGTAAATGCCTGCGTATAATGCGCACTTTTATTTTTCAAAATATTTGAGTTAAAAATTAGGATGCGTGTTATGCGAGGGTACATAATCTTCCTATTTTCATTTGACCCCATATTTCCACAATTTCGGCACATTAATTACTGCCCGGGTATCCTCATAATTTTATTGGTGATTTTTACGAAAAGTAAGATAGATAATAGTTAAAATTTATTAACTAATTTGATAAACATACATTAATTAGATATGAAAAGAATGAATACAGTATTTATTCATTTTAAAAGCCAAGAAATTCTTCGTCGCTGGACCATTCTTCTTCGATGTTGTTATCAGAATCGTCATCTCACGCATGATGTCACCCTACACCGGCGCCCGGCCTGGTGGTGAGGTACTGGTACTACTTACAATTAGAAACAATGGCAGCTGATGCCTTTGAGTACGCTGTTAGTTGATGCTTCTTGTAGAACTAAATCAAGTTATCATTCCCTACTTTTCTCTCAGCATTCATACGTGGTTTATTCTTGATTCTTAGAGTCTGTAGTTAATTATGATTATTTGCTATCGTTTTTATGTGCTCCAGAGTGTTCTAATAAGGTTAAAACTGAAGGTTGGGTGAATCCGTCCACCTCAGGCATGACTAAAACGTATCTAAAAAACTTCGACATTGGATTATTGTCATTCCTTCAATTTATTAGCTCAAACAATGTCATATGCCATACTATGAAATTAATATAATAGGATTATTGTGTATATCCTAATATCACCTTGTAAGTAAACAGAGTATGTAATGATTGAGTTAGCTGATGTTCTTTTGGAACGTTATTCCAAAATTTCATTTTACACTTTTGTTATGTTACCACTACATAATACCAATAATTCGATCATTGCTTTAGACCGCGTTATACCATCTACTTTATTCTGGAACGGTAACGCTAAATAAATCTGTTCATGCTATACGCGGGTATATAGAAATATCATAGATTACGAGGCTGAAAACCCCCCCCTGCACGTTATACGAGGGTGCGCATTATACGCAGGTATTTACGGTATTCTAAATACATAAGATAAAACTTACGGAAATCGTTGGGCTATGGGTTTATTAAGCAAATAATTACTGTTGCAGTACATATATTTAAGTACCAAGTTTATAAGCAATTACTTTTACAAATGTTACATATTAAGTTAGTTCTGTAATTTAAATATTTTTAAAAATTGGTTCCCATAATATCCACGACAGCATGGTATTTTGAAGGATCATGTTTTGCTAAATAAGGGCAGTCATGACACTTCACAGACGTGACTAATTCTACAACTACACTCACTTCATAACCTCTTTATCTTATTCTGTGTTCAGGGCAAATTTTGCCTTTAACAATACAAATTTTTCCTTCTCGCTTCAGTTTAACAAATCCAACAGCATTACTAACATAGTCTTTCCTCATTGACCTCAAAGGGAGAAAAAAGCAATGATGAAATTCGCGACATATACAAATGATACATGCAGTTATGACAAACACTTATACAGTTTTTCTTTTCACAAGTATAGGTAATAACTAAGGCAGATAGACACTTAAAAAACAAACTTATCATATTTCCTATAGACAAGACACACTGACACTCAGTTTATTCACATTAATTTTGTATAATATTTATCAATATTTGACCTGATGATTCTTTAAAGGCAGATGATGGTGATTATTCACTGAAACTGGTCGTGTTTTACTTCATACATTTTGTGGAAATTAACAAAATTTTAATATGAATAAAAAATACTATCTAGCATTGTTCATGTTATTTTATTGTGGAATTCCACGAAGTTTCGGTCTCATCCATTACCTTTTGTATACTTATCTAACTATATTTTACTTACTAGATACTAAGACAGCATGGGAAACAATACATAAATAAGTATTCTATAATATTAGTTAAAACTAGAGTTGTTTTATTCATTTTATATGGGAAAGCTGCTTTAAGACGTCAATCTATCTTTTACATGTCTTCTGCGTTTCAGTCGAAATAATAGTACTATTGAAATAACTGAAAATAAAAGTGCTACATCGAACTTGTTTTATCAATTAAATGTAATACAAACCTATCTGCCTTCACTCCACTTATTTCAACATTGAATATTGCTCCCTACGACATCCAATGTACCGCAAAAGCAATGTTGGGCAAATTATCAGATCTGGCTACACAAAGCCCTTCAGATGCCATTTTGCAAAAAGCGAAATAAATGCAGGAAGGTGCAGCACTTCTACCAATATTTCTTCTAAGGCGGCGTATAGAGGAAAACAACAGAATTATGTATTTCAAGCTACTACTTCTATATCGGCACAATGGCTTCTAGCATGGCTAGCATCGGCTAACATGCTTTTGGCATGCACTGACGTCACTAAATACTCGGCAAACTTTGGCTACCAATCAGATGTGATCGGGTTCGACATTAACTCGTCCGTTTTAAATTACTTTTTCTTGAGAACAATATAATGAGAGTGAGTGAGGGAAACACTTGTCAGATAACAATGCACAAACAAGCCCTTGTGACTGGAAGCGTGACTAGAGTGGAAAGTGCTTGGATCACACAAAAAATATTCTCTTGCTGCTCTGAGGGATACATTTACGGAGGCAGCTGTTGTTCATTATTTTTCTGTTTTTCTTTTATGTTTAATTTCTAAGAGATTAAAAGAGTCAAAGTTATCATGGCGTCAACCAATAAAAAAGGCAAGCAATACCTGGTGATGAAAAGGAGATGGAAATCATACTTGAAAGTGCCAGTTCAGACAGTGATAGTGAGAATAGCATTGAAGATCGTGCTCAAATTACTAAGGTAAAAACTTGTATTTTTTGGCATTGGCATCCCTCACTCCAAACAAACCTCCTACCTCTCCTAAACGATTCCTCCTCCCCCTTCCTTTTTCACTATTATTTCCATGTCTCCCCCATTCCCTCTCACTCCTCCATTCCTGCCAACCCCCTCCAAATCTACTCCCTTCCAGTCCTGTCCATTCCTAGCCAACTTCTCCCTCCCTAATCTAATTCCACACCAATCCCAGTTCACCCTCATTCCCCTTCTACTTCACTTCTCTCTCTCACAACTATCACGGACAGAGCCACCAAGACAGTTAAGCATATTATTATTATACGTATTATATGTATTATTATAATAGAAAAATAGAAGAAGATAAGGTGTAGTAGCAAGGTAAAGAATCCCTCGGTCCTCACTTCTTCAGGGGAACGTTTTGGTGCTGGGAAGCTTGTGATCATGAGGATCGAAATAAGAGGGTTCTTGCACCTTCTTTTCATTTCAGCTTGGTTCTCGAATTTTGCTATCTGCTTGAGTAAGTGATCTTTCACATTAAACCAGCGGTTCTGAACTGGGAGTATATACACCCCCAGGGGGTACCTGGAGCCTCATCAGGGGGTACGTGAGAAAAGAAAGTCTTTCTATTAGTATCTTGTCATTTTTTATAATATTCTATTACATGTAGTTTGGCATAAAAATTAAGTCCTCATTGAAATAAGGAACATGAATTCTCACTCTTGAGACCAAGGGGTACATCGACTAAAAATGGTTCAGAATCGCTGACTAAATCATTTGCTTGGGAGTGACGTGCCAAAAGCGTAAACAAAACTTAGTAAGAGGTCTAGTGATGCAAGGATTAGATGATTCCTCTATTTGTATCATCTACGATTTTATTTCTTGTTGACTATTAAATAAGTAAAAAGAAGTTACCTGTTTGGAGGGCAATGTATATTTCATTTGCGAAAAATGGAGAACAAAAACACAATGCCATTGTCATGTGCACGCACGAACTTCCCATTTAAACAAACAATATGGGTCAAGGTTTCAAATTATATGAAATGTTCACAAGTCACTGGGCCCGATCATGACTTCAAATTTCATTGTAAACGTATTTTGAATAATCCGTCCAAAATAGTACACAAAATCCTATGATGCTGGCCAGAGACGGCTCTTAGCTTCAAATTACACGCTATTTCGAATTTTCCAGAATTGAAGTAATGAGGTTTTACTGTACATATATATATATTAAGTACATAGATATATAGTCACTCAATGAAATGGCTGGTGCTGGTTTGCAGATGTTAGAGTTTGAATGTGTGGTTGAAGCTGTGATAGCTTCAACCTTAAATCTGGTTCCACATCCAGCTTGTTTCTGTACTTTGATTTCAGCGCAATTAGCGCAGAAAATCCACATCCACAAACGTGGGAAAAGGCATCAAGTACTTCACAGCCTCATCAGATAGTTCTGGGTACTCAGAATGATTGTTTGCATTATCTGGTAGTGAAATGGGAGAATTTAATAATATTTTCATATTAAAACAAAAGAAAAATTTCTTTCATTCACAGTTGGTGTGAACCAAAAAAAAACAGAACAAAATAGATAATGGTTTTCGGTTTGGGTTCAGGAGTAATAATTTTATCGGTTCTAGTTCGGTTTCACTCCAGGTAGAATATCGGTTTTTTTGGTTAAGGTTTTCAGTTCGGTTCTGGTTCGATGCCCTTGGCAGAAAGGTGGAGGAGAGATTGGGCCCCTCATATGTTGCCGCCCAAGTGCAATGCACCCCTTGCACGGACAGCCTGGCAAGGCCCTGTGGGCAGGTTTAGAGTGAAGAAAAGCTGCCAAGTGCCGCATGCAAACAGCTGATCGGCCATATTAGTGATAGAAGTGACTGTTTTGGTAGTTTGATGAACTAATATCGAAGGTTGGAATTTTAAAATTGTTGCATGAAAATAAGTCTATTGAGCTTTTTCCGAGAAGATTCAATCGTAAAAGAACAAATTTGGGTCAGATTGTGTTGAAATGTAAAACAACTGAAGAAATTGAAAACAATTCATAATAATTTCATATAATAAATATTATCTTTTTCCAAAATAAGATAACTAATGTAAATGAAAGAAAATTGTATTTTTTCACTAGCAAATTTATTCCAACCAGTTTCACCTGTTACAGCATCATCAGGTGATTTTTTTTCGTGTCGCCCCTAACAAATGGCCATGGCATGACATGGAATCCCAGCATGCCATGGCATTCTGTTTGGAAATGACCACACTAGCACAATGCAAACTCTAATTGTGTCACTCTTGGCCATTATGAGTTTTCCGTTTGTTAAAATTGTTATGTTACTTTAAATCTGTTAATAACTTGAGAAGTTGTTGCCGATGTGGCGCTACATCCCTTTGTAAATACTCATCTGCTGTGGGCTTTTTGTTGGTTTTGGCATATATCACTATACTGGTTTAGCATAAGCATTACTCAATTATGTTATTCTATTAATGTTGTTTTCAAACATCCACTCACTGCAATTCTGAAAAAATAATAGTGAATGTTAGATGCCATTGTTTCCTGAAGCCAACAACAACAATGAGGCTAAAATCCAAAAATGATGATGAAAATCCAACAACAACGATGAGGCTAAAACAGAAGACCAACAATGTTGATGAAAAAGTTTTGTGGTGGACCAACAATGTCGACAACCTACCTCAGTTTTAAAGCTTATACATACCATATCTGCACAAATAGAAGCCAACCCCCCAAAAATTTGCTCCAATTTTTTGGCAAAAAAGTAAATTTTGTAGATTTTATGCTGAAGTGTGCCGGGCATGCATGCACGGCCTAGAATAAATTATTAGAAATATAAGAAAAGAGTGGGAAATTGTTTAGTTGTTGACGTTTTGAAATATTACTCCAATTAATAATTTCCCGTTATTGAATAATGTTCCACATTCAGAAATGATATTTTCATCCATCTTCATTTTCACAAAAGGTAAAATAAAGCAATAGCGACCTCACCAAGATAATTTTTAATCCAAGTCTATTTTCAAATAAATAGCATTTACATTGGCTTAAGAAATTGCATTTTTATAATTATACACATTCCATGTCAAATTTTACCAAAATTCAAACAGGTGAACATCCAAAGACATCATCGCTCTGCGTAATAATCTGCATAGACAATGTATGTACACAATTTTAATAGATTCCATGAATCGAGTTTTAACATGCATACAAACATTAGAATGGCTATAGCAATACTACAATAGCCAAGTAAAACTAATAGGAACTTCTTTTAATGGCTAATGAAAAATAATACAAATTGCTAACTATTCTTAATGATACCCCTGAGAAATGAAAAAAAATATCCAATAGCATTTTAAAATGAAAGAACATATTCTTAAAATAAATGAAAAATTAAAATTGATTTACTGAATCAGGTACTATTAGTGTGTTCTACATAACTTTTTTCTCCACTGGAAGATTGGTCACTGGAATCATACTCCCAAAGAATGTAATCCTCGCTTACATCAATATCATTTGAAATGCAGCATTTTTTTTAACCCTTTTACTATAGACTCATTATTTATTCATTACTTTATGAAAAATATACTACTATCATTTGAACGTGATGGCAATGAGAGACATGCTGCTATCCATGAGTGACTACGAAATAACCCTAATCCCAAATTTTTTAAGCCAAGGGGTGATTTTTTCATGATAGTTTTTGACAAAAATCATCGGCTTGTATTCAGGCAGATAAGGCATTTCCTTCAAAAAGCAACCATCTTTGTAGCCAAGTGTTTGACTCAAATTGAGTGACGATGCGAAGTCACTAGGTCTTTTATACCCAGTCGTTCAGGGGCGATGGGCTGGGGGAGGAGAGCCACATGGATTAGGTCGGGGTAAAATAAAAACTAATTTGATCAATGCACTGTCTATGCTTCCAAGGTCAAGATTCATCTTCATGTGTCGATGTTTATGTATTTAAAGACTTTCTGTTGTCTAATTTGGAGTTTGGACAGCCTTTAGGCAAAGTTAAGTTATCTATACTTATACTGTGGTTTCTTTCCAGTACAGTGGGTCCCTGTTATTTGCGGGGATTATGTACCAAAACAAATACCAAAGAATTTTTCCCCATAAAAATATACAATAATATATAATATATTTGCCACTAAATTCACTCGTGATGAAAAAAGGGGAATTTTCTCTAATAAGATTTCATGCAATAAGGGAGATTAGGTTTAAGTTGTTGCAACTGTACCCTATGACATCCAAACTAAGAAAGCAAGGCCGTTTATCGGTGTTCCGGTCTTGAAAGGTTTAACATACAGGACAAAACATACACTGAACATTGCCTAATCTTAATATAAATGATAATAACTTAAAATTATATACATATGGGTGGAAATCATGATGACAAGGATAGACACAGATATTGCGGGATAAAACTCGTGAGAATCTTGGATAAGATGTTCACAGCACAATTTCAAAACAAAGCACATGATGCTAGTGCATAATAACACACAGAAGATAAGATGTTATGTCAGTTCATTTGCTACTACTTACAACAAATAAAAAGTAAAAAATAATTACCAACATTGTCATTGTTGGATTTTAGCCTCATCATCATTGTTGGATTTTAATCTCATCATTGTTGTTAGCACCACTTTGTTTGTGACTAATAGTCAATGGGGAAATACTACCTTACCTCATCTGCTGGCTTAAGGAAAAAACATAGCATCTAACATTGTTTTCAGACAGCAAAAGCTCAACCTCTCACTTTCATTTGTTAGTGAATGCTTTAAATTTTAGAATTTAGTAACACTGTTAAAGTAAAAGCAGTCCTAACTGAGGAAATGCATAACTGAGTATGTATGTGCATGTATTTGGATCTTTGGGTTTGTGCTATCAGCCATCTTTGATGTTATTCACCTGGAATTAGGTTCCTATTTTTAACATTCGTCATATATATCAACCCTAATTTTTTAAAAGATGTATTATCGAGCTTAAAGGTCAACTTACATGCCCAAATTTTCACTAGTCTTTGATTGTGTCAGGTCAAATTAAAAATGCGTATAAGAGAAGAAATTTGATTTCAAGTCTAAAATATCAATTGTGAATAATTCCTTGTTTTATCTGCTTTATTAATATACACCCCACAGGCTAAAGCTAAGGCTGATAAGAATAGACTGCGCGTGGAGGAAGCATTTTTGAAGACTACTCATGCAGCACGGGCTGAAGCTGCAGCAGCAAGGAGGGAGGAAAGAAAGAGGCAAGAGAAGGAGAGGATTTTGCAGGAAGAAGATCCAGAGAAGCAGAGAAAGTGGGAAGAGCGGGAGGCACGTAGACAGATGAAAAAGAGGGCCCCTAAGATGAAACAGTTGAAAGTTAAGGCCTTATAAATTCCCTTTCAAGGGTATGACCACATTCTTTGGAAGTTGTCATCTTAAGGCCCCAAAAAGAGTAAATTTCTTTTTTGTGTAACTCAGAGTTGAGTAATGCTTTACCATAAATATTATTACAATTTTGAGTTTGGTTTGGCATGGTCATTTTAAAATTTAAACTTAAAAAAAATTCTCATGGAAAGTGGTATAGAATAGAAGTCATTTTTTATTTTGCACGTCATTCATTGGACAGTGTTTAATGATTATAATTGTTTGGATGTTGTTAGTATTTCTCATTTGTGATAATAGAAAATGTTTCTTTTATGGTTTAGATGCTTACTCGTGCCATGATATTTGACCCCTCGAGTGGTTTATTTTTAGCATAGATTGAGTGTTTTTCTGTTTGTGTTAATTCTATTAATTTGTTGTATTGTATTTAAAAGAAAAATCTGGAGGAAAATGGGGAATGCCAAAAAACTATTGGTCATTAGCATATTATATCTGTTGGTTACTATTTGTTTCTTTTTTTATTTTACGCATCATTCATTGGGCATTATTTAATGATCAGATTTGTTTGGGAGATGTTAAAATTTCTGTTACAATAATACAACGTGTATCTGTTATAGTTTTGGTCCTCATGAGTAATGTGATATTTAACCCATCAAGTGATTTACATTTAGTAACTTGCGAAGTATTCGAAAGAAAAACCTGAAGGAAAATGAGGAATGTCGAAAAGACTATTAATCATTAGCATATTACAGACAGACCTCATCTTTCTCGGGGTTATGTTCCTGAAGAACTCCATGAAAGGCAAACCATGACCGAGAGGTAATTAAGACAATGTGAAATACAGCATTTTTAACTTTGTCACAACTGTTTAATGATTTCATTGAATATCAGAATGTTATATGAATTCCATGCTTCACAAACAGTAATTGATGGATTACTGTCAATTGTGAAACTGCAATTACTCGTTGGTCTAGTGGTTGTAATGGTGGTAATCTGTTAGGTGGCAGGATCATTACTTCGACATTGGGATGGTTTTCCGCAAGAGACAGTACATGTCCTGGTGCATTGTCAAGGATGAGAAGCTCTTTAAATGACAAATTATTCTCTCTCAGATAGGTTATCACCTGCTTGATGAAACAGTTTTCAAAACCAGTCTTCAAACAGTTTACCAGTAACCCGTGCTTTCTTATTGGCTATACAGAATACTGTGATGTGTTTTTCCTTTCCTTTCCTTTTCCTTTTTCTGCTCAATACACCAGCTTGGGCTCACATTTAAAGTCTCCAGGTGCATTTCCACATAAAAGGAGAGTTATTCAATCTTTTAAAGCCTTAAACCACGGTGCTTTGTGTTCTTGAGAAATGTAGGAATGACGACATTTTCTCCCTAAACAAGCTTGTTTCATCACAATTAATCACTTGTACTTGTTTGTACCCTTTCAATCAATGAATTTCAAAAACACATTTATGAATTCCTTAGCTATCTCCCGATGAACTGATGCAGCTTACTCAAACAACTTAATATTACGCAAATTTAAATGTTTCTTAAAATTTTCAAGCCAGCCTCTTCTAGCAGAAGAACTTTCTGAAAAATTGTCATCATTATCACTGTCACTCTCTCTTTAAATTTTCATATAAATTAAGGGCTTTATTTCTTATTAGCAGTCCACAAAAGAGAATATTTTTTGTCATATCCTTGATCCAAACGCTCAAAAGTTTTCCATTTTTTATAATCTAGTGTTATGACTCATAAAAGAAAACTTGGCACTCGATAAAGCAGCATCATCAACGACACTTCGAATTTTGTTCTCAGCTTTTTTAATTCAGCGAATTCACTCTGAATTATCTATAAATAGAGGAAACACATTCACCGCTTTTTAATTTATCCAATATATCGACTTTTCTTTAAATGATATTACTTTATGTTGCCTTTTAGCAGACATCATTTCTACTTGCACTCGTGTGCTTAGAAGACGTTATAAATTCAATAGATGAGCTAAATTTGAAAAATAATTGTTAAAAGCTCTGTACAACCTGTAGATTACTATCACCAAAACAAAACGTACCACTCACTGCGTTTTTTGCTCCTAAAATCACCAATAGTTAATGATAATGCATAAAACACCAAGTGTAGTCGACTGCATTACTACAAGCGAGAACAGACACTCCAACAGTGCTGAACTGGAAGAGTAGCATTTTCCCTCTGGAATTACCCCTCTCCTGAGCAGTAATTTACATTATAGTGATGTTTTCATTAGATTTAGCAATTTTTCACGTTTCATATAAAGGTAGACAGTCAAGAGTGTGGAGAGATTGCATCAGAAAACTATTTATAAGTATGAATAAGACATTAATGTTTATTACTTGCAAATGATACACTTAAATATAATTGCGTATAAGAATATCACAATGGTATTTTTCAGGACTGAGAGGAAAGCAATTTTGTTTCAACTCAAAAGATTCATTTATTTATAATCTGCTATTGCAAAGCATAGCCTCTTCTGCGGGGGCGGATCCAGAAACTTCCCAGGGGAGGGGATCACCCCAATGGTACTATAGATAGCGGTTAAGGTTTACAAGTGTCCCTGAGCCTGTAAGGATAGTATTTTCTTTTATTACGTACAATTAATTGATGGATGAAGGAGGGTTTATAAAGTTGAAAGGCACTCAAAACTGCATATGCTGTCATATACACTTGAGGGGTTAATCATAGGGATTGCTTTTTTTCTTCAGAAATTTATGGCAGAAAGTGGTATAAAAGAGATTTATACCTTTTATGATTTTCCTGTATGTCCATTTTGTGGTTTTTAATGTTTGGAATTGTATAATGTACTATTTTGCAGTTGTTTATGATTTCATGTGAATTTTTAAGTTTCTTATAATTTGAAATTATTTTCATTTACTATAATCATGTATAATCATCTGTGATTCACTGTTTTTTCATTAGCAATAAAAGTAAAAGGAGTTGAACTCTCAGGATTATTGTTTTCATTCCAGGAGACTTTATTTTAATGTCTTTATTTTTAGTTATGACCGACAAACATTCTGTAGTGTTCCATGGTTTATTTGTTTCAAAATTTTATGCTTAGTTTTTATTTTAGACGGGAACTGTGGGATGCAGTAAATTTAATGTGCCATATCTTTTAATCAGTTTTGAAGCTCTGATACTGTATCTTTGATATGAATTTGTTACTTTTAAAATGGAATGAAATTGTTTTTGAATGGAATGGCCTTTTCATGTTTAAATACATTTTTCATCTCAAGTTTTTTCCTGTTAATTGCTCAACTCTAACCATGCTGTTATTATAGATTTACTATTTCCTCTCATTGGAAACTTTTATAACCAGTTCTTGTTGGCATTGTCATGACCGAGCCTCGTATTTGTTCAGAACTAATTTTCAAGCTTGATCTCTGATTTGATGCTGTTATGTTATATATGTTTGAATTGAGGAATTGCCTTCAATGTTATGCTACATAAAGTTGGTTACATAATTTTCTCTCCAATATCTTGAGCTATAATTATCATTTTAGTAAATAACCATACCAATACATTTAAATTACCGGATTTACCTGAATCCAAGACGGCTCCAAATCTAAGACTTAGCAGACTGTCAAAATATAAAAAAGATTTTGACGTAAATGTTCTTGAAGAGGAACATCTTTAAGACGAACGTCTTTAAAAGACGACCGTCTTTAAGACGAACATCTTTCTTAAAGACGTTCGTCTTAAAGACATTCCTCTTAAAGACATTCCTCTTAAAGACATTCCTCTTAAAGACATTCGTCTTAAAGACCGTCTTTAAGAAATGTCTTTTCTTGAGACGAACATAACGAAATTGTCACGCGATTAATTTGCCTAGCAATGAAATGACACACGATGAGTTTGTCGAGCGATGTGACGAATTGATGAGCCTTCAGGGTATTGAAGCACAGCGAATTGACTGCGATGTACTGATGGTATATGAATATACCTGAAATTTGGAAAACAACCTCGTCTTATACTATGTCATTCATTAATTGAAATGGTTTTTCAGTTTGTCTTATGACGAACGTCTTTAAGACGGTCGTCTTTAAGACGAACGTCTTTAAGATGAATGTCTTTAAGACGGTCGTCTTTAAGACGAACATCTTTAAGACGGTTGTCTTTAAGACGACCGTCTTTAAGACGAACGTCTTTAAAACGAACGTCTTTAAGGCGAATGTCTTTAAGGCGAACGTCTTTTAAGATGAACATCTTTAAGACGAACGTAACGAAATTGTCACGCAAGCAATGAAATGACGCGCAATGAGTTTGTTGAGCAATGTGACGAATTGATGATCAACGAATTGAAGCACGGCGAATTGACTGTTAAGATGACCCCTGGTTTTCGCAAGCTGAAATTTGGAAAACAACCTCGTCTTGGATGCGGGTAAACATGGTATATTAAAAATATAAGTGGTATTACAAGTTTTTAGTTCTATTTTTTTTAAATACAGATGGTTTTAAAAAGATGTATGCCAATGTTTCTTTTTGCACTTCAGAAGAAATCATTTTTGATATGCATTAAATGCATTTCATATTCTCCTGCTGCTATCGGCAGAATGAGCCAAGCTTCAAATTTCCATCTCATTCTCTTCTACTGATTCATACCAGCTCAACATCCGTCTGCAGTTTGTACCATATTTATTCTTGCGTGTATGTTTTGTATGTAGTATACATCTTATTTGGAATAGTAGTCAGCTTAAACCTTTTCCAGGCACTTATCAAGTGCGATTCCTCATTGCATTCACTTGTCTAGGATTATCTGATTCAATGTTTTCTCATTTGTTTCTCATGTTATTATTCATTGGTCCTGTGCTTCTACATCTCAGATATTTAAATGGACCCAGTCATTCGTAATGTTATATATAAGAAAAGGGTCATGATGTTCTTTATGTAGTAGTTTGAAATAATCCTAGCCCATATATCTGTAGAAAACTGCATGAAAATGATTGAGTACAAATTTAATGTGATTGGAGATGAGTTACATCATGAGAGTAATGAATTTGAAGAATTGGAAATTCATCAATTGCTGGTTAGTTAAAATATGTACTATCAAAACAACATTTAGTGACCTGTGATGACGACCTGCTCTCACCATCTAAACCAGCATTGCAGAAATTCCTGAAAATTAAAGAGGAGAGTTGGAATAGTGCTATATATCCAGTCTGAGTTACAGAAAAGGTAAAAAATTAACAAAGATAAAAAATTCATGCTCCCTTGAGCATTTATTTTTTTTTATTCTCGGAAATAAACTCCTAGTTGGCCAGTTGTATTGTGGAAAGAAACTCTTGAATGGAAATGTTTAGCATATTAACGTTCCTTTCTCTAGAGTAGCTGTTCCCAAACTTGGTGCCCCAGGTTTTTTTAGTGATGCCGCAAAAAACTTTGCTTAGTAAATAAATAAATGATTGAAGGTATTGATAGGTAATTAAGGGAATAATTTCTCCTCTAATTAATTATTGTGTAGTACCAACAAATGAATACATACGAAAATTGTAACCCTTGTGTGTAAAAATATATCTTGTTTCAAGGCTGGGGTTTTGCAAAATTCTATTTGTCTTTGAACGGTTGCCTTGCTTACATAAAGCTTTTGAGGGTCTTCTTAGAAAACTTCACAAAGTAGTTTTTATATGTCATGACTTCGGTAGTGATGTTTGTTCAACAAATATACATATTTCCTCTTACGTATGCAACTCTTCTTTGTCGAATGTTAATGCTTGAATTCATCTTTTTTTCGAGCCCTTATTGTTTGTTGTTCTTTTATCACTTGTCAATATTTATAGGTATTGATATATTTATAAAAACTGGGTGCTTTATTGTTGTATCATTTTAATCATAATTGTCTTGCTAGGTTGTTTCTTGTAGATTTATGAGATAAGAATTTTCAATTTCTGGAAAATTTCCTTAATGATGTATAACTAAGTGCATACATTAGTAGTTTGGCCTTAATTTTGCATTTTACTGTTGGAAGTCAAATTGTATTTTTACATTGTACCTAAGCCCTTGCCCTCTATATATTCAGAGGAGCAAGTGGCTGGATTTTTTTAATTTTAATATTTAATCCTTTAAGATGAAGATTCATTATTAGCATTCAACTTATTAATGAAACTAGCATCATTAGATAAGATCAGTATTTGTGCTCACAGCATATTACACGGATGGAACACACTTAATGGTGTTATATTTCTTGGTTCATATTGTCTTAATCCAAGGGGATTGCTTTGTACATCTGCTGGTGTCATTACAGTTGATGCTTGACCGACTTTGTCAATTTCGTCCAGCCTAACCCAGGTGTAGGTCACTGGGTCTTAAAGGTTAGGTCATATGTCCCAGAGGGTAGAAGTATGCAGACAGCGGGTGACTGAAAAGTGAAAGTGTATAACACTATGAGGTGGTTGAGCACCAACTGTGATAATGCCCGTTCACTCTTATATAACCAGAGGGGAGAAAGAGTTCATCTACCAAATGTGCTTGACGTATGCCAAGTATAAATTGTTTTTGTAATATTACTATAAATTTGTGAGCATAATTTGGCTGTTTTTGAATGTAAATGAAGTATCATATATCTTAACCCATTTCAACATTCTGGATGAATTTCCCTGGACCAATTTTGTAAAGCTGTATTGTCAAAAAAAAGGTATTGAAATTACCATAAATTCTGGTGTATAACATGCGCTTTACACAAGGTAATTCAACTACTTCTATGAAATTTTAATGCATGTGTTATATAAAGGGAAATTTTTCGGAGAGCAAATTTATACTCTGAAAGTATATTATTAAAGAAAATCCATTACAAATCCCAACTGTCAAAGCCCTGAATCTCTCACAAAATTAAATTTATGAGCACATTAAGCTACGAACTAATAGCTCTAAGAATCTATTATTAATTATCCATCATGCAAGAGCTGATTTCATCCCAACTTCACAATGAATGTTTTTATTTTTTCATGCAAATAATTCAGTTACTGAACTGTCCAAAGGGTGAAGTTTCTTCTGCTGTTCTCCAGACATAATTTATGTTTTGTAATGCGTCTTAGCTGATTTTTTTTATCTTCTGTGCTGTGCAGCCTAGTGAAAGTGAAAAACAATTTAGGTTTAAAAAATTAACTTCTCCTTTTTGCTCGAATTTCTGCCATCTGTAGGTACTCAAAACTGTTCATGGTTAATTCAGTCTTTAGAAAATGTATTTATGGAATTGGTTATAATTTTTAAATGTCCATTGTAGGAAGTACTCAATTATGCTTGTTATCTTTTGAAGAAACATTGAAATGAAGTCAGTGTTTTTCATGACATATTAATGCATGTTATACACAAGAATTTAGGGTACTTATCTTTTAAAATATTACCAGGCATTGGAGAGTTGGCATAAGTTTTTTAATCCACTCTGAATTATGTTTTAAATAATGAATCACTTTTATTATCAAAATGAAAATTTTCTCAGCAAACCCAAGTCTTTATACTCCACTTTTTTCATAAAACCTTTGATTGATGATAAATTTGAGATTTATAGTTTATGCTATCATATGAGTTCTTTTTGAACAGTCTCAGGGTGAGACTAAGTGAAACATACTTGAAACTGTGATCCAAATAATAATTCTTTACATTTTAACAAACGAACATCTATTTTATGTATGTTGAATTGCTTTTAACTTAACAGACTTTTCTCATGCAATTCTAAACTAGGATTGTTTAATGCCTAAATGTGTGACTATGGTCTAACTTCTTACTTATGCTAAGTATTATGATTTGTAAAAAGAATGAAAATATCACTATGAATGTTCTTGATCGCTATTTATTCCATTTATTTTTTTACAGATTTTGATTATTAATCTATAAGTCAGTACATTGTTTCAAATGCTCAAACTGAATCCCATGTATAAACCTTGGATTAATTTCTTGAACAATAACCATATCTTTTTGTGATTTTATATATCCAAGGCAGGAACCTGTAGACATTCGTGTATAATCCTGAAAAAAGGAAAATAATTTTAAATGGATTTGAATTCATGTTCATTTTTAGTTTGAAATTCTTTCACAATCTAATTTTTAAAACAATCTTTTTATGTACTTTCTTATGAAAGGGTATGCTTTGTGTGTACATTTAAGATGGACTCAAATATCCCAAATATTGTGTTGATGTTCTACTCGATGGATCTCTCATAAAAGTGACACGTCTGCATGTTTTATTCAAATTCTGGTATATACGAAAATGAAACAAATAAATATTGGATCTCTGTAGTGGAGTATTTCATTAAAGGAAATCACAAAACACAAACCTGCAAAATTGGGATCGGCACACCCTTTTCCAGCAGATACTATTCCAATAAGGTCCCAAACGCCATTTTTGTCCTTGTGCACCAATGGTCCACCACTGTCACCCTGTCGATGAATTTAATGGCTGAACTCATGTTTCACCACATCTTTTAGCATGAATCATATACCTCTTTGAATTAATTATGTTGCGAAAAATTTGTCTCTGAAACTTATCTTGGCTACGTACCTGACAAGAGTCAATTCCTGGAGCTGCTGCACATATCTGACTGGGGTGTAGGTATCCATATTCTCTCTTGCACTTTTCGTTTGAAATAATCTTCACTTCAGCTTCCATCAATACTTGTGGTGAATTACCCTACAGGTGAAAGAATAGTTTATTTGAAAATTTATTTTTTCGATTCGCTCCTTTATTTCTGTATTTACTTAGCTGTGTAATTTTATGCATTAAATCTTTGGAGTGTTTTAAGTATAAAATTACTCAATGTACTGAATACTAAATACTCTCTTCATTTTCATATGGTACTATGTGAAGCAGACCTACACCGAGCCATATTAAATTTCACTTAGTTCAGTTAAAGAATTATCCCTTGCCTATTTGCTTAGAAATTAGTCAGATATACATTTCACGTATTTTAACCTGTAAATTGATATTTTTTCCATGTGATTATGTTCATATAATCTTACCCCAGATTTAAGGGCACCCCATCCAGTAATAGTAGCTGTTTCTCCTGTGTAATCATTATCTTTTGTAGGCAGACAAACTGAGCAGATACGATTAGTGTACCTGATACTTCTTGCCAGTTTCACTATAGCTATGTCATTGGCTTTCGTTGTTGGATCATAGCTGAAATAAGAAATTGATACTTTGAAAACTGAAAGTAATATAAGATGGAGAATTGAATGTGCTAAATTCAAGTTTACATACTTAGGATGTATTGTAACTGAGGCAACACTGTACTTTCTTCCTTGAGCATCTCTAAACAATCTGTATGAACCTAGATAAACATCAACTGCATAATCGTCCATTCTGAAGAGAAAGTTATAAAAAAAATTATAAGAAATAAAGAAATACTAAAAGTTTAGCATTTATGTTTAATTTATGAAGTTCCAATATTACTACTTCAGTGAAGATTTGCTGATTTAATACATTTTTCTTTTTTAATACAGAGTTAATAAAGTAAAAATTTGGTGTCAATACTCCTTCGCCCATTACTAAGTAGAATCTATATTCCTTTTTAGACTTTATAAATTTTTTTAAAATGTAAAGGTTTATTTTATATTTTGCTTGTAGAAAAAAATTCACATTACTAACCCATAGAAACAGTGAGCAGCAGAAAGAATGTATCTATCATTTATGATAGATCCACCACACAAAAAGAAGGAGCCATACTCTTCATGTGACCAAACCATTATTTTTGCTTGCCAACACCATTCTCCTGATTCAGCCATGCTTCCACCAACAATACGGTTGCTGTGTATTCTTCCACATTCTAGAAATGTATTTAAATTTATATGAGGATATTCCACACTTCTAAGACTATAACTTTTTGGGAATTCATATATACAATAAGGAAAAAAGAAAGAAAATATCTGTGGTACAATTCACAGATACATTCAGTTTGTCTGTTCATCCTTATGTCTGACTCTATGTGCAATATCTCTGTAATTCTCTAGCCTAAGTTTGCCAAATTGTCAGCATAGGGTATTCTATATGAGGTCTAGACATCGGGTGGATCTAAGATCAGCTGCTGGGGAGTAATCTGTCCTCATTTTTTTTCATTTCTACCCCATAAGAAAAGCATGAAATTGGTACAACGTATTATAAATATTCATTTTTAAACTACCGTATTTCGCGGCATATAAGACGCACCGGGGTATAAGACGCACCCCGGTTTCTTTAGAAGATTTTTCAGGAAAAAAGTATTTTGGTGCACCAAAGGTATTTAGGAAGGGCCATGTCGTGCATCATTTCCAGCCGTGATTAAGTCCGTATCCGGCAACATTTACAGAAAATATTCCGGCGTGATAACATTTAAATATAACGTTTTAGATAAACATAATTCGTAAAATACATAGGGATGATCTAAAAAAATTATTAAATAATTGCTTCGAGACTTGTATACCTAAATGTGCCCTGCGTGAATTCGGCAGTCGTATTAATTAAAGCTTTCGGAGTGCGACGCACACGTCGCACGTATAGATACCCTTTACCGATACTACTTACTTAAACTTAAGTTCAAGATGATATTTTAATACTTATAATGAGATAAATAATACATGAACTTCATATGTAACAACGATACGTACGCTCAACTAGTCCTTTTTCTTCTGCAACTCATTTTGTCTCGTGCATAACGATTTTGATAGATACTGCAATACCAAACTTCCTGTTCTTCTATCCTTCGCTTCCTCCTTTAGTTGTGGCCATTTAAAACCAGCCATACGAAGACTATATTTTTCTTATCCAATCAGCTTCAGTTTTTGCTCATTTTCTCCATTCACGAATCATTTTTTTCCGTGGGAGGTGGACCAAAATAACGTGCTGCCGATCGGTTTCCGTGCGCTTTTGCGTATTGAATCACCTGAAGCTTATAACTAATAGCGTAGGCATATCCTTTCACTTTTGTAGCCATTGAGATCTCAATACACGTGACGTTAGTTATCCTAGATATGTATAAAATATTTATGGAATTTACACAAATTCTACAGTTCCGTGGCATTAATTGCGCTATTCAACGGGTTCATTAGGAACTAAAACATCGCAAACGCGTCGAAATTGTTATCACCGTGAGCGGACATGTATTTAATCGTAACAATGAAAATGCATCCTCGGAATTCACGTTGCATGAGGTATTACTGTATATATTAAGAAAATTTTCACTATTAATTGTTAATAATGTATATTTTATTGTTTTTGCGACGAATGACTGGCAATTATTCAATTTTGGGGATGAGTGTGCTTGTTAGTGTCAGTAAACGAGAACATTAATAATCTTACCTTCTGCGTATAAGAGGCAGGCGGATTTTGGGGGTCATTTTTCTGGAAAAAAAGTGCCTCTAATATGCCGATAACAGTTCTATAGCTTAAATAATTAGGTGTAATTTTTTAAACAGAATTCAAATCCGTGCAGAATGAGCGCAAACAATTGTTTTTAATCCAAAAAGAGGGAAAACTTTTCAGTTTTAACAATGGAAAATATTAACTGCCATGGTATTTAGTCCACTGCTTTTAAATCGGAGACATGTTATTACATAGCATGCATATAATGATTTTAAAGGGAATTTATAGAGAATTTTATGAGGTAGTTGATCTCAACCAAGGATGTAATCTTATGATGACATCATAATCCTGAACAAGAAAAATGCCAGGTGCTTCTATTAATTTTAGCATAATTTTAGGTCTATTTTTGTAAAGGTTATCATGAATATTAAAAAATTTCCAACTACTGGAAGAATTGAAGGAAAAAAGCGCCTTATGTAATTTGCTCTATAGTTCTTCCCTTGCCTGTTTTATTTTAATCAATACTTACTGCAATTGCTGGCTGAGCCTTCTCCATGAGGTCTTGGTCTAAATGGAGAATATGGACCCAAGAAAAAGCTCAAGTCTGGAGGAAAGTATATAGTAGGTCTTTCAAAGTCTGTAGTCATGGAAGACCCTCCATTTGTTGCAGGCCATGCCTGAACCAACAATGTAATGATTTCTAATAGTATTAAACTACCAGCCACCAAGTACATGGTTATGGGTTGTCTTTTCCCAAAGTTTCAGAAAGCCAAGAATGCTTCTGCTTCATTTTGATAACAGCTATATATACTCATCTTTATTTACTCTGAGTATACTGCTTATGTAACTGCAAACATCAGAAAATTGGCCCAGCTGTGAAAACATCTTACCACTGGGAGAAAATTGATAAAATCAATAGAACCAATAAGTTTTATTTTGCATGCTTAGATGAAATATATTGATCATTAAATGAGTAAAGAAAGCTAGGAATATATGTTTAATGATAGCTGTTTAATTTTGCAATTAATCGCATTGGATAATTTTTTAAATAGAATATAGGGTGCAGTGGCTCAGAGAGCAAAGCCATGCCTTAGCCTATTCCCTTAAGGGGCCTACTGCTGCCCGAGTTATTTTTTCTTTTTTTATTAAGAAATATATAAGTGAATAAGTAAATGGCAAATTAATACAGACAGTATTAATTATAGAAAAACTTTTTTGTTTCTCTCCAGCTGCCAACACCCGCTCCACTCGAAAGAGCTTATTCTAATAGTGTACCTGCTATTGATGTAAATTGAGAAATTATGTGCAATAATAGTAATAGTATTAATATATAATAATAGTAATAAATAATAATAATGGTCATTTATCATAAATGTTATTTATAGTGAATAACACTCAGTTATGAAATAAATATGTTACTGCAGTGTACGTTGTCCTTTCAATGGTTAATCTAAATAATTTGATAAGTGAATAAAAATTTTATCTCAATATAAACAATAAATTAAACAATGAGTTGTGTCATTTATACCTTACTTGATTTATTTAGCTATAGGTTATAAAAATATGAGGTTTCTGTATTGTTCTTCAGATCATTCATGAGCTAAGGTATGGAGATTAAAATTAAATTTGTACTAATTACTATTTCAATTTTTTAACTCATTACTTGAGTTCCATGCCAGTAACATTCTACTATTCATCTGTCTTTTCTATTAGTGTAAATACCTGCTTATAGAATGCATTTTCTTTCCTAAATCTTTGGGCTAAAAAATGGGGTTCATCCTATACAAAGGTACATAATACTTTTTGTTTTCCCTCAGCAATATCTTAAGAAAGAAATTAAAATCAAATGACAGCAAACTAGGATTTGTTGAGTACTTAGATGCATACATTAGTAGATATTTATTTAAATATCATTAAAACAAATCATATTTTAAAATATCACAAATTTAAAACCAAGATATTCCTGGTCACTGGCCAAATCATCCTCAATGATGTGTGTGTTTGGGCAAATCAAGCTCTTGGATTATTATAGCCATAGCTCCTTCTACACCAAACATACACAAGGGAGGAGGGAAACACGGTGCTGGCATTAGCCTACTCTTAACAAAGAGCACCAAGGGGGCCAATGACTTAACGTCTCTTCTGAAGGATGGAATCTGACTTTGTGCTGTCCCCTCAAACCACATAAATGGGTCTGGGCAACCTTGGAAAAATTCCTGCTTTCGCAGGATTCATGCCCACTGCCCTTTCAAGCAACAGGTGAGTAGCAGCCAGCATCCTAACCACTACACCACCAGCACCCCCATCTTCTATGATGTTGCCTGCCGATTTTGTCGAAATTGTAATTAGTTTCAGAAGTATTAGATTTGTTATTGAGGTCGTCATGGCATTTTTGTCATCATCCTGACATAATATGTCATCTTCATTGCCATCTAGTCTACTGTTTATGCCAGTGTTTCTCAACTTTTCTTGAACCACAGACCCCTATGAAGTCTTACAATTTCTGCTGAGCCGATGAAAAGTTGATACATTGCCTCATATTTTCACTGCTGTGCAATGGATCAAACAAGATGTACATAAAAATAAAATCATATCCTACTCAAGTAGTGGAACCCCGAGAAATAATGCAGGGTGCCTCAGTGGAGAAACTGCATTCTGAAACAAATAGTGTAGTGCTGAAGAAGTTCTCTGCAAACCTCAACATGTCTTTCTCACTGCTCATCCGAAAGTAGCTTCGGCACATATCTGGAATTCACTTTCATAAATTTAAGCTTGTTGTGGATAATATTTTTAATACTTCCAATACTAATGTTCACTAATTCAGCTAAATCACATACCAAGATGTGCCTATCACTGCAAATGAGATTATCAACTCTTTGAATGTTGTGTGGGTTCACTGCTGTGGCAGGGCGTGCAGTGTGAGGCAAATTTGACATCAATTCAGGACCATTAAATGATTTGCATCATTCAAACACCAAAGAACATGAAAGACACTCATGCTTAAACTGTGCTTGAAGTCTGCAATGAATCTCGGCCACCTTTACACCTTCCTTGCATAAAAACTTCATAATAATATGCTGCGCAACAGAGTAGGGTACATCACTGGCTTGTCATTTGTTGCTGCAAGCAAGTGAAGCTTGCTGGCATGGCTAGCAAACATACACATGCTAAAAACTCTACACAGCTGCCAATGTCGCTCTTCAATTACGTTCAGAAAAATAAAGTCCAGGTCAAATTTGAACATCCCTCATATTTATTTCTCGTATTACAAAGGCTTTTAATAATTCACTTATGAGTTTCACCATTAAATGATAAAATATTTGTTACACAGATCATTTGCTAGAATACATATACATCCTATATGCGAATATTTACAGTAATTGGAATATTTAGCTTTCCTTAGAAAAATGTGAGCCTGACCTAGTGGGTATATGGTGCATGCACCACACATGGGTGCATGAGTTTAGAGGATGTGAACCATGAATCTTAATTACTATACAGGCAGCATCTGCTTAACATATAGGTTACGTTTTCGAAAACGCGCATGTTAAGTAGATGGCAATTTACCATTTAAATATATGTTTTAAATGAAGATGTTTTCGCATACAAATCAATGAATTTTTTCACCCAAAGTTTATCTGAAATATTATACCACTGCATTAATGAAATAACAAACAATACTTTTAAGCATGTAAACAACAAATTAAATCATAGCGTCATCATAAATATGAATAAATTATTCATTAAAAATAATTTCTTGTACAAAATCATTTTTTCCACTGCCTTGCTTTGGTTGATGAGTTACTATAGTAGGGAAGAAAAATTATTGTCAGGAGGAAAGAGGTCTGTTATTAGAGGATTTTTAAAGGAATTTAGCCAGAGATTCAGGAAGAGACTTGAGGGTTGATCGAGGGGGTGTTCTTTTTTGGATATTTATCGCCTCTTATAATTATAAATTTCACTCAAATTATTTAAAATATATAAGCATAAAATCCAAGAAGTCGTGATTGCTGACCATACATTCTGCAACAACATCATGCATGGGGCAACATGCCAGACTATATAGTCTGCCTGAGTACAATGCAGGTATCAGTGGGCAGTATGCACATATGTAGGGACATACAGTATCATTATACAATGTATGTATCAGCAGATGTACGCTAAATGGATGTATATTAAGTGGATGCTGTCTGTACCTTTTTAAACAATTAATATTTGTTTTTATATTCAATATATTTCTTTCTAGTTTTGTTGATAAAGGGTGGCATAGAGGAATTGAATCCTACTATTCATTTTTTTATTAGCCCTCAATATGAAAAAAATACTTAAAGTGTGGCACTAAGAAAATCTTGGGCATGGACTTTTGAAAGCATTGTAATTGCACTCTGTATGCAACATCTGCATCATGATTATGTGTTTATTATTACTGCATCATTTCAATATAAGACCTTAAGTTCATTCCATAAATACAGCATGTCCCAAAATGAATATACCAGAAAGAAAGCAGAATAATTTTTTTATTATTTGAGATAACAACAAAATTAAAAATTAAACATCTTCTGAAGGTTTTTGAGTTTTATTTAATTGAGATGCAAAATTTCTTCCTGTATTTCGCCATTAGCTATATTCAGTCTAATTCTGCATTCAAATTCTGGAAACATTTCCCAACATAGCTGTAGGGATGGATAAGACAGCATCACAAATTCAAAGTTTTGTTTCACAAGTTCCTTTGGTTTGTCATGGTTTACTTATTTTTCAAAAATCCCCAGAGATAAAAGTTTCAAGGAGTTAAATCGGGGGAATGGGCAGGCATTTTGTAAATCCTCCTTAACCAGTCCAATGCTCAGGAAAGATATCATTTAAAAATCATCAAACATTTCATGCAAAGTGCAGAGTTGCTCCATCCTGCTGTAAAATTGCTTGTTGTTTCTTGTATTTTTGAAATAAAAAATTCTTTCAGCATGCTATGCATGCAGCTTGTTCTTCAAAAAAATAAGGTGACAATGACAACAATGATTTCAACAGGAAAAAATATAATCAATAATATAAGTAGTTATAATAATTGTATTACTATTAAAATTTAGAGGCCTTCAGAAGATATTTTATTTTTCATTTTGTTTTTATCTCAAATAAATAAAAGTTATTCGCCTTTCTTTTTCATATATTCATTTTGAGATATCCTGTATTTTAGCATTAATCAATTATTGGTCTTATGCTAATTTCTTCTATGCTTTGAACAGATAAAATATCAGAGAGTCATCATTTAAATTTTGAAGCCTATTATCTGTTAAAAGTCATCTGAAATACAAGGATATACCTAATTATCTTTTTACATGGTTTATTAATATTATATATCAAAATTAGTGTATTAATAATAATTTAACATAGTAATTATCAAAATGATAGCAAAGTATTGCCTTCTTTACCAATATTCCTGAAATAAAGAATTTCAGTATATAACAAGCTATAAATAATTTAAATAAATATTAAGCATTACAATGGGTATAATTGAAGTCAAGCTGCTTACATAAGTTTCCCCTTATGTGAGTCAACATTGATTCTGGATGGATTAAAAACAGCATTGCAAGTTGATTAATTACCTATTGATGGATACTTGAGAGTGATATATTAGCCACCTGTGACAACTGCATGAGCAACCAGGCAGCAGTCATCAAATAAGAAACCCATTGTTTGAACAGCTTCTCTAAATCTCTTGTGTAAGCTATCTATAGGAAATAATGGTAAGTATATAAGTGGATACCTCAACAGGGATGAAGCAAACTTGTATTTTGGACAAAGTTGTTGATAGTGACCAAACCACCATGGCAACTCCTGTTCTTGCTGGTGTCATACTTTTAGGTTTTGCGAATCATCTAGTTGTAGCTTTGCCACCAATGAAAGAAAATTCTGGTTTCCGTTTTGAAGTTGAACGTCCAGCTATGTATTCCCTATCAGATGCAGACTCTCTTCTAGATGCCTCCAGTTTATCCAGGCCAGGGTCTGAAGATGAGGTCTTGACAACAGATACATGTAGTAAGTAATGATTCAATTTGGCAACCATTTAGTAGGCAATGGTTTTTAAGAGACATATTTCTTCCATTTGAAAGTTATTAATGACTTCTTATGCTTCACCATGCAGAATGTGGAAGAATACATTCAGATCGTATTGTTGGTGGAACTAAAGCTAAATCGGGAGAGTGGTGCTGGCAAGCTAAAATAATGGTTTGGTCGAACGATGATGATGGTTCCTTCTTTTTGTGTGGTGGATCTATCATAAACGATGAGTATATTGTCTCTGCTGCTCACTGCTTCTATGGGTAAGTGGTATAATTAGATAAAATCTCAGTCTGTAAAATGTGAGGATGTCATTCATTTTGAATGAATGTACTCATAAGCAGAAGTAATATAATTTGAGGGTGGCATTTACCATATGCGCAGTTTACAACAGTCACCAGACTCCTGAAAAAGATTCCAAACATTTATTTTCATTCAAAATGATATTTATTTGCTATTAAAATATTTTATTTACATATTTAAATATTTATTTTATTTACACATTAAAATATTTTATTTATATTTCTTTGAGTTAGAATGAAATTACCCTTGATTAGAAAGCAGGAAAAATAACATACCACAATTTTTTGAAGGCTCATATTTAAGCTTTACAATATGCCATCTTCCAGCTACAGCTCTCTTAGGCAGTGCTTTTTATGCATTCTTTGCACGAAGTGATCGCATATAGGGGAGGTCATTTCCGTTTGTCTGTCCATCTGTCCGTATGTTAAAACTCGGAAACCGCTGGGTGTATTTTGATGAAATTTGGTATTGGGGAGTTTTACTAAAATTTGTTGATCAATTCCAATTTTGATTAAAATCGGACAATAATAACTTTACTTAAGGACTTACATATATTTTACAATGTACCTCGCTAGATTATCATTAAATACTCTACTGAGCGAAAAATATTGAGAACATTGTGAAATCCCAAAGAATGCATTTGAAAAATCTGTGTACTCTGACATGGAGTACACCTTTCCAATCTTGTTTCAGCTGGAATTCCATTCTGGTATCTTTTCAAATGTCCAGATATAACTTTCAACAGTGACTCAAGTATTCTGAAATCTGTCACATTACATTCCCTAATTGAATTCATTTTTCTGTGTTATTGGTGAGATAGAATCATTGCCATTGTTACAAGAGATATTGCTAAATTTTGTGATCCACCATCTTTTTTCTTAGAAAAATGTTGTTGAGATATTACTTCTTTTTTGTCTGTATATTCTATTTGAAAAAATAAAAATTGTATTATTGGTAGCAATTTCATGTTTGAGCATGAAATTATAATGAAATAACTAATTTATTTTACATGGATACTTTTTTTAATGATCTTATGAATATTTTTACAGAAAGGAAAATTCAAAGATAGATGTTTACTTGGGTGCATATAAGCTTTTCAGAGATGTTGAAGGGAAAAGGAAGTTTATAGACAACATTATCATTCACCCTGAGTAAGTCAATTAGAGGTTTTTGCATTGAAGTTAACAAGTTTATTATGCTGTTCATATGCAATCAATTATAAATAATACTTACACTCATATTTCTATCAATATTCATTTCAGTTATGATCATATAACCAAAGAGAATGATATAGCTTTGATAAAATTACTGAGAAAAATCAAATATAATGATCGTATCTGCTCTGTGTGCCTGCCTACTAAAGATAAAGATTATACTGGAGAAACAGCTACAATTACTGGATGGGGTGCTCTTGCACCAGGTGTAAGTACATGAAAAATAAATCCCATATGTTAATATTAAATAACTCTTATTACACAGCTCTCCAGTTATACTGTGGATTTAGATATAACACAAGTCTTCCTTCCTCCCCATTCCTTGGGAAAAAAGTCCTGTCATTTTTTAAAAATAGGTACCTACTAAAGTAAAAAAAAGCAAAAATTTGCTGACTTTTTAAAGAATTGATTAAATAAATATATTATATGGTGTAGTCACGAAGTTTCAAATACATGAATTAAACCAATGGGTAAACTACACCTCACTGAGTTATTTCAAACCATACAGTAAGATTCCACCAGCTGTACGATCATATGAAACAGCCTGAGTTCAGAACACAGTATATATTATGTTTCTTACAATTTTCAAAGGTAATTTATATCAAATGATGGTTACTAATTCATTAATATAGCTAATATTAATTGTGTATTATGCTGCATTAGCAGGGGGTCGAGAGCTAATGCAGCCCCGATTCAAAGCGTATGATGGACCCCCCTTATATGTGTTTCTGTGTGCATGTGTGTCCGCATGTAGATTCGAGGGTTAAAAGGCACCAAGTCATTTCTGAAAAAATTGACTATATATTTTTTGAAAAAATAACGTGTTCTTAAATAGCCAAACCAATTTAATGAATCCTCCCCTTATAATGAAAGACTGTTGGTCCATTGGTCGGTCCATGTCACACTATTAAAACGCGAATAAATCGATCAAATATAAACTTGAAATTTGGCAGAGATAATCTACTCGGATATGCAAATACTGTGACAAAGGAAAATTTACGAAAAACGTCCAGGGTTCGCCTCCAGGGGATGATTTGCATTCTCCATAAGATATCACGTAAAAATCGACTTTTCGAAGCGCAGGCTTATCTTCTTTTTGACATTAAAATTAGAAAACGTTGACTCAGGAGCTTTAGATCTAGCACAATTTAACGAAAAAGTTACAAGGTTTCTTATTCTGTTCATCGTTTTTCGTCTACAGTTCGAAATTACTCATGTTAAACGTTTAATTCACATATTTTGGGGAAATCTTGCCATTTTAACGGGTTGTTGCCTTGCCTAACAATTACATTGTTAAATCTCGAAATCCTATTGTTTTTTCAATCCTTATGGGTTTATGCGTGCTGTGAAGGCTTTTAATACGAGAAGGAGAGAAAGACGAAAGGAGAGGGAAAATCTTTTCATAGCAACATCCGTTGCGTTCTTTACTAGAAGGTATACCTAAAAACATGAAATACTAGATAGAAATCGTTATGATGAGCTAAGTTCAATAATATTGAATTTATCAGAAGTATTTGCTGGACGTTTTAATAAACAAACCGAATATGTAAAATATTTATAGCATGAAGGATTTTGCGATAGGTTACGGGAGTTAGGTAGAAGAATGGAGGACTTGAGGACGATTTGGGAAATAGGGAGAGAAAGAGAGGTTTTAAGGAACCACAAAAATAATAATAAAAGGCTAAGTTTTCAGTCCATTGATCTGAGTGCCAAGCTATTAAAACGCGAATAACTCGATCAATGATGTAACTTGAAAATTGAAATTTGGCAGAAATTTATATAATGAGCTAACCAGAATTTTTTATTTAAGGTTGACATGGTAATTAAAGAAATAACTGTGTTTGTGGCACTATTTTGAGGGGAGATATATTGCACTTCCTCCGAATAAAACTACCTAATTTAATTTTAGGGGGAAGGGAGGAGAATGGGTGGGAGGAAGATGGAGGATGGGAAGAAAAGACGGTGAAGAATAAGAGGGAGAGTGGGATGGAGAATGAGAAGAAGGAAGAGAGAAAATACGAGGGGAGAGAGAGAGAGAGAATAGGAGGAGATGAGATTATGGGGAGAGGTAGGGAATAGAATGGGAGGGAGGCAGAGAGAAAGGGAGGATCAATGGGAAGTACCTTAATTTTAATACATCATCTGCACATACCCATCATATTTGACGGGCAATTACATTAGTATAACATAAAAATGAAACAAATATAACGAGTATACGAGTAAATACGGTATTTAACTTATGAGTAATTATCATTAAAAATATTGTTGGTTAAATAAATATAACTAAGGTTATAAGTAAATAGCTAGCGATTACTTACCTTTATTGTTAATCCCAATTAAACGTCTTAAAATGCAAGTCCATATAATTTATGCTGGTTGCACTAAAATATTGAATACATAGGTAAATATTACATATTTATACTGTATAAATGACCGTTATAAGTGGATATTAACACCACAAATACTAGGAAACCACTAAGATATCTATTTCCAGCCACTCTAATTTGCGTTAACGTTTTCCCCGCACATCCACTTTGTCAACAATACAAGTATACAACATACTGGTATACTCGGCCAGGCCCCTTGGAGAATTGCGGGTCTGGGTACTGTAGACCACCTCCTCCACCCTATCGTCAGGCCTGTGCTTTAATTATTTAGGGGTGTTTGATGAACTTGTTTATGGCCATCCATCCAATTATGGTGACTAGTTGTGACCTGATATGAAAGTCGAGTGTTGCAAAATTCTTACAAGTTTTGAACAACCTGACTGCCCTACTAGTTTGTTCGATTCTGACTGCATTGTATTGAATTTTTATTGTTTTTCATTTTGTTGTTTGTAGCAATTAAAGAAATTTTAAAAATGAAAAAGTTATTATGTGCATGCTATATTCCATAATACGATTGTCTTTGGTCATACCGCTGTTGTCTTGTAATGCGGGTCATAGCTCATCCCCAGAAAACCTGCATTATAATCAGGGAGTGGTGTATCATTAAAATCATTGAAAAAATTGTTATTTAAAACAAAATACATTACTCCTTTTATTTATTGGAATAAATCAGATAAGGAAATTGTAATTTATATTTCAAATTCATTAAATTCATGTTAAATTAGTTCTATAATAATAGGCAAGCCAAGCAAGGCATCAGTCGGAGTTAGACCCCATAAAGAGCCAAGGGCGGTGCCCCAAGTAATACTAAGTTATCCACTAATTACAAGTTTTATTGATTAAAGATTTTGCAAAGAAAAATAACTGTGAAGTTCTGATGTTGTATTTGTAAAATTATTATTGTAACAGTAGCAATTATTCTTAAATTCATCTCCATGACATAAAAATAGGTCATAATAATGCCATTGATACTATTCGTTCATAGAGTTGAACATCATTACATTTCATAATTATGTTTTGATGTATGATTAAATGGATACCAGAAATAAATTTCTTATTATAGGTATTAGCAATTCATAATTTTGATAAACAAAAAAACTATTAAAAAAAATTTTTACTTTAGAAATCTGATTCAATATAAAAGAAATTGTTTTTAAAGGATTTTTAATTGCTAAAATGAAATTATCACTTTAGGGTAACTCACCAGTAGCATTAATGCAAGCTGAGGTACAAATTGTTTCCAATGAGAAATGCAGGCAACAATATGGAATCCTTTTTCCTAGCCAAATGTGTGCAGCTGCACCAGGAACTGATTCGTGCCAGGTTTGTTGCGTAATAAAGTTTAAAAAATGAATTTTGTCCAATAAAATTTATTTGCAATGTCATGGTTTCTATTTAGGAACTTGTAGAAATTAATGCAGTTATTTTCAATACATAGGGTGATAGTGGTGGACCACTGGTGCACAAAGACAGTAATGGAGTATGGGACCTTATTGGAATAGTATCTGCCGGAAAAGGTTGCGCCAATCCCAAATATTCAGGTTTGTTCAGTGCAATTTCATCAATTTAGTCCAACCATGCTTTTCAAGAATACTCTTATCTATAAATTTATATTGGATTTTGAATTGTCTGGCTTTTCATTTGAAATTGTTTTGAGAAGGCAGCATTGGTGTCAAATCATACAGGAACATTCTTAGATAAATAGATTTGTCATATTGGATAATTAATCTTCTTATTTTTGTTTGTATATACATATATTTTTGTGCTTATTCCAATGCTTTAATTGAGCACTAATGCTCCTTAATTTATCTAAATTAGTTTGGTGAGAAACTGAAATTTACTTTTGTTTTTATTTCCAGGCCTTTACACAAATGTATACAAATTTCTGCCATGGATTTATGAAAACACAAGAGGGAGTGAATACTGCTCAAACAATTAATCAACCATTAGTTCTTTTCTTGGAATATGGTGCCTATGTTTGAAAAAATGTCAAAATTTTAATTTCTAGCTGTATGTAAAACTACATGAAATAAATATGTAGTAATCGCAAATATTGGTTTTTATAAACTATATGTTTACATTTATTATCTGTATATGGTGGGTAATGCAATGGTAAATATTTTTGAAAAGAGTAGAAAATCCCTTAAAAGCAACATTATTTGGATAATATTGAATGGTTTTTCGTTTTCTTCAAAATATTTTTCAGGAGTAACAAGTAACAAATTAAATATTAATAATGTAGTGGCATGAGTTGCTCTCTGTAAGATAGGAGTAATTGGTTATGATGTTATTCGTGTTAGGATTTTCTCCCCCCTTTGTCTGTAACTTAAAATATATGAATAGACTTGGTTTGACTCAACAGAGCTGAATCAGAGTGGTGACAGAGCTTCATATCCTCCCATATCACACTACACTTGAGAAAAGGTTGCATGCGAATTTCCCAACTCTTCCATCCCTTCCCCTTAATTCCTGTACTGCCAGCTTTTCTGAAGTCAGTGTTCCAGGAATTGTATTTCATTTATATATAATTACGAAGCTCTTATTGATCTTTTGAAAATTTTAATAATTTTTGGGATGTAAACAATTAGAGCTTCAATATGAAACCATTCCCTGCAAAATTGGCCTACCGTTCTTTGGATATAAGATCAGCCAGAAAAAATGAATCTTTTTAATATATCGATGGATAATGTCCCATACTTTCATTTGTTTGATAACATATTGCAGTTTTTGTTTTTGACAATGAATATAACAAAATACCAATGGAAAAGATAGATTTTAACATCTTACTATGAAATTTAAAAATTATATTCGTGTTATGTAATAAAAATAGTTCTCCGCTATATATTAGCATAAAACGTTAATAAAATTTTATATGAACAAGCATTATTGATAACATGTGAATTTAATTTGCAGTAGTGTATAAATGAGATACTTTATTTTTCTGTAAAGTTAAAGTTTTAACTTTTTATAAGCTATTAGTCGTGGGTGTAACCAAATAATATTAATGAGAGGAAGACTTATTTAATTCTTTCAATAATATTGAGTTTTATGTGTCATAGTACATGTGTTGCATCTATTGTTTAAAGATTACCCCAGCAAGAGTATCTAAAATGCCGCCTGCAGTTTCTTTGTCTAAAAGACAGATAGATAGCAGCACTGTCGAAGACGATTCGAAATACGTCCTAAATGATATTTTCTTATTCTACGGAAAATAAGACGTAGTTTTACATGATAGTGCTTTTAGCAGGACGATAAAAAATCTAATTATTTCGCTAAAATATATATTAATTCTTGTGAGGTCTTTTAAATACACTTCATCCACTTGAATAATATACACATTTCTGAAACTGTACACGCTGCACACTCAACAGCTAAAATATATTATAGGTATCATAAATTTTAATTCAACTTATTATTTTCATGTTTATTAGAGGAATAAATCAGTTGAGTCTTACAAAGCATCATGTAAATGCTGATGGATTTAAAAATTGGAATTTCAGAAAAACCTATTTATTAATTAAACAATATATTATAAATTTAATAATACCTTAAGTTTCAATGGTATTCCATTTTAAAATGAAATAATGAACAAGAGAATATATTTTACTGTTTTTACAACATAATGGGAAAAAGATACACGCTTACATCTTAATTTGTGACACAAAATGGCTTCTTCCGTTTTCACAACAGCTGTTAATATCTTCCATCTTATTTTCACTACTCAATATTTCCTGGTGGAAATTTTGTGAACTACAGTCTATTTCGTTTGGAATTCGTCACATGACGTATACTACGAGAGTTTCTGTAAGTGTTATTCTGATTGTCAGTGGATTACGTGCTTATGGACCGTTACTTTTTTACCGTCGGAATCCATGAGTACATTAAATAGGTAAGTATTATTTAAATTTAGAATAATGGCGCTCTTTTGAGGGCACGTGCATGGTCATGACAGTTATACCTTCTTTTATAGATGTTAATCTTCATGGTAGCGATTTTATTGCTGTAGAATGCGAAGCTTTTCTTCGAGCTTATTTATTGCTGGAACAACTTGGCATGTAGTTACTCTTATTATCAATTTTTGTTTTATTGGTACTAACGTATATTTGTAATATTTAGAGATACATTCCTGATACCTATTCTTGTACATATTAGTTATAATCGTGCGTATTTTAAAGTGGTTGAAGGATTATCACTATATTTTTCCAAATCTTGTTTAATCTATGCAGTGATGTTTCACAGCTACAAATTTCGGTATAAGGACATTTTAAGTGATTGCGAGAGTTTCATTTTCACTCATAAAGTAACACGAAATAAAGAAAAAGCATTCGGTAGCCATAATATTTCCTTTGTGCTAGCGTAGTTTAATATTTAATGTAAATTTATTACGATTATTTAATATCTGAAATTTGTTTTATTGTCCGAGGATGGCCTAAAACATTTTAAAATGTTATATGAAACCCTAAGCGTTTCACATAAATGTATCTATCCAAGGTATTATTTTTATATAATCAGTCTGAATGATGAAATGGGCATGGAATTACAATTCCCGCTTTGTTTCACACGTCGAAGATTGATACTCTTCGAGTATGAGCTTTACCCTTCGTGGTTTTATATTTTTATATTAGTTATGGTATTCTGTGTAAGGCTACGTAATACTTTATAGCAAGGGATTTTACTAAGCATACTGTGTTTTAGCTACTTTTCGAAGAATATTATTCCATAATTGTTTTGTCTGGAGGAATATCTACCGGTAGGTTTGTGGGATTCCTGTAACGGCCAAAAAGGATTGCTGTATTATGATGCCGTTGGTTTACGTAATATACGCTCTTGTGGGAGGATTCTGGCCTGCTAGGTTACCATTTTTATCTTTGGAATCCTAGCCAAGTGAGGGAGACTCCCACGCATGCGTGCTTTAAGTTTGTGACGGAGGACGATATAAGATGAAGGCATGAAGGAGAGAAGAAATGGGTGTTAGGGTGCGCCAGTGAGGGGTCTGCGGGAAGACGCGCCACCTAAGAGCAATGAAACACCTGTTCTGAGTACTATAACTTTGGAATAGGTTCTCTATAAGACGGCTAGTTAATTCACTAGTGCTGTGACTGGAAACAAATTGCCCACCGAATATGGAGGGATTTAAATTTGGTTCGTTATAAAAGCGCTGCCTGGACGATAATCCGAGACCATTGGAATTATACAGGCCATGACGCTTTAATGGATAAGTCTGTGTGAACTATTTAGGGGATGCGATCGCGATTTTAAGGAAGATGAGTTGTATGACATATAATTTCCTTCTCAAAGGCGATTAGAAAATTATATTCCTTCCTGTTAGTTTAAATCGAATTGGTTATTTCGTTTGCAGAATGTGTGTGTGTGTATATATATATATATATATATATATATATATATATATATATATATATATATATATATATATATATATACACACACATATATATACACACATATATATACACACACACACACACCCCAGGGAGATGCCCGTTGAAATTCAGCGGGAAAGTTTTAAAATGAAATTTCGTGAATAGATGCGACGCGAAGCTATTATACACGTCATTGGTACCCAATTACGCGAAACCGGCAACAATGCGAATCACTAAGAATGCATCAAATTCTCGCGTTAAAAACTGATCTGTTGATCGATTCGACGCGTACTAAAATATCGATGGCAGTAAAACAAAAGGTGTGCGGCTTTCAGGATGTTTTTCAGAATGTCGTGGATGCCGGGGAAATACAGGGTGGTTAGGGTGAGTTGGAGGGTGGAATCGGTGGTGGTGTGGGTATTGGGGTGGGAGTTAGGGGTGGCGGGTGCGACTTCCCGCCGGATTTGATCTCGGATCAGATCCGGCGGGTATCCGCGCTGTAAGAAGGCATGTTCGAGGGTGGAGCAGTACTCTGACAGGAAATCTCTGTCCGAGCAGATTCTCCGCCCTCGTCGGGCTAGGGCGTAGGGAATAGAGGTTTTGGTGTGGAGGGGATGGCAGCTGTCGAACTGGAGATATTGAAGGCGGTTGGAAGGCTTGAGGTGCACGCTGGTGTGGATTTTGTTTTCCCGGATGGAGAGATCGACATCCAGGAAGGTGATGTTGGAGGCAGAGGAGTGGTGGGTGAAGGAAAGCGTGGGGTGGGATGAGAGGCGTTGTAAAAAGGATTGTAGCTAGTCGGGTCCATGTGTCCAGAGAAGAAAAATATCGTCAATATACCTCAGCCATAGGAGTGGTCTGGGGGAAACGTCAAGAAAGCGTTCCTCCCATTCACCTAAGAAGACATTGGCATAGGAGGGCGCCATGCGAGTGCCCATCGCGGTACCTTTTATTTGTAGGTAGTGGCGCCCTCCGAAAGAGAAGTTGTTTTTTTGGAGCACCATTTCAGCCAGCTTCGTTAGGAAATGGGAGGATGGTCTTGTGTCAGGTGGTCTGGAGTCCAGTAATTTTCTCAGGGCGGACAGTCCTTGGTTGTGTGGGATGTTGGTGTAGAGGGAGCAGACGTCTATAGTGGACATCATTGTGTTAGGTGGGAGAGGGGAAGGGAGTGATTTTAGGCGTAGTAGAAAGTGGTTTGTGTCTTTTATGAAGGATGGGATTTGACGGACGAGAGGTTGTAGGTGGGAGTCAACATAGGCAGAGATGCGTTCCGTGGGAGAATTAAAGCTGGCAACGATGGGGCGGCCGGGGATGTTGGGTTTGTGGATTTTTGGGAGTAGGTAGAAGGTTGGGGTCCGGGGTGTGCTGGGGATCATCAGAGAAATGGTGGAATCAGAGAGGCCTTCTTGTTTTCCCACGGAACGCAGATATGCAGAAATTTCGGAGGAGTGGCGGTCAGTGGGGTTGGAGGCGAGAAGAAGGTAAGAAGTTTGGTCAGATAGTTGGCGGAGGGCTTCGTCGCTGTAATGCGAGCGGTCCATTACCACGGTGGTGATACCTTTGTCTGCAGGGAGGATAATAATTTTGTCGTTGCGTTTCAACGTAGAAATTGCGTGTCTTTCTGGTTTCGTCAAATTGTCGTGGTGGTCAAGGAGGTCGGGAAAGTTGGGCTGGGCGACTGCGTGAATTATGTAGTTAGCATATTGCTCGATGGGATGGTGGGGAGGAAGAGAGGGGGGGATGTATTGGGAAGGGGGTTTGAAGGCAGAAAGGGATTGTGGAAGTGAGTCGGGGGAAGATGAGGAGTCAGATGTGGGTGGGGCGGCTTTGAGGCGGAGTAAGCGTACGAAGGCTTGTATGTCGGCAAGGAGACAAAAATGGTCAAATTTTATGGTGGGGCAGAAGGAGAGGCCTCGGGAAAGAGGGCATTCTCGGCGGGGTTAAGAGCATGAGAGGAAAGGTTCAGGAGGTCATCTGGCTGGGAGGGGTTTGCGGTATGCGTGGGGGTGGGGTCCTGCGGAGAATTGGGATGCATCCTCGGTTCGCGGGTTGAAACAAAGGGAGACCTCCTGAGAGAGTGTAGTGGGGGTGGAGTGGGGATTCCCAAAAGGTCGGCCAAGGAGGGTTTTTGGGCGAGGAGAGGCGGGGGAGGGGGGATGTCGGACTTACCAGCTGGGAAGAAGGGGAGAGGTAGGCCGAGCTGGAGGTGGCGGACGCACATAAGGGAAAGTTTGCGTATGAGTCTGTATCGGTTGGCTGCGATATCCTCTGCAGCTCCACGGAAAATGGCGTCGAGATCAGCTGTGGAGTTTGGGGAATGATTGAGTTCGTGTATGAGAATTAAACATTTCTCAAAGTGCATGTTAGAGAGTGATTTATAGTGGCGTAAGATTAGACGGACAATGTTGAGGGACATGAGGTGATATGTAAGGGCGAAAGATGAGCGGATAGCCGGGGGAAGGCCCGATAGGGGGATTCTCACGGTGAGACCTTTGGGGGGGGGGGGAGGCCTAGTTCTAGGCAGCCATTGAGGAATTCAATCTGGCAAGTTAATGATGTATGTTTGCGGAGGTGATAACGGAAACGGCGGAAATTTACATGGTGGAAGGAGAAGTATAAAAGATAAAGGCGATAGGAAAGTTGGTAAAAAAGAAAGGATGACAGACACGAAAGGATAAGGTAAAATAATATAACAGCTTACGGAAAAGGAAAGGTAAAATGGATATATGGATGTCAACAAGGTGTTGGGATGAGGAAACCCAGTGAACACTCACCAATCAGACGACTTCAGGTTGGCGAGGCACCGGGGATGTCGAAGCGACACACGTAAAAGAACACTAAAACACAGAAACATCACAAACGTAGAAGCTTTCGGAACTACTCCTTCTGTTTCTGTGTTTTAGTGTTCTTTTACGTGTGTCGCTTTGACATCCCCATATATATATATATATATACATACATACATTCTCACCATTTTCTATAGATAGAATTGAAGTAATCGTTGATGACATATACGTATTGTGTATAAGATCTGTATTGCCTTTACATGTATTTTATATTCTTACAATCTAAATAGTTGGAATTAAATGGTTATTTTTTGCAAAAAAGCTTCAAATCCAGCCATAAGAAATGTCGATCACCTTTAAGGCCGATTCACACAATGCAGTCGGGGGACTGTACATTCTGCTCCTGAGCTGTGCATTCACATTACGCAGTCCGCAGTCTGCTCCCGTTTGCCGAGTGGTTAATTACATTTTTTTAAGTGTTTAATAAGAAGAAAACATTGTACATTGTGGATTCTGACAGCAGTTCCGAAGAAGTTGTAGTACTTGCTGTCAGACATCAAGAAAGTGAATTTCATACACTCTTTACGCGACTTAGTAAGAACTCCAGGAAACATCGTAAATACTTCCGTATGTCTCTTGAGAAAATCGACGAACTACTCGAGTACATTAGGTCGGCTATTGAAAAGACGAACACAATTTTCAGAAAGGAGATTGCAGGAGAGGGGGTACAGTCTGCCGCAGTCTGAGTTGCCTGGCCGAGAGACTGCGACCGTCCCACGACTGTCCCGCCCCTCCTCCTCTCTAGTGTGAATACTTCTATTTGAATTACATTGAATCAATTCGAGGCAGTCTTTTAGTCCGCGACTGTCCCGCCCCCCGACTGTACTCTCTAGTGTGAATACTCCTATTTGAATTACATTGAATCAATTTGAGGCAGTCTTTTTAGACTGCAACTGTCCCTTCCCCTGACTGCATAGTGTGAATCGGCCTTTAATGTCATGTAAACTCCTCGAATGTAGAAACATCCAGTGCAGTGTCTAGGTCATGCGTCTCCCGGCTCCCTTTGCTCCCTGTACAATTTTTTAGGTAAATGTAATGTGGAGAATGTGTCCGAAACATAAACATACTATACTAGCATTTTAATTCGGCATATATTATAATATTATAATATTTTTATATTGTTTGTAAACAGAAACGTTAATTTTCTGCCCATGCGTTAGTGGCCCCTAAGCCCTGCGCACGAGGGCCCCTCTGCTCCCCCCTCGCTCCGCCACTGGAAACATCTGCTTAACAGAAAACCGACAGCTCTCGAAAAAGTTAAACGTTGATAACTAAATTATTAAAGTTTTAACCCCATCTCCCAGTTAAATTAACGTCTTATTTTTTCCCAAGATGAACCATTGAACATGTTGTTTTTAGCATTCTAATTGAATATTTCCCTTGTATATATAAATCGTTATATCTAGAGTTATCGGTTACAGCAATGAATTACTGATGATGGAAAAATATGATATTATTTTTGCATTTGTGGTTCTTCAGCGGCGACTAGCAGCTAAAATATTGAGAACCTTGAAATGAAAGTAAAACGTTTTCCTTAGATGCATGAAGAAGATCGTGTAAAATATCTCACTGAAGGTATTGTACATTGACATGTACATGACGTTAGAGCGGAAACAACAATCAACTTTTCATCACCGAAGGTAGAAAGTTTTGTTTCTCCATAAAACCGTGCTAACTCGATTCATATAAAGACATGAACTTTGACTCCGGAAAACGATTATCTCAAGCATTGCCTTTAATGCTTACATTTTTTAAGATTTAAAATGTAAATTGTTCAGTATTATCTACGCACGTGTTGAAATGTTGACAAAAATATAAATGGATTTCTCATTGCTCATAACTGCTCAAGACCCTCCCTTTGGACCCCAGAAGACATTTTTTGTAATTATAAAAAGAGGAGGTTTCAACTTGGAGAATGTAATCACATTCTGTTGAACTTAAATGGCGCTTGGCTATGTCATTTTGATAAACAGTTTTCGTAGTGTAACTTTTGTATTTATCTTTTATTTCTACCTTGTATAGTCAGCTCTATCTGGATGATCTTACTTTAAAAAATGTCAGTTCGCTCATTCACAGCTTGTTAATCAGCTTAAAGCTTAAATTTATACCCAAAATACATAATTTACCAACTGCCTTATTTCACTTTTGCGAGAAAATAAAAAAGAGAGGTGATGAAATTATGCCATGAGGTGAAATTTATTAAAGTTATTCTATTTATTTAAACCACATATATCAATTTGCCATTTAACAAGACCATTAGTGCTTACGAAAATAAATTTTCAATAAGTCTCGAGTCCCTAAAGATCATGATTTTCTGAGTATATTGAAATTAAATGTAACAGTTTGGGAACTTTCTTATGTTAAATGCTCCATTTTTTAGATATCGATTAATTTCGAAAAGATCACGAAAAGATTTCTTCCATATCTGGGTGTCTTTTTCAACTGACGTTTTTTCTTCTTTTATATCATCATAGCCAGCTTTAATAAAATGTGATTTAAGTTGACATTAGACCGACTTCAATCACATTTACACGCAGTATAATTAATGATATTGAATCTTCATTCTAACTATAATTTTGCTAGTAAGTATATCAAGATTTTTATTCTCAAATGTGCGAATCACAATTACTTACTGGTTAATTCGGTGTGTGTGTATTTTTGGTTAATCAACCTCTTGGATTATTATAGCCATAGCTCGTTCCACACCGAACACACTCGCAAGGGAGGAGGGAAACTCGGTGCCGACATTAGCCTACTCTTAACGAAGAGCACCAAGGGGGCCAACGGCTTAACGTCCATTCCGAAGGGGGGGCCGGGCGATCTTGGAAAATATCCTACTTTCACAGGATTCGTGCCCATTGCCCTTTCGAGCAGCAGGCGAGTAGCAGCCAGCGTCCTAACCACTACACTAGCGGCACGCCCATGGTTAATTGTGTGTTTAAGTTCTTACTCGATGATATAGCTTCTAAAACAAATTTTAGTAAGTGACTTAAGTGACATGACTTTTTACTAAGGTCTTCTACTAGAAATGTTTTTCTACTGGCCATCCTTGAAAACTGCCGTTTCCCGAAAAGGCCGAAGCACAAAATATTACGTAATTCGACTCTTTTTGTCATCCGAATATTTCATTAGGACATTAGAAGTTTCGACAACTGTTACATGATTATTCTGCCCGTGTTTTTGCCTCGCGTAGAAGTTTGGGTTATCATTGGCGTTACAAAATTTATGTTTATGAATTAAAAGTCGTTGGAGAGTATAATCTCGCTTTATTTTGTAAGCTGACCTACCCATTTTATCATTAAAATACCAATTAAGATACTACAAATCAAGTAGAAGAATTTTACGAGGTAACTCTGGAATCCGTCCCTATTTTAGAGTAAGTGGTCGCAATATAGCAGATATTGATTAAAATTATTTGAATTGTTCCCTTATTTTAAATAACATTAGAATCGGTTATCTATGCATATAATTAGGGATTGCAATCCCGGGATTCGGGGATTTCGGGATTCGGATTTTCAAATCCCGAGATCCCGGGATTGGCTTTTATTACGATTATACATACAAATTAGGAACATAATTCCCGATGCAAAAACCGCTAATAGTTATTTACGCCTTTAATACATTGCATGTTTTCTGAGTAAGCGAAATAAAAATGAAACGGTAATGCATGTGTAAAAGCAAAACGCTTACGGTACACTTTAGAGCCCTTAATATACAAACCTCAGTCCAATGAACTCCATTGGCAAAACGAAAAACACGTGCTCTCACATGCCCAACTATATAAAAAATGGTTTAATTTTAACTAAACTTGAATAGTTCAATTTTTATGATGTAATTGTAACATTTGTAACAGAAGCGTTATAATAAGGCAAAATAATTTTTCTATATGAAAAATAAGCATTGTTAATCGAACCCCAACTCATATTTCGAAGACATTTAAACGTATTTGAAGTACGCTCTTAAAAAGCAGAGAGCGTCTAATTTTTGATCCCTCATTTTTAGGCGTTCTTTACAAAAGGAAAAAAAGTACGCCTTATGGTCAGGTCGTGTCCGTCCGTTCGCATGTTTCATCTGCTAAACTACGGGGCGCATGTCCATGAAATTTGATATTTAGGACATAAGGGTAAATAAAATAAGAAAATGATATAAATGATTCACGTAGCCTAATCGGGAGTGCCACTTTACTAGTGACAAAAAATCTTATATCTCGTAAAATATTAATTATAACAAAGTCTTTAAACGGAATTTGTAGAACTAGTCAAATAGCATTTGTTGTTTTCAGTACATTTTTGTCGAAGGAGTAGCCGATTACAAGAAAATCAAACGAGAAAGTCGTAATTCACTTGCAACTTTTTCCCGTGTTGTTTAATTGTTGTCAACGAAAACAATCTTCGTGGCAATTGAAGTAAACAACATCTGCTGTAAATACCTATTTGCATTTAATTTTCCTTCTTGCACTTGAAGAAACATTTGGTTAATGATGGGAAATGAATTATCTACGACGAAGAAATGAACGTAAATAGGTACGTGTATTTTCTTTACGTATACACAGCGTTTTTAAGTGAAAGACGACGAAGGAATGAACGAGAACATAAAGATTATATTACTACTATTCGATTGAGGTTTGTTTTAAATAATTATCGATTGTTTTATTAATTACAACTGATTAGGAAATATATCGGTGAATCAAAAATTCGATATTTCCCTGGCATCACTACTGGCATATCATTTTTTCATTTCTTAGACATTATACTAAGCCATTAATATTTATATTTTGTGACATGATTGCATAAATCGTAAAGAACGCCTCTGCCTCGCATGTATGCACGCAGGATGTGTGCATCTTTCCTCTCTTGTTGATCTGTACTTACAAAATATGTCAGCGGATGAAAACGCCCCTGTAAATGTTCACCTATACGTACTTTTTCACAGAACAGATTCAGCTCACTTGTGATTGCTGCTGTCAGTTCAGTGGAGCTGGAGCAGGACTTGTACTACATCAGTATCAAACGTCGAAGTAGCGCTATTCATTAGCAAAAGTGAAAACCAGGCATTTTTTCTAATACGTAAAACGTTTTCGAGTACTTTTTAGGATTTGGATTTTTTCTCCTACCTAATCATTGAAGATACCTATATAGAAAATTTGAACCTTTTATGTCTGCCGGAAATACATCAGAAGACTCAAAGTAAACGGGAAAACTTTTCTGTATGTAAAATTTCTGATAAATAAAAATATAAATTCGAATCCCGAAATCCCGGGATTTTCATGTTCCTGATACCGGTATTTCGGGACTAATTTTGGGCGGGATCCCGAGATCCCGGGATCTGAGTTCCCGGGATTCCAATCACTACATATAATGCATGGTTATAAACCGTTTATTACTTAACTGGAAAGTACCTATATCTCTCTTTTTAAGTACAGAGCGCCTTTGAGGAAAATAGAGCAACTTATTCAATCATATATATAATAAAATAAACCCAAACGTTTTAAATGCTCCATCGTAGCAGACACTCCGCACGTTGGTCATCCTATTTTGAACCCCTGATATTTTCCAATTTATTTTTATTTGTATTTTTGTCATTTATGCTCAAGTGCCATAATGTGTTGCGTTATATTCGTCGAATAAACTCGTCTTTCCAGTAATTTTATTTCTGTTCCTTAATTGTATATTTAACATTGACACCGGTGCCAAAGATACGGTAGAAAGACTCTAGTAATACATTAAAGTGGCAAAACGTTGGGGTTATTGCCAAATTACCGCCTCTCTTACGTAAATGATATGTACTCTGCATTCTCTCAATAGAACTTCTTGCATCACAAACTCTCATTTTGGCCGTGGTCGTTTTCATCATTCAAGTCGCACTTTTCGGCCAAAGTGTTGGGCGATTATTTGGCCACCAAAACGGCCAAAATTATGGCAATCAGAAGTTTAAATGCTCACTTTCATACGGGGTTTGCTTTGTAGAGTAGTTCCTGTTTGAACTGGTTGTCTGTAGAATTTTATTTTTCCCAAATCTTTACTTCTAACGTTTCATACGTCAAAGTTTCTTTGGTTGCAGTAAAATTTTGCATTTTACCGAAATGAACACAATGATTTATAGCCCAAATGAAAGTGCTCCGCATATTCATGTTTACCAATCTTATGACTTACAGGTATTGTTTTATCATTCGTTTTTACCAGTGCAGCATCATAATTACTTTAATGCTTTGGGGAGTACTATTTTCTGTTGTGGTAACATTCCCTTTGTGTCCATGACAAAGGGAGCGTTAATATTTGAAGTCAATTGATGAATATTTAATTATGCAGATTATTTGAATTTTCTTTATTTAAAGCTCATATGTCATTATTCACTTGGATTCGATGGAAAGAGACGCATCATTAAATACTGAATGCAAATTATCATATTTATCTCATTGAAACATAAATTAATTCCCTGTTTTTATTAGCTTTATTCGATCTTTGTAAAGTCCGTTATTTTTCGCCGTGTAGAAAGGTCTTGGCCCGACAGCACCGTATACGCTTTCGAAGTCATCAAATAAATGGGTGCGAAGATTCTTAGTTCTTGGGCGAAAACTGTATAGCACGTAAAAACGTTTTATTTGCTTCCTTTAGGCCAAAACGCTAAAGTTGAACCACCATTATTATGCGTTCTTTGCACGAAGTGAACGCATAGAGGGGAGGCCGTTTCCGTCCGTCCGTCCGTTCGCATGTTTAAACTCGGGAACCGCTGGACATACTTCGATAAAATTTGGTATTTGGAAGTTTTACTAAAATTGGTTGACCATTTCCAATTTTGGTTAAAATCGGATGATAATAACGACCTCTTTACATGAAGACCTACATGTATTTTAAAACGAATGTACTTCGCAAGAATATCGTTAAATACTCATTTGAGAGAAAAATATTGAGAACAAAAGTTGAATAAAATATTTAAATACATTTTTTGTCAAATATTTTTTCCCATGAAACGTAACGTTTACGATAAATTTAAAGAAAAGGAAATTAACGTATTTACGTAATTATACGGTTTTCGATGTTTTGTTCATTACAAAAAATATTAAAAATTTTACAACTCGGGAACCGCTGTACATATTTTAATAAAATTTGGTATTGGGGAGTTTTACTAAAATTAGTCGACCGATTCCAGTTTTGGTTAACATTGGACTACAATAACGTCCACTTTACATGAAGGCCTACATGTATGGTACATCGTGGCTCTTTTTCAACTCGGGAACCGCAGGATGTATTTCGATGAAATTTGGTATTGGGGAATTTGACTAAAATTCACCGATCTCAAAGAGCGCATTTGGAAACTCTGTGTACTCCGACATGGAGTACATCTTTCCATACTTGTTTTTAATGACTGATGAAAGATCTATTGACATATAATTTAAGTCGTATAAATTATTTTTGAAAAACCCTCGCGGTTACTTAATTTTTCGCAATATCTAAAAATAGCTGCCCATTTTATCGCATTGGAATTGTTTCATAAATTTGGGAGATATTTTTGTAACCTGATAAAATTTGTTTATAAAGTTGTGAAACACTAATTCAGTAGTTCCCCTAACCCCTTTAGGTGGGATATCCTTTCAGTGATTAACTGGACTTTCTTTTAACTAAGTTTCATATTTATACATACTTTGGGACGCATGATTTTGTGAGTTCTACACCATAATCAATTTATTAAAGGAAAATTTATTGCCGTAATTACCTACCAGCATTTCCAAATCGTCGATCTATATCAGAGGTGGCCAAACCGCGACTCGCGAGCTGCATGTGGCTCGTTTAATTTAACGTGCGGCTCTTATTCAATTACACTCAAATGAGTATTACGGCTTATCACGTCAGAATGCTATAACGCGGTGCGACTAAAACGTTTTGGGGATGCTTAAGGGATATGCATTCTCTCAGTATTGCTTCGAATACAAGCTATGTTTACTGTTCATACATTTTTGTGCGCAAAATGTGCGTCTTGCGGCTCTCGAACTTATCATATGCGGCTCTTAGGGTAAGCAGGTTTGATCACTCATGATCTATGTACTAAGTTTTTCGCGGCACGCCTTAAAATTAAATGCGGCATTCCAGCGCTCCGCGACACACAGGAAAATCACCGTATTAACTTATTAGCTTTTGTAACAACAAATTTCCACCTAATTGCGATTTATTTGAGCATTGCGCAAGTTTCCTTAGAATCGAAATCCGTGTTTGAGTTACCTTGGAAATAACTTTGCATGAGTTGAACGTATATGCAAGTTATCCTCAAGGTCTTTAACGTTAAAAGTGTCTGGCTATGTATTTCGCCTTTCTTCTGGTGACTGTCGTGTCAAAAATAGGTGTTTTCGTAGGTGGATGATTAACTTGAGTTGAATTCGCTCTACTCATATTTGTCTTGGCTGGAGACGTTAGATAGTGGCACGATGATTGACAAGGATGTAGAAAATGTAGGGAAGCTGGCTCCTTGTCGGAACGTAGTTTTTGACAAAGGCAGGTGTTGAGAATTGTTGCATCTTTGCTCTTTGACAGGCGATTTTTTCCTTTTACACTTAATCATCTTCAACTAGGTCAATTTTTAACGTAAGACGTGACGTAACCCGTCATTTCTTATTGTGAAGATAAACGTTCTCTCAAGTTATTACATCTGGAAATTGATACGGGTAAGTTTATAGTTCTTTGAAAGTTCTTTTATTTAATAATTTTTTTCGGGAAAGGTAACTTGTTTTAAATAAAATGTAACCGTACCTCTTATGCTCTCTTTAACACATAAACCAGCGGCGCAACCAGGAATTTATTTTGGGAGTGGCAAACAATAAAAATCATTTTTTCATAAGGAGAGTACCCTCTTATTTTTCTTTGATAATTTCCATTAATAACTCGTAGACATCGCTATAAAAATGTAAAAAAATCCTAAGTCATTTAACAAATATATTTATTTGAAATTAATGCGAAAGCAGTCTCAGCTCAAATTATTTGGGATATTGGGGGGCAAATGCCCTGCTGCCTCCCCCTCTTGACTGCGCCACGTTCATATTTACGATGGAATTGCGAACTATTAACAGTGTGTTTTACTTAACAAAATCTTATATAAGCACGAATGTGTTGCAAGCAGCTTTGTGGTACTCTTTTACGCGATCTTTGTGATAAGCGCATCTTTCTCCCGGCATTTGCGATCATTTTATCTTTGTCTGAATTGTGGAATTCACATGCCATTGGATCGTGATGAAGTGTTGAAACGACAGCACTCGTGATATCCTTCGCCCGTTATCTACAGTTGTTTGAGGCATTTTCATCCTTCTTAACACTGGTTAAATTATTATCACCCTCTGGCTCAATTCCTTTTAATAACGAGCCACTTGTTTACTTTCTCGCTCTCTAGTTTTCTTGTGCTAATGTTCTTGTTTCTATTTATTTGCGTAGCGAGCACTTTTTCGTCCTTGGTAGCTTGGTCTGCGGAATAACTTGTTCCCACGAGGTCGCTGATTCAAATAAGATTCATTTCGCATTACTATCCTCGATACTCAATACGTCTCTGTTATTGGCCACAATTCTGTTTTTGAGATATTGGAAAAAGTACAGTGGAACTTCCATAAGTCGAACATCAAGGTAAACAAAAATATTCGAGTTATAGAAAGTTCGACTTATGGAAGTTCCACTAGTTGCAGTAAAAAATCGCTAATCCGGTCATCGTTAATCATCCTGACTGAGCCACCTTTGCCAATATTCGAGGTTGACTCGCTGGAATGTTTTTTATGCGAAAAAATAAAATGTGCGAAAAAATATAAATAGCTTGAAAAATTAATAAAAGGAATAACTGTAGTCTGCAGTGCAGTAGTTATAAGGGGTGTAGAGTATAGTAACCTTTGTGCAATACATAGTAATCATAACCCCAAGTATATTTATTATCAATCATTTACAAAGTTCATATATAGTACGAGTATATCCTATTTTGGATTTTGTAGGTTTATTATGGTTCATTTACGCTTGTAATGCATTTAAAGAAATATATTTCGGTTGGTCCGGGATTTCGGCTAATCCGAACCAAACCTTCCCCCTGAATTAATCCGGGCTAGCGAGGTTTTGTTTTACTCGGAGAAAACGGCTGCTACCGTCAGTTGAACAACAGTCGCATTCCCGGACAAACGCTCTCGTGATATGCGTTTGCACTTCCGCCCTAGTTTCAGTGACCCGATTCATTTTTTACGAGGGAATATCTAAACGGAGCCTCCCTTTGTCTTTGGAACGGCAGATGGAGATAAAAAAAATAACGAAACGAAACGACGTGGAAATACTATATTATCACGGAAGGCTAGGTGTCATTCGTTACCTAAGGGCTTTATTTACGGACTTCTCAAGTATTAACAAACCGTTTGCAGTGTCACGTTCCTTGGATTTATGTGTTTTCCAGCGTCTGTGTTTGCAATTACCGCGCGTATCTCAAGCAAGGAGGCAGTTCCCCGCGTTTGACCCATCTTATGCGCTGCATTTCTGGCGCGACTCGTTTGAGCAGGTTCGCGTGCGGGTTTACTGTTTTTGCCTCCCGCTACACTCCCCTTGGACCAAAAATTGCGTGCGTCGCTCTGAGGGATAGGCGGGGGCGGCGAGGAAAACTGGCTTTGAAATCCTGTGGGCTCGCGTGTGCGTCTTCTATAGTAGTGATTGATGTACGTGGGTTTTCCGGACGGCTTGCGTTCTAAGGAGGGGGCGGCGTGCAGGTATTGCCTGATTGCGAAACGAAAACTTTTAAGTGATCGTCATTTTGAGTAACTGCTCTGGTGGAGAATAGCCGTGTTTTGTTATTTTTTTAAAGGTGGTATTCCAACGTTTTCGTCCTCATCCTAATGCCTTGTTTTCGAACGTTACGGGTAATAGACGAGGAAATAAAGGCTCGCGATGGGAATTTTACCTCGTTCGCCGGGTTTTTACGAGCGTTGCAGCTGCGATTCCATCACACGTTGATTCCTCGCAGAGCATTTTGGAATACCGACTCAAAATAGTTGACCCAAATATAATAGAAATTTTTACCGTTGTTGAATTTCTTCGGGCTCTGCGGAGTTCTTATTTTTCTATTTCGATCGCGGGAGTTCAATAACGCTGTAGTGCCCGTCAGAATCTGCATAAATTTGGACGTAATCGGTCTAAGTTCGCTTCAACGCCGCTGTTTTCTCGTTATTGACATTTGCGTCAGAAAGAGACTGATGATAAGTCTACATTAGTAGTGTCTCTTTAATGATGTAGCGAAACCGGTCGCGTTCAGCGGTACAGCCTTTTCGTGGAAGTTAAAGCGTTCATTTTTTGTCATAATTTGCAGCGTTTTCTTAAAATATTCAAGTTAATTTTAATCTAGCTCATAATGGGTTTTGTTAATCAGTTGCAATAAGCATTCGATTCCTTTTTTTAAGTTTATCTGGTATATTGTATGAAAATTGGTTTAGTTACTTTTACGCGGTTCGTGGGAGTTTACCGAAACCAATTAGGATTGTCAGTTTAATTTCTGTTGATACGCTAATACATTTAGAGAAAGTAGTATTTTTATTATCATCAGTATAATATCAAGATTGGAAAAGTGTACACCGAGGTTCCAAATGCGTTCTTTGAGATTTCACAATCCTGAAAGTTCTAAATTGTTGCAAAGTTTTTTTAAAGTACTTTAAGAAAAGTACTTCATGTCATTATGCTTACTTCATGGGTTATTTGTTTACTATAACTAACATTAAAATTTATTATTTCAATCGATGAAAAAATGTTTGGTGAGCTTTTGTGTATATTTTTTTGCTCCGGTTGTCTGCATTCGAGGTCCTCACGTCGTCGTCTTTTCCGCTCGTTGTTCATTTGTTTTCTTCCCTTCTGACAGAGCTTATGCTCTTCTGCTGTTAGTTTTTTCTCCTGGGCATAATCAAGAAAATTTTTATATAATAAAACAAATCGCCATCATATGTTTGGACATTTAAGCACGACACATGGTTTATTGTTTCTGAGTAAACAACCTTTGTTGCAACTGATATAAACAAGATTAACTGTAATTACCTAAATACGTTAACTTACTTTCGTGCACACACAACATTAAGGGAAAAAATGGATAATCTACGACGAAGAAATACACGTAAAGGCGATTTTTTAACTTTTCATGCACAAAAAGAATTTTTAGTGAAAAGAAATTAATAAATTACTACGAAGGTATGAATTGATAATAAAAGCACTTATAGCCATTCTTTTACACATAGTTATACCTGATTCAGTTAACTTGATTAATGAACGTGAACCTAAAGGTTACATGATACCCCAGCACTACTTCAGTCTCCGCCATTATTTCCTTGGAATGAACAAAAGAAGATCGAAATTCACGAGCGAATATTACGTAAATACGTAAATACGTCAATTTTATTTTCTTTATATTGATCGTAAACCTTAGGTTTTACGGGGTAAATTTTTTGACAAAAAATGTGTATTTAAATATTTTATTCAATTTTTGTTCTCGATATTTTTCGGTCAGATGAGTAACGAGAAGCTTGCGAGGTACGTTGTAAAATACTTGTAGGTCCTTATGTAAAGTGATCGCTATTATCGCCCGATTTTAACCAAAATTGGAATCGGTCGACAACTTTTAGTAAAACTCCCTAATACCAAATTTCATCAAAATACGTTCAGCGGTTCCCGAGTTTAAACATGCGGACAGACTCCCCTATACGCATTCACTTTGTGCATTGAACGCACAATGAATAAAATTTAGTTTTTTCTTATGTTCATGCGTCCATATGAGTATGTTTACAGTAGAACTCGGATGTCATTATTTGATGTTGGCAGTTTATTCTCGCAGTGTCAGTTATAGTTGTGGCTGGATTTTCGAAATAGCTGGTGCTATTGTCTTAAACGAAAAATGTCCATGCGTGCAGCCGTATCGCCCTATGTAACCGCCGTCGTTAACTGAGGTAACGAGCTTCACTTGCGTGTTCTCTTCCCATGATATTTATTTATGGTACCATTAAATGTCAGGTCTGTTGCCCAAAGCTGCCACGCTCGTTTGCAATTTCAAATTGCCCCCTTTGATGTTGGACGGAGATTCGAACAATTGCAAAGGAATGTCTTTTAGATTTAGAGTCAGATACTCCACACGTCTGTAATATGTTAAACATGTATTTATTGTCAAAATGCAGATTCTCGGAAGATTTATTATATGCGTTAAGAGGAAATAATTTCATGATAGCTTACGCCAGGTTTCGGCAAACATTTCCGCATAGGGAACAGCATTTTAGCTGCGAATGCTTCGATGGGCCATGTCACGGTTTACGTCCGAAGCTAACATGAAGATTGTTCGTTGGTTTTATGGCTATCCGCCAACGTTGATACCATTCCACCAGACTGTCCGTGGTGCGTTGCTAGTAGGACGCAACCATATACGATTTTGTCGACCTCCCCAAAACCGCAGCGTCGTCGGCGTAGACGGCCAGTGTCACGTTCAAGTGGTGGTTGGTTGGAAGGTCTGCGGTGTAGATGTTGAACAACAGGGAGCCGAGGACGGACCCCTGTGGAACACTGGCTGTGATGGTTGAGCTCCACCGCACCTTAAATGTCTTCTCCAGTAAGTACGACTTGACAAGTCTGCAGATCAAAGGCGGGAAGTCCATCGTCTCCATCTTGTGCAGGAACCCTGCGTGCCAGACGCGGTAGAAGGCCTTATGTCGAGGAAGACCCTGACCGCGTACTCTCACCGGCTGTATGCATAGCTAACAAAGTCCACCACCCGTAACGGATGTTGGGTGGTTGAGTAGAATTATCTAATGCTTTCCTAAATATTAGTCATACTAATAAGTGCTAGTATTCAAGACGATATCATTTGAATAAGTTGTCAAAACTTTAGTAGTTTCTGATGAAATGCTTTTATAGATAATTATGTCTCCATGGCATAAATGGCACGAAAACGCCAAATAATTACTTAAACTTCTGCAGATGATTCCGTAGCGGCACCCCTTATTCTCAAAAATTGGCATTTGGCAGTGTGCCATCTAGGATATAAACTTGGGGTTGAAATTGCCGTTCGGTGTCTCAAAACATCCTTTACGGATATCGGAGTTATGCATTATTTAGGTTATAAGTCAGAAGGTAATCTCCATCGATCATGTTTGAAAAGGATCGCAAACGATTAAGTTGGCGAAAGAGTTGAGAGAGGAAAAACTGACTCAGTCGTCTTCTTCGATGCGTGGAAACGTTCGACGTGATTCAGACAAGATAATTTTTGTTTTGGTTTTCAAAAGGTGATTCGAGCTGATGGGAATTTATGTATTATCTCCATATATTGTCGTTGCTTTTCCTATACAATTTCTTCGGAACTTGATGGACTCATCAGAGGTCATAAAAATGCACCTAAAGGTGTTGTCAATACTTTTATTGTTTATTGTTCGTAAGCCTGGCTCGGTTTTCTCGCAGAAAGTAATTATATTTGTTCGTTACAAATTGTAACGTTTTCATTATATTTGCATAAACCTTTTGGCGGGCATGTTTTTGAAAATGTTGTACTCGCTAATGAAACGGTGTCGTCTTTATTTTCGCAGTTTCATTGTTGTTTTTTTCTGGTGCGATTAATTCCAATGGCTGATTTGGTATTTTTTTAAAACCCTTAGAAAATCTTATTTGACATCTGGTGCGATTAATTCCATTGGCTAATTTGGTATTTTTTTAAAACCCTTAGAAAATTTTATTTGACATCTGGTCGGATTTCGGCGTCAATTTAATTTGTGATGCAGTGAACCGAAAAAAAAATTTAAGGATAGAATATTTGAAGTTGCTCTACCTATCCGATTTTGGCAGGAAGGATTGACTTCTAAGGAATGTATTGCAGTAAGAACACTTTTTTAACCCGATGTTCATGGCAACACACCTCGAACTTACGCAATATGCTTTCGTCCTTATGACGTGGTAATGCGAATTATATGAGTGAATAAATATTTTCTTACAATCTCTGTTTTTAGTGATTGAATTTTGCTACGAGTGTTATTGATTTTTTTCATTTGGTAGGCATTTGATGGGTAATTGAGGAGAAATGTAGATTTGTTTTTGCCATTAAGTGAATCACTTGACCTTGCAATAATTTTGAACGCGTTTTACATTCGAATTTGGAATATAAGGCGTAAAATTATTAATTTTTATGACCCTTTTCACTCTCTAAAATCTCATTTTAAATCATTGTTAGTTAATTTCAAATTATCAATGAATCACATAATACTTGAATTGGAAGCAGCAATTAGACATCGATTCTCTATAATGTGATTAAATCAAGATGCGATTTAGATAAATGAAAAGCGATACGAAAATTTTATTGCAACGAGAGATTAATATTTTCTTAAATAAGCAATTGTTCTAAAAAATTTCGGAAGAAATCGAACATATTTTGTGTTGCTTTTTTGAAAATTGTTAGTTTCCAAGCGATTTTCAGGATAATTTACGTTTGTTTCTCCTGGGGTTGGTTCAAATTTTACCAATTAGTAGTGGTATTATACAAAATTTTGTTTTGGTGGACTGAACTTTTTAAAGATGGTTAGATATAGTATACATTAATTTTTGTAGAAGGCTCAACCATCATTTATTCGAGCGGAAGAAAAAAACGGACATTTAATGTTTTTAAACTTTAAAATTGTTTCGTTCCATTTTTAGAAACTTCGTCTTCTTCCTGCTTTAGCTGTTCTTATTGTTTTATAAATCTGGAATTAACAGTCCACCAACGTGTTGTTAATTTTTAAAATTTTAAGATTTTTTTTATTTTAAAAACTTATTTGGAATTTTCTCACTCATTGTTACTGTTATTTCGACATCCCGTAATGTTTACAGCAAGATTTGCGTTTCTCTTAACCCTTTCTTGCTTATTGGGTGGTAAGCATTCCACTAAATATTTCTCATTCTAGATTTATTTGGTGACATAATTACCACGTATTGGGTGTTGCCGTCTTCTCAGAACATTTAAGAAATTGGAAAAACGGAATATCTCGCCCATTTCCTTAGATATGCTGAAGGATTATATTGGAAACATGTTGTCATTTCGACTTTTTTTCTAATTTTTCGAGAAGGAATTATAATAAGTTACCATAAATTACCTAATTATATTCATATTTTTCAATAAATATTCTAGTTTTCTTCTATTTGTATCGTTTATTTGTAATTTATGGTAAATTCTACTGATGATATTTTAAAATAATATTTCGACGTTAATTTATTGGATGTATATTTATCACATTTTTAGCCTGTTTTACAACGATATATTTAATGACGGTTGTTTAACTGAAATTACCTAAAGTTAATAATTTGGCCATGAAAGCGTTGAGAGCAAGAGATGATGCGTTAATTTTCGCTAAGGGTCTTTATGAGACACAAATCCGTCTTGCGTAATCTATTATTGCAAAATTGTTTTACTTGAAAAAAAATGAGTCGATTTACTGCGAGAAGTCCATGGGACATTTTGAATCCATTTCCATATGTTTTTGTCTGATTTAATCTCAGGAAAAGAATTAGTGCAATATTTAGTTGCTTTTTTGTATTTCGATTCTAATAGGGTTCTAGATAAGTATTTTTTAGCTTCCCAAGGTATGTGCCTGTTGACAAGAAGTTCATTTTGATTCTAATCGTTTTCAATTCATTCAGTTTCGATTTCAACGTTTTCCAGGATAGATAACTTTGAAGTTTAATTAAGAAACTGAATTCATAAACTGTAGCCATGGATATTACAACAACTGTGAATCCTAATTTTACGAATTATCAGTCCATGAAGTGGAAGACCCGCGTTCAATTGCCGGTCAAGACACTATTTCTCCTGCCAACTCGTAGATATTCTTCTCTCGCTATTTTATCGCATTAATTATTATTATTATTGTAGACTTCGAATTTCATTTGTTTCCCAATCGGAGAATCTCAAAAAACCCCGAGTGCTTTATAAAATTATCGCTATACTGCAAACGTCCTTTGGCACAGCATAGCGCAAGATATGAACTTGAGGGTGGCAAGATAAGCGAATCTTTCCTTCACCCGGAAAATCCATCAGTGCCCATTCTTATCGAATAGTTAAGTACATTAGTGGGACGTGTTTTCTTTTTTAGGTACATTGCGCACAACCTTTTTCTGTTATTACTCAGGATGTCCGTAGTCGCCTCGAAACATCTGGAAAAAAATTATTGCAGCACACCTTACACAAACTTCCTCATATCTGTATGCTTCTGGCCCTTACAATAACGCCAATGCTTGCATTTATACGTGTTTACGAGCAGTTCGGCTCGTAGTAACAATGCTGCTGCTTTTTAAAGTGGAGAGAGTTGGGCGGTAGCTGGGTATAATAATGTTATCTTGACGTTTTATGGTTATTTTTTGGAGGTATAACATAAGTATTATTGTTTAAGATATTTAACTTTATAAATTGATGAGTTTTTATAAAAATACATTTAGATATTTTTGAAGAAATAGACATTTTTTAAAACCGACAAGAATAAACTATCGTCCGTTGTTGTGCGACATGGTTCATTTCAACCATGCTTACGTTTCGGATGATATAATACATAAATACGAAATTTCATCCAAATCTATTTGGGCGTTTACCCCTACAGTTGCGCATGGACGACAGACGGATTCGCAAAATCCAATTTGTCTGACTCTGAGTCACCTAAAACGTGTATATCCATCAAAATAAGTCGAATTGTTACGCTACCACGTAACTTATGGTGTACTTGGTTTACGAGAAAGTAAAAACGCTATCTCTTCGTCCGGGAGTGAGCTTGACGCCTTCTATCCACCTCGGTGGCACGTATTGAGAAGGGGGTGGAGAGGGAAGGGGAAGATGGGAGGGTGGGGAAGGGGAAGAAGAGGAGGCGGAAGGCTCGCCCACGAGTTAGCCATCAGAGCGAGCGAACACACCACGGTGGCAGCTGCCTCGCCACCGCGGCTGTAATACCCGCTGGTGCCGGGATAGAATAGGGCCTTGCTTGCGGAGGTTGGGATTTGGCGGCCGCAGTCCAGCTGATCACCTGGCACCCGTCCAGCCGCGCGGACCGCCCTCTTCCTCTCTCTTACCCCCCCTCCCCTCCCCACCTCTTCCTCGGGCAGCGGTGGGCGGCCCTGGGTGTGGCGGGGTGCAAGATCATCCCGACCCTCGGTCCCGGCGGAGACGAGTCCTTCGATGAAGCACGTCTTTCCGGCAGGGGGCGCGTGGCTCGAGTCCTAGAATGCGGGAGGCGCCAGCCATGGCGGCGACGTCTCTCCCGTTTGATTGTCCGGCGTGCAGAGGAAAGAGGCGTCGAAGCGGCCGGCGGTGAATGGAATAGGTATGTGTCGCGGTCGGTCGGTGTCATTCGCTTCCGTCGCCGGGTCTCGATAGGTGCGTCGGCAGCGTGGTGCGGTTGATTCTCGAAAGAGATCGCTGGAGGGGGGAGCGGGTGCGTGACCCAATCTCGCTCTTTTATGCTCGGCTGCTCGTGTTGCTAAACTCGCCTGGTTGCGTGTGTGTGAGTGCGTGCACGTGTTTTTTTGCGTGTGGATATATGTATGGAGGTTTTTCTGAAAGGATCGGAAGGGTTGTGTCGGTGTTCGAAAAGTTCGAGGAGAGTTGTTGCGCGGTGTAGGTGTCAATTCGGTCGCGGTGCCAGTGGTCGGAGTGCAGAAAAGGAGCTGTCCTCCGCGAAACGCCCACATACTGATCCATCTTAAAGATGCGATTTTCGTTCATCGGAGTAGGCGATCAGAGCAATTTTTGAGGCCCCGTTATTGTTGAAAAGTTTTTTGGGTTCGAGCTGGGGTTCCCAACCAGGTGCTCGCGAGCACCGCTGTGCTCTTGGTCAGCCTAGTTGTGCTCTTCCGAGATGCTCAAAGTCGTGCTTTAGAGCTCAAATTATTTAATTTGTTATATTATCTCGTGAATAAGTTGAAACTTTAGCAATGACTTTGACGTTGGTTTTTATTTTTATTTATGATCATTCCTAATTTTTACGAAAGTATAGTGGCGCTCGCTTGCTGTTCTATTAAATAACTTGGTGCTCATCACACTGAAAAGTTTGGAACCCTCTGGGTTAGAGAAAGGTCGGATTGAGGGACTCGGGGGCCCTGGCGCACAATTTTTCGTAGATCACATCTCCCCTAAACACGGGCCCCGGGGGCAACTGCACCCCGGTTAATCCGACGTCCGTTTCGAGGATCGTTTTTTGACCCGTATGTCGGTACTGCGGGTGTCTTCGGAAGTTATCTTGCCAGACCTCTTGCATCTCGTCCCCCCTCTTTCCCCCTCCCTCTCCCCCCTCTTTCCTCCCTCCCTTTCCCTCCCCCTCCCACCTCCCCGTAACGCCACCACTCGCACCCTGACCCGCCCGCCTCTCCTTCTTCCCTCACTCTCTTGCTAACGAGTCTGGGAAATGGCAATTTATTTTTAGTTACCCCGGTTCTCCCACATCCTCCCCCTTCTCAAAGTGGGCTGAGGTAAAGAAAGAGGAGGATGTAGGCAGGAGGAGGAATACGCCGGAGGTTAGCGCGAATTGAGGTCTCGGATGGGTCGGATTTTTATATGTATTGTATTGTATCGTATCGAAAATAGTGCTCTTTTTACGCCCGCCGGGGATGTAATACGAAAGGAAAGGTAGTCGATCTTGTTTGCACCTGGATGTATTGATGCGGGGATATTTTTGTATTTCGACTATGCAAGCATGTTACGAAGATTTTGTTGCGTTCGCGTTATCGTTGGGAATAACGCGGGTCTTTCGCGATTTTTTGATTATTTTATTTTTTAGTATTTAGTAAATTGCCTATATGTTATATACTCCTTCCTAGTTTATTGGCAGTAAGTTTCGTAGAGTTGTGTTAAGGTTTGTCGAAGGTTTGTTCGTAGAGAGGTGTTGACAGTTGAGTTAGTGTGAAACGACCGTCTCTTATGTCCGTCGTTTGGCGAGCGCTCCTGTCGAACGAGACCTTATCTGATACTTATTGGATAATGTTGATGACTTTTTATTTGTAGTTCTTTTTAACTGTGCTCTTAAAGCCTATTCAACGGTTCATATATACTGGCAACGTCCGCTTAATGTACGTCCGGTTAACGTACTTCCGCTTAACTTACCCGTTTTCGAAAACGTAACCTGCGTGTTAAGCGGACGCTGCCTGTGTAAGTTTTTTTTACCTCTCCAAGGCCTTCTCTTTATTTTCTCGCACGCAACGCATTATTTTAATATATCCAGTATTATTTTTCCCTCCCTAATTATTTGTGTTTTCCCTAGCATTCTCCCTTCTATTACTTCTTTCAGCAAATCCGTTGCGTATCAAATTTGACCCACTGTATTTAAAACATCATTTATTTCCTCTCAGTTCAAATAATATTTCCAGTTTATACCATATTCGCATCTGAAAAGCCTCTTATTTGCTCAAATATTTCCTTATAGTCAATGTCTCACACCCATGTAATGCTACATTCCACATCAACGTTTTTACCAATCTCTTTTCTAATGTACACGGTTTGACAAAAGTCCGTTCTAATGGAAATAAGATATAACAGAATAAAGCAAGAAAAAATTTCTTAATTTACGATTATGTGATCGTGATGTTTTTGTGTATGACGTGGCAACACTCGTAGGTGATTTTTCCATGTGGCAACACTGTCAGATCACAACAGTCAAAATAATTAAAACGATTTTTCTCGTTTAATTTTGCCATATCGTATTTTCCTATGAAAACGGACTTAATGTTCCGCCCTGTTTATATCTATATAGCGTATTAAAATGAATTGTTTTCTTTTTGCTCGCGATGCATGTCTCACGGTGAAGGGAAGAAAGTGTACTTTTCATTTCGAGCCGATGAATCGTCGCACTCGCGTGGTGTTTTTCGTAGCACATTTTTAACCAAGAATCAAATTTTTAATGTGTTATTGTATACGTATTCTCGGCACACTCTTAAGAGTTACCGAACAAGTATTTTTAACTAATCTGTGTATATTTTTCTACTTACTATTTTTCCATTTTCTCCCAAAACACGTGCATTTTCTGCGACCTTAAATGTGCTTCCCATTTGGCAAATGAGTGAAGGGCTACAGTATCTTTTAATAGATTTAGAAGCATCTTACATATCCCACAATCTTTTCTAGTTGACCAAAATTTTCATATTTTTCTGATAAATAGAATCTCGAGAAAGGGTGGTTCTGTTTACTTTATATTTGATTCGATAAGATGAAGGGATATCCATCGATTATTTTCGTTTAGCGTCAGAATGTATCCGTTTTATCCGACTTTATTCTTAGCTCTGTAAGAGTTTTTTTACAGTTCAAATGACGTGGCTTGAGTCTCATGACGTCCCGTTGGGTGGAATATGTACGCGTGAAAAAGGAAAGACATTGAGTTTGAAGGTAAAGGAAGCGCGCAGTACGGTCGATGCCAAGATCAAATAAGTTAGCGAGTGAGAAATGCAAATATATATTTGTTTACATAAAAACAGCCATGTTTGGCCTTATACGTTGGAATATAACAACCAAATAAGTAATATCATAGCAACATAATAAATAAAACAAAATAATAAAAAAGACAGCAGGGCAGGGATTACATAAGGTGCGCTGGAGCAGGGGTTCCAAACCTTTTTCATGTGGCGAGTGTTAAGTTGTGTTCTAGTATATCAAGCGAGCACCAGGCTTCATACAAGAATATCAAGCGAGCACCACTATACTTAGGCGAAAAATAATTATGGCCATAAATATTAAAATCAAACCAACGTCAATGTTATTAGTGGTGTTCTTATGTGTTTAGAAAGAAAGTAACTGATCATATTAAATTAATGATTTTAGGAAACGCGATTTAAGCATCGAAGAAGTGCACACCTAGGCTGCCGAAGAGCACAATCAAGTTGCCAAAGAGCGCAGCCGTGCTAGCGAGCACTGGGTTGGGAACCCTTGCTCTAGAGTCTGAGGTTACGTTTGAGACAGGCATTGAAGGTGTGGGATGAGGAGAACAGGTCAAGGGAGGGATGATTGGCGGTTGTGGAAATCAGGGCTGAGGGAATTCGGTAGAATGACGATCTCTGCGATTTAGATAGAAAGGCGGAATTGGTGGAGGTGAAGGAGTATAGGTTAGGGCGAGGGGGATCATGTAGGGAAAAACAGGGTAAGAGTTCATTGGAGCGATAATGGCCATTCATAATTGCGTGAAGGAGATTCTGGTCAGCAATTAAGCGCCTGTGAAGAAGAGGGCAAATACCTAAAGAAGACAGTATCTCTTCTAGAGATAATTCCCTGAAGGACGGAACACGCTGACAGACTTCACGAGAAAGAAATACCTGGGCCGGTGTAATTGGTTAAGGATGTTAGGGGGGGGGGTGGTGCACCAGATAGGGGAACAGAACTCGAGAATGAGTAAATATCCGGGAAATATAGATTTCAAAGCAAAATGGTCTACAATTTCGGTAAAGCTATGAAAAAGCCCAACAACTGGCATTGTTTCACTGCAATTTTGCTTAAATGCGTGGAATTGGTAAGTTTGGAATAACAAATCACACCTATATCGCTGTGGGAGGAAACGAGGTATGGTCTTGAGTTTAAGAGTAAAAGACGTTAGAGCGGTCTTGGCCGGATTGACTATTAACTGCCACTCAGAACACCTTGTGTCTATGGAGGTGAGCGCAGCTTGAAGGGAGTGGGAGTCAGAAGGTTCATCAATTTTTAAAAAGATTTTGCACTCGTCTGCGTAGAGCAGGATGTTGCAAGATCTGAGAAGAGCAGTGTTGGTGATATTATCTATATAGAGGGCGAACAGAAGGGGCCCAAGGACACGCCCCTGCGGGACACCGGGAGAGAAGAAGACGAAACACCATCGATCAGGTCTTTTTGAGAGCGGGAAGGGAGAAAGTCGGAAAGAAGTGGTAAAAGAGAACCATGGATATCATATCGAGACTTAAGCTTATGCGAAAGAAGAGCGTGGTTAACGGTATCAAAGGCTTTGAAAAAGTCGATGTAGCAGACGTCGAATTGAGAAGAATGTTCGAAGGCGGAAGTAAAGCAACGGTGCAAAACGGAAAGATTAGTTAAACAAGAGCTAAGGTATTTCTATAATTGTGCACAGGTCAAAATCGTAAAATTGTACCACCAAAGATTTAGGCGCATGAGGTCAAAATTTAGTTTAAATAAAGAAATGAATAACAAAATGAGATCTAAAATACAAAAAAATCATTGTCATTATTTAAGGATCACAAAATGGACAATATGATCTACATAGGCCGTAATGGGGAGACTTGGAATAGTAAAACATATTCCCTTGGAACCGCATGACATCTCATTGAATTGCCAAATCAATCACACCACTAATAGTAGAGACAATTATCTTGTAGAATGGCTAAGGTAAAATTAATTAATTAACTTTTACCTGTACAAACAATGACTTAACCAACGTCTTGAAATTAGATGCACGTAACCACAAACGCTGGTCTCAAACAAAACACCAGCATATTCAGCCAACTGAGCGCCTCCAGCGGAATTCCATATAAACACAGTTGTTAGCAGTCGACCTATATGCTGTAACACCATCTATCAATTTTGTCACGAAGTACGTTCAATACGGCGATTAGGCCATATTGGGGAGCAGGCCATATTGGGTGTAGTTACCTTACTAGGAAGGAAACCATATTGAGAATATGAGATATAAGGAAGAGAGAAAGGCAGAATGCGCTCTAAAAGAAGTGAAGGAACATGAAGGATGGAGATAGGGCGGTCATTGAACAAATTATATTTAGCACCAGATTTTAAAATGGGGGTTACATTGGCGGTTTACCACATTGCGGGAAAGGAGTCGCTGGAAAGCCATCTGTTGAAGATTTTTGAGACTGGAAGATAGAGAGTGGTGGCTGTGCGACCGAGGAAAAAGAACAAATGTTTTCGGAACCCTTGGATTTACGCGGAGATAAAGATGGGAGTAGGCTGAAAACTTCCTGTGGAGAGGAGGAAATGGAAGATAGCGAGTGAGGGGGTGCGGGGGATAGATCAAGGGGGGTGTGAGCGCAAAATATTACACGTATATTTGCCGTCCGTGTAGCCGTCCTAACTGTAAAACCTACATTATGCAGTCGTCAAATCCTAGCCCTCAATTGGCTAGGACGTATCGTTTGCCCACTTGTTTTTCTTAAGGTGGTTGTGGTATTAATTGCTATTGTTGGTCCAGTAGATATTGTTTACGAATTTTTACTGAACATGATATAGAGGGGGAGGAAGATAGTTTTCGTAGGTGAGGAGGGGTGCAAAGACATTTTTCTTAGGTGTGGGGGGAGCGCGGCTTGGTAATAGTTGGAGACCACTGTCTTAGGGGTGCAGCTGTCCAGGAGGTCCCAAGGATGGAAGGAGAGGACCCGATTGATTGCAAGCTATTTCGCTTTGTTCCAAGATCTTAGGGTTCTCGGGGGAGGTGGGGGCGACGACGAAGAGCTACAGCGGGAGGGCAGGGAAATAGTACAGGTGTCCCTCTCTTTATGCGGGTTCGCTTTATGCAAATTCGCTATTATGCGACAAACTTATTGCTACCGGAATTTCTTTTTATGCGTCTTTGATTCGCTCTTATGCGGTTACGCGGCCAGTGAAATACAAATGCAAGAAAGTTCTGCGCTACACCACAAGGCGGCCATTCAGTCTCTCATTATCTCATATGCTTTGCGTATTAATACTGCAGTAAAAGAGATGAGAGTGGAGAACAACCCTCCAGCACTTTAAACCTCCACTATTATGTCACCCACGACAGCCATCACTTGTGCTCGTCTGCTTCCTTTTATTGGCGACTGTAATTTACAGTGTTAATTGTTTTAAATTTGCATATTTAGCGCATAAGAAGTCGTTATGGAGAGAAAGAAGTGCGTTTTGGAGTGGAGTTAGGATTGCTTGTGGAACGTATCTCTATCTTTTAAATGTAAATATGGGTTCTGTTTATGCGAATTCGCTTTATGCGTCACTTTCCTGGAACGCAAACCCCGCATAAAGAGAGGGAAACCGTATGTACTCTAAGGACTCGTGAGCCTTCGGAAAAATGTTTCTACTAGCGGTTTCATAATGGACTTGCCAAGTTACTGGTAGGAATAGGATTACATTGCGTAAGACCTTAGACCATTGATAAAATAATCAATGAAGTAATGATCGTTTCAAAAATATTCCCAACCTTGTAGATTTTGCCTGTCGGTGTAGGATCTTAAGATGACATCATTCCATCAATGAAGTAATGATCATGGGAATTGGCGCCGATGCCACTGGAAGGTGAGGTCCAATTCATGGATAGGTTGAAGTCTCCTAAGAGAATAAAATCCCCAAGAGCACGTACTTGGAGAACTGAATCGAAGCATTCCTCAAGGACTGATAGGTTACTCCGGGGCGGACTATAAAAACGAACGTTCGTTCGCTCGTGCTCGCATAGTGGAAACGCACCTTGAGACATAATGCTCAAGCCAAATGATTCGGAACCAGTTTGTTTTTATTCTCGACCAATATTCATAGGTATTTTATAGCATTTTTCATTCTTCAATCATTGGTAGTTTTTTATTAATTTGGTTCCACGCTACTTATTTGCTTGCGCTCGTAGTATTCGATCAAGTTGTTTGTTCGTCTCGTGTAATACGCTTTGCCTTATTTCGTCCTTGATTAATAAATTTGCCTTCCGCTTTTACTTTCGTAGTACGTAGTGTTTAGAGAAAGTATTGTCACCTTAATAAAATTTAGATGAGAGATTTTATCGAAATTCAAGTTTTAGGTGACCATCAGTTTGGCAATGATTTTTTAAAAATTCCGTCTGTTGTAGTCTGTCTTCTTTGCACGGTGGTACAGAATTGAAAAAATCTCGAATTTACGTTTGGGATCGCCCGGAATATAAGCTTTATTGGGATGGACCATATCGTCTAACAATGGAGAGAGTTTATTTCTTGTCGATTTTCACGAAACGTCGATTAACTCAAAAATGGCTGCATTGATTTTGATTAAAATTCATCCTTTTTTATTGATTAATTAATATTATAAAATAACTACATAAACTATATGCCTAAAAAATAATTATGTGTACGAAATCCACAAACCGCCATACTTGGGATCTAGCGGTTGTCGGTTTATGGAATGTTCCTGTTTCTGGGCAATGTATAGCCAACTATGAGTTCAGGGGCGTCGAGAGCTAACGCGGGCCCCGGTGCAAAGTGTATGACGGGCCCCCATTATATGTGTATGTGGGTTTGTGTGTGTCCGCATTCGTGGGGTTAAAAAGCAACAAGTAATTTCGAAAACAATTGTCTATATTTATTGACAAAAATAACGTGTTAATCTTAAATAGCCAAAACAATATAATGAATCCTCCCCATATAATAAAAGGCTATGTTGGTCCGTTGGTCGGTTCATGTCACGCTCTTAAAACGCGAATAAATCGATCAAATATAAACTTGAAATTTGGCAGAGATAATCTACTCGGATATGCAAATACTGTGACAAAGGAAAATTTACGAAAAACGTCCAGGGTTCGCCTCCAGGGGATGATTTGCATTCTCCATAAGATATCACGTAAAAATCGACTTTTCGAAGCGCAGGCTTATCTTCTTTTTGACATTAAAATTAGAAAACGTTGACTCACGAGCTTTAGATCTAGCACAATTTAACGAAAAAGTTACAAGGTTTCTTATTCTGTTCATCGTTTTTCGTCTACAGTTCGAAATTACTCATGTTAAACGTTTAATTCACATATTTTGGGGAAATCTTGCCATTTTAACGGGTTGTTGCCTTGCCTAACAATTACATTGTTAAATCTCGAAATCCTATTGTTTTTTCAATCCTTATGGGTTTATGCGTGCTGTGAAGGCTTTTAATACGAGAAGGAGAGAAAGACGAAAGGAGAGGGAAAATCTTTTCATAGCAACATCCGTTGCGTTCTTTACTAGAAGGTATACCTAAAAACATGAAATACTAGATAGAAATCGTTATGATGAGCTAAGTTCAATAATATTGAATTTATCAGAAGTATTTGCTGGACGTTTTAATAAACAAACCGAATATGTAAAATATTTATAGCATGAAGGATTTTGCGATAGGTTACGGGAGTTAGGTAGAAGAATGGAGGACTTGAGGACGATTTGGGAAATAGGGAGAGAAAGAGAGGTTTTAAGGAACCACAAAAATAATAATAAAAGGCTAAGTTTTCAGTCCATTGATCTGAGTGCCAAGCTATTAAAACGCGAATAACTCGATCAATGATGTAACTTGAAAATTGAAATTTGGCAGAAATTTATATAATGAGCTAACCAGAATTTTTTATTTAAGGTTGACATGGTAATTAAAGAAATAACTGTGTTTGTGGCACTATTTTGAGGGGAGATATATTGCACTTCCTCCGAATAAAACTACCTAATTTAATTTTAGGGGGAAGGGAGGAGAATGGGTGGGAGGAAGATGGAGGATGGGAAGAAAAGAGGGTGAAGAATAAGAGGGAGAGTGGGATGGAGAATGGGAAGAAGAAAGAGGGAAAATAAGGGGGAGAGAGAGAGACTAGGAGGAAGAGAGAATAGGGGGAGAGGGATGGAGGGGGGGAGATAGGGAAGAGAATAATAATAATAATAATAAATCGACTTTATTTAAGGGCGATATTTAGACCATCTGGTCCATTCTTACATATAACCCTGTACATACTACGAACACAGACGACCATGCCCTCGGCGGGATTCGAACCCGCGACCTTGGTCTCCGTTGTCAGATACTCAAAGCACTCGTCTACCAAGGTCGGTAATGAATGGGAGAATGGGAGGTAGGCAGAGAGAAAGGGAGGATGAATGGGAAGTACCTTAATTTTAATACATAATCTGCACATACCCGCCATATTTGACGGGCAATTACGCTAGTATAACATGAAAATGAAGCAAATATAACGAGTATACGAGTAAATACGGTATTTAACTTATGAATAATTATCATTAAAGATATTGTTGGTTAAATAAATATAACTAAGGTTATAAGTAAATAGCTAGCGATTACTTACCTTTATTGTTAATCCCAATAAACGTCTTAAAATATAAGTCCATATAATTTATGCTGGTTGCACTAAAATATTGAATACATAGGTACGTATTACATATTTATACCGTATAAATGACCGTAATAAATGGATGTTAACACCAGGAATACTAGGAAACCACTGAGATGTCTATTTCCGGCCACTCTAATTTTTGTTTAAGGTTTTTTTCCATGCACATCCACTATGTTAACTATACAAGCATACAACATACCGGAATACTCGGTCGGGCTCCTTGAAGAATTGTGGGCCCGGGTACTGTAGACCTCCTCCTCCCCCCCTCTCGGAGGGCCTGTATGAATTATGAAATAAGTTTATACGGAATAAGGAAAACAAACAGAAATATCATAAAATGGCGTTTCAGTTACTTATCAAAACTTATTTTTCTTCTCTGATTACAAAGTAAGATATAAATGTAAGGGTTGTGAGCATGGTCATAATTACAATTTTGGGGTCTCTATGCAAGTAAAAGTTTCTGGGTCTTCACAATTGTAAAAATTGTTGTAAAATAATTTTTATCTGATTTTAATTTTTGATTTTTCTCGACATTTCAATTCTGAAAATTTCTTTATCAACTCATTAGTTTTCATTTAACATGCATCTGAGTTTCCTACTAAAGGAAGTGATAAATACTTAATGTATTTCTGGGCATACAAGTGCGTAGGCAGCTTTTTATTTACTTTAATTTTGAAAAACATTTTTCATTTGACGTATCATTTACTCGCAATATCAAATAAATTATCAAAGCTGCACTTACTTTGCTATTGATGTCAGTACATATTTAATCATTATTAGATTCAGTAGTTACTTGGTGTCTTTGAAGTTTTCAATCTCATCTTTCAAACAGATTTTGTTCGTGACAAAGGCCTTGGTCAATACATTTCTTATCAAATTTTGCAAATATTCTTTGATTCTTGGTCATTAAATTTAGCGAGTCTTCTAAGCATTGTTTTCGGAACCCCCAAAAATCTTGGGGTCCTCACGCACTGCGTGGGCCTACACTGCTAAGTTAAGCGTTGTGATTATTTCTCTTAGTCGGAGAGCTGCTAACTAATGGATTTTTAATGAGAAGATTTTTTGCCCTACCTCAATTACATTCTTTAAAAATGTCTTGTCATTTCTGTTGTTTTGTCTGCTTGAGCTTCTTTAAAATAAGGTTTTCTTGGATTTTGTTAGGATAAATTGTCCCGTTCAATTTTGAAATTGTCCTGTTTTCAAATAATTCGGGTTTACAGACAGTCGGCATTTGGACTTATATCTGGATAGCGTCCAGTTAATTGCAAAATGTTGAACTTCACGCTCTACTTCCGCAGTGATCTCCCTACTAACAGCAGCAGCATTGTTGCTACATGCCAAACTGCACGTATATACGTATAAATAATCGGTGATATCATCGTACACTAAAAGTGTACAGATATAAGAAAGTTCATGCAGTGTATGTTGCAACAATTTTCCTCCGTTATTTCGAGCGAAAGATGTTTGAAACCTGAGGAGAGCGAGTTTTAAAAATTAAAGGTTTACCAAAGTACCTTTTGTTTCTCAGCTTATTTTTTTACATGCTCACCCTGTCCGTTCAGAAATGTTGAAAGCCCAGCAATAAAAGTTTGTCTTATCGAGAGTTTATAAAATGAGAAAAATAACCTCCTGTCTGTTTTATTTTTATATCCGAGTGCTAATATTTTACGTAATGAAATTTACGATGCCTTAAAACGCTGTTTTTATATGCCGTACCCATTATAACAGACATTTACTTTATTCATGGGACTCTGTCCTCGGATAGATTTCTGTTATGCTTCACCTATTCCTGTTGCTTTGATATTTAATAAAATGTTACCCATTAATCTATTATGTTGATATAAATCGTGGCTTGTGTATTCAATGGCTTACCGAATACATACGTTGAAAAATTTTTAAATTTTGGATCATGCTTAGAAACCTAAATATTTTCGCTGGGCTACGTATTGCGTATACAACGGCCACCATCTAAACACGGTGACAGAATGGATGACCGAGTTTAAACTGAAACAAATTGTGAAATTTCCTACGTGCGAAAGAAACTATTTAGATTTGATTTTTACTTTCAAGGGTAAGCTCGCTCACTTAGCTATTACAGCAACGGTGACAGAGAAAGATATCTGTTCCGATCATATACCGGTGTTGTGTGAATTCGATCTTGGTCCCATACACTTGAGTAAAAAACCATCTGTTACAAAACGCAACTGCAAGCTATTAGGTTTAAGCTATTTTAAAGAACTTCAATTTTCTCCTTGGGTGCTTCTTGAAGCGGCATCATCCATCGATGAAATGTGCGAACTTTTTTATGCTTTTTTAAATGGTTGTATTTCCGATTGTGTTTCCCTTCTTTGGGTTGATCCCTCTAAATATCCTCTTTGGTATGATAGTGACTTAATTCTTTCTCTGAAAAATAAAACTAGAGCTTATAAAAAGTGGAAGAGAACTAAGCTGCAATGTGATTACGTAGAATTTTTACCAAACGTGCTAGCTTAAAGTCTCTCCAAGCTGAAAAATACGAATCATACTTGAAGGGTATCGAATCTTCTCTCAAAGATGACCCAAAGACATTTTGGTGGCATGTTCGTCGCAAAAGAGGCGACAGAAATATACCAAACTCCGTTTTTAATGGAGATAACTCAGCATATGACACTTAAGGTGCATGTGGACTTTTTCTGACTTTTTCTCCTCTGTTTTTCGTAACTTTACCCCCAAATCGGATACCTCCGAGGCGCCATGTTCAAATCTTGTTCCACTGACATCATTTAAAATATCCTCCGAGGAGGTGCTTCGGGCTATAAAAAGTCTTAAATGTAATGCATCTTCAGGTCCGGACTTTGTTCCTATTTTTAGTATTAAAGCATGTGCTAGTGAACTCACTCGCCCCCTAACTATTCTGTTCAACAGAATACTTGATTGCCAGAAGTTTCCTGAAATGTGGAAGCTAGCTTTATTACTCCAGTTCATAAGGGTGGTAATAAATCTGATGTCTTGAATTATAGGCCTGTTTCGTTATTGTCAACGTTTTCGAAGGTATTTGAGAAGATCATATACAAGCATCGGATGCTGCACTGTAAGGTTCAATTTTCAAATGCTCAGCATGGCTTTCTTCCCAACCGATCTACCCAATCTAACATTGTTGCTCACATGAATAATATTGTCACTGCTATCCAATCTGGATATCAGTCTGACATAATATATTTTGATTTCTCTCCACAAACTGCTCTTAAGGAAAGTCGAATCCTTTGGTATTGACGGGGGTTACTCAATCTCTTACAATCGTATTTGTCTAACAACTCAAAAGGTTGTATTATATGGTACGAGCTCCATTTGGGGCCTCTATTTTTAAATATTTTTATTAATGATTTGCCTGCCTCCGTAAGCTGTCAAAGCCTACATTATGCTGATGATTTTAAGATTTTTAAATGTATTCGTAATGTTAGTGATTGTTATGTTTTGCAGGGAGATGTAAATAATTTTTCTAAATGGTGCGCCAAATGGCAACTTAATGCCAATGTATCAAAATGTAAAGTTCTCTCTTTCTCCCTCAAAAAGAATTTAATTAATTTTAATTACACGCTCAATGAATTTCAGTTGCAGCGTGTTGATTCTGTGACTTTGGCGTGACCTTTGAGTCAAATCTGAGCTTTGCCAAGCATATCAGGGCAACATGTTCCAGAGCCTTTAATCTCCTTGGATTCTTTAAAAGAAACACTTTGCAATCTTTTTCTGGAGATACTGTTATTCAATCATTTTGCAGCCTTGTCAGACCGATTTTGGAATACGGGAGTGTGGTCTGGAACCCATTTCATAAAAATCAAATACAGGCCGTTCAGATTCGTTTTATAAAGTGGCTCTGTTTTAAATAAAATGTGCCCTATTCGAGATAAAACTCTATTGCTCTGTGAAAACACTTTGGGCTACCTCAGCTTGAAATTAGACGCAAGATAAACGACATTAATTTCTTAAGAAATGTAGTGTCCGGTTCTATTGACTCTTCTGATATTCTTGGCTCGGTGGGTATAGCCACTCCCACCAGAAGCACTGGCGGATCCAGTCTTCATCCATGGGGGTGTAAATTAGGAGTGAAGATTTTAAATATTTTAAATTATCGTATTTAACGTATATTTTAACACAGAAAAAGGAAATGTAGAACTTAAGCACAAAAAATGCATATTGTGAAAAGGTAAAGGTCATTATAATATCATTTAATACAAAAAATAAAATTCATTGATGACATTTTGTGCAAAAAAATTAATACCAGGAAACCATATTTTTTCTAATATCAAATGAAAATTTAAAGAATATATGCAACCCTTCTATCTTTTGTACTCGCAAATTTATCGATCACATTATTAACGTTAATATGAAGGTCATTATGTATGTGCAAGAGTGCTAGGCCAGACAGTCTCTCTTGAGACATCGTAGATCTCATCCAGGATTTTAAACGTTTTAATGCAGAGAAACTTCGTTCTGCAGAAGCAACATTTACGGGTAGTGTACAAATTATCTGTACATCTTTATTCCTAAATCATCTAGTATTTTCGATGAATCATTGTAAATTGCATAAAATATAGTAGTTGCATTTTGGCTTTTATTTTCCATTATTTTAAATGTTCTCTATTATATTTTTAGCCAATTCTTTATATAGTGCTTTTCTCCGGAGGACTTTGCTTAAAGTTAATGTTGTACTTAAAACATCAGCAAGTGCACATACAGTTACAACAAACAATGGATTAGTAATTGAATTCTTAAGTATTTCGGCTTCAACTGCTGAATCTCTTTCTTGCCACATTGATATTACATCAAAAAATTCTACAATTGTAATTAAGTTCGATTTGAATCTTAAAACTGACTCATGTCTCTCTGTCCACCTAGTATCACTTCAACTTATTAAACATTCGTTATTCATAGATTTAAGTAGACTGTTTCTTTTGGATGAGGCATTAAAGAATGCAATCACTTCTTTCATTGTTCCGACAGTGTTCTGTGCGGCCCATACCGAACAGCATTTTGATACAGATAAATTTAGTCCATGATTATAGCATGGGCTTTTAATTGCACTCTTTAGTATTTTCTTCAATTTTGACACAGCCCCATTTAGCTCGCCTATCATCCCACTACATCCAGCGGTACCAATGCCAACACAATGCTGCAGATTAAGGCCATTCTTACATAAAATACTTATGACTGTTTGCCAGTATTTCTACGCGTAATACTGGTTCAGACGTACAGTCGTCATAATTTTCAGTTCGGAAATCTGCAAACTCGATAAAATCTTCGTGTACATCGTAGTTGTCCACGTATCTAATAATAAGTGACATTTGTGAGCAATGACTAATATCAGTTGTTTCATCAAATATTATACTATAGTATTTACTGCATTGTATTTTTGATATAATTTTGTTCTTTATTTCTTCGCCACAAAATTTAATCATTTCATTTTGCGTAGTTTTACTTACGTAGGTTGCTTTAGATGAAGCACTTTTCAAATGCTTTTCCAGAACTGAATCTCCAGCTGCGATACGGAAACGCAAGAGCTCCCGAAAGTTACCTTCATTAACAGTAGACGACTTAGGCACTGCCAATCCATCATCACAATGTCCCCGAAAGGGTATATTTTGACGACCAAGGAATATGATGGACTCAATAATTTGGCTTTAATCTTTCTCGGGTTTCCATCACCTTTTTACGCCTCTCTTCAATTATTAGATTTCTTGTCTTTTGATGGTAATTCATAAGTTGTAATAAAACTTTCAGCAATAGCTAGACTGCTTTTGTGATGAGAACTATTTTCACGACGTATTATATCATCATCTCTTCCAAATAATTTTGAGTACTTTGTAAGTGGACTTAGAACTAATTTCTGTAGACGCGTTTGTTGGTGTAAACCACCGAACTTTGCAAAAAGAAAACAAAATTTGCGAAGTACACCTTGCAAATATTCAGAAATCATTAACCAATTAAACTGCTTAAAATATTTCTTTGACAAATAGCATTTTACATACTTATTGCCTTTCTTGTGTATAGAGTGAGGAAATTTGAAGTCTCCACTTGGTTACCATTTACATTTTAATAATCTGTATATATCTAACTCACTCGTTTTTTCATTTAAAAAATGTCCTATGTCAATATATAGAGATGTATTATTATCCGTTGTTAATGGTAGCTGATGTTCCTCGTCTGGTTCGAAATGATCACCAATTGATGTTGACTGCAATTGTTGAATTTCAGCTGGTTTTGCAGTCTGAAGTGCTAGTGTGCCTTGTTCTTAAAATGGTCACTTTTTTACACTTTACTAAAAAAGTATCCAAAGTATTTACTTTTCTTTGTTTACTCATCGTAGACCGTATAATAATACAATTTAAAATTACTAAATAAAATTTATAAATAAAATACCAATATGGTTATAATATGGTCATGGTTATTAAAACAAACGCGTTTTGATTTGCTCCACTCGGTTAACTATTTAGTTAACGTAATTAATAGTTGTTTGTTTGGATTACTCTGAAATTGACTACGAGGTATCTCTATTCCACTATCCATTGTTCTTCCGAATACAATGAATTTAAAAAAAGTGAAAAACTCAAAAAAAGTGGAAACACTCCAGTTATGATCGATTCAGCTACAGAAAATTAGATGTTAACATGAGGTTGCAGAAGAAGACATCAGTGGCACCAAATAATTGTCACGTCCAAATGCGTAAGTGCTCAACAGTTAAGTAACAAAACCAAAAAAACACGTTCGAATCCATCCATGCCACCCTAAATACTCTATGTACTTTCACGTAGAACACTTCACAACATAGAACGTCCACTCGAACCAATTTTTTGCAGAAGAATGACCCTTGGGCAAAGCCCTTTCTCTTCCCTGCTTAAAGTCTCATATTTTCCTGGAAAGAAGATGCATTTCCGCCTGTACTGCCTTCTTTCCAAAATATATAGCATCCAAAGGTTCTAGGAGTAAAATGACCCGAAGTCGCCCATGCCATCGACATAAAAAGCCGGAAGGCCGCCTGGAGTTTTAAGCAGGGTGTCGAACCGGAGAATTTATGGGTTCGGTTTGGGTTCAGGCAATTTAAAATTTTCTGGGTTCGGTTCATGGAAATTTTTGTCGAACGGTTCCGGTTCGGGTTCACGAGATTAAGGGGTAATTTTTTGGAGTTCAAAAATTCTAGAGGGGGTAATTACCCCCTTTACACCCCCTTGAATCCGCCCTTGACCATAAGATCATACCTCAATTTTTCATGTTCCCTTCTGCCGGGTAAACGTGGCGAAATACTCACCTATTCCTAGAATGATACGGTCTGCCGACCTTAGACATTTTTAATGATTCTGGACCAGCTTTTAAGAGAAAGTTATTTAACATATTTTTTAAATAGCTGCATTTAAAAAAAATGTATAACGTTTTTCTTTTTTCTTTTTTATGTTAATATTTTAACTTTGTTTATTTTGTCAAAACTTATTAACACGCACGTAATTGGGGATCCTGTATGTGTTAAATAAAATATTATTATTATCATTATTATTATCTGTATCCAGATTCTCATGCGCCTCCGCATAGTACCTACTCTCGATTTGAGATAATTGTTTCTTTGCTCAAGTAGGAAGCGACTTTCAATTACGAAACTATTATTTTTACTTTCGCTATTATCGTAAGGGAAATACCTGGCGGAAGACTAATCGGTGAAATCGTGTTATTTTTTTAGTTAACCCTCTACTGCCAAAATTATTTGATTTTCAATTTAAAAGACACGAAATTTATTTTGTGGTATTAAAATAGCCCCACTATCTCTAAATATTAACATTTTCATTTATCATCTGTAATGAATTGTCGTTGATGAGACGTTGAGCCGAAACATAAATATTCAGTTGCTATAGATCTGGTAAAACAATAGTCACTATGTAGCATATAACTCCTATATTACTTATGTTAACATTGGGTGTGAGAGGAACAGGGGCGCACCCAGGGGGGGGGGGGGGGGCTGACGGGCTTTAGCCCCCCCAAAAAATCGACATGTTCATGCTAGGGCTTTAGTATTAACCAAAATGTCTGTACTATTTGTAAGTAAATCTGCTGGTTTTTCGTAAGATTTCTAACAATATTCTCGAGAAATTCTTCACAATGTCGATCATTAAGGAAATGCAGTCATCGGTAATTTTTCAGCCGTGTCATTTTTTGCATCCATTTTTCTAACTTCGTTATAGTCTTTCCCTACACCAACGGAATAGTGACAGGAAGGCACCCCGACTGAAGAAAGTGGTCATTTCAGCCTTCTTTTGTCCTCCATGTGAAGGGTAAAGCCAAGTGACCCTGGATCCCTAATAGCTTCCAGATGGAGAGAACGCATGCGAGCGAAGCAGAGGAAATTCGAGGAAAGGTTTTTCTAAGAACGTTAAAGCACATCTTGAGAAAGGAACGCATTTTTGAGCGTCAGTTTCACATTCTCTCTCCTCAAAGCAACTGCATTAGTGAGTTAGTCTGTTTTGTGTATTCTGAGTGCAAGATAATTCGTTAGAAATCATAAAAGTTGACAATAAGTTACCTTAATAATAAAATCTCAAGTTACCGGCTATGCTCACCATATCCTGTTGCTTCCGGATAGTTTTATTTTTTGAGGAGTGAAATCTTAATTTCAGAACGTTTGTTACCGTAAGTTTCGAGTGTTTCATCTTATTATCCTGAGTTTCCTGAAGTTTCAACGGCGACGAATTTACAGCATTTGGTAAGTAAAGTTAATTATTTCACAAAATGGAATGTTTCATATTTTTATGTTACTAGTGAATAGAAGTATGTTTCGTGTTAAGAATGGCAAGCCAACCTATTTATGTATTCTCCATATAAATGAACGGTTTAAATGTAATCATAAATGTCATTGTTTTAATTGAATTTGGACTCTTGGAAATCGTATACAGTTTGCCTGCTGTACATAAGAACTCTGTTAAAACTGGTTTTTAAATAATTGCGTTTAATTTTACCCATAACAGAAATGGCAGAAAAACGAAAAAATGTGCGCAATTTGTTACACTTTTTCGAAAAAAAACCGAAGACCGAGACAGGCTCTGAAGAGGTGGAAGACAAGTCTTGCGGTACTAGTAATAATGGACCAATTGCAAAAAATAGCGAAATACATCTCAATGAAACAGAGGCAGCCTCTTCTAATTCCTTTAATATTGATCAAAATGATATAGCTCGTTTAAAAAAGAACCCATTGTCTAGCGATGACAAGTTAGATATTCTAAGAATCCTTTGGAAACCTAAAGCAGACTATCATTTTCCTTCCTGCATCTTTAAAAATAAAAAAAAAGTTTTCAACACTCATGGCTGGTAAAATATCAATGGTTATGTTATTCTAAATCTGAAAATAGTGCCTATTGTAAGTACTGTACATTTTTTGCGCCAGTGGAATTCGGTAAGTCTAAGGCACAGGCTGTTGGATACTTAGTTTCAAATGGTTGTTCTGACTGGAAACACGCAATTGAAGCATTTAATGGACACGAAAAAACTGCTTATCATACCAGTTCTGTGTTGACTTTTCAAAGATTGCAGGACATTCGTGATCAGAAAGTTACATCTATTGATAAGCAAATAGATAAGGATAAGGCACAAAAAGTTCAACTAAATAGGAAAAGATTAGAACCTATCATTAAAACAGTAATTATTTGTGGAAAACAAAGAATACCTCTTCGAGCCCATCGAGATTATGGTCAGTTTTGTGTTGAAAATGAGCCTGAAGAAAATGAGGGTAACTTTCGGGCAATATTGCGTTCCAGAATTGATGCTAGCGACAAAGAATTAAGAGAACATCTAGAAAATTGTGGTAAAAATGCAACGTTTCTCAGCTGTAACATTCAAAATCAAATTCTGGTAGCATGCAACGACATAATACTGAGGGAAATTGTTGCGAAGGTAAATGCTGCAAAATTTTTCTCAATTCTTGCAGACGAAACCTGTGATATATCGACTACTGAGCAATTTTCATTGTGTGTGCGATACATAGATGAGGATAAAGAAGGGAGTTTGTCAATACGAGAAGATTTTTTACAGTTTGTTCCAGTATCAGATACTTCTGGTCGTGAACTATCAAATACGTTAATTGAATCGGTTAAAAGTGTAGGAATTGATTTAAAATTCTTACGAGGTTAGGGCTTTGATGGTGCTGCGTCAATGAGTGGGAAATTCAATGGAGTTCAAACACATATAAGGAAATTGTACCCCCTTGCACTATATGTCCACTGCGCATCACATAGTTTAAATTTAGCAATTGGAAATGCTGTGAAAGTGCAAAAAGTAAAGAATTGCTTGGGTATAGTAGAACGAATTTATAAGTTTTTCAATACTCCTAAAAGAGGTGAAGTATTAACGAGAAAAATTAATGAACATTGCCCTGAATCAAATAAGAAAAAACTACGACAACTTGCTAATACAAGATGGGTTGAACGGCATGAATCCATAATGGTAATGATTGAACTCTTTGTCGCGATTTATTTTGCTCTTGATGAAATAAGTTCCTGGCAGAACCAAGAAGTTTCATCCGGTGCCCAAATGCTATTAAACTCTATTTGTGAGTTTTGTTTTCTTATTTCAGTATATACAGTACAGGCATTTTTTTCCTATACATTAGCATTGTGCAGATTACTGCAAAAAGTTGATAGTAGCACTTAATCATGTGCGTGATGTTGTAGAACAAATAGAAAGTATTCGAACTAATTTAGAAAATGAATTTCAAAAAGCTTCTGAAAAAGCAATATCGATTGGTATTGAAGTAAAGAGGTTAATAAGCTGCAAACGCCGTCAGAGTGAAGATGTTCCATCTGAAACTACGGAGGAATATTACCGAAGGTTTATATTCATTCCCTTCGCAGATCACATGCTAAGCCAGCTGAATGAAAGGTTTTCTAAACATCAGGGCGTACTACTTCAATTTAGCAGTATTCTACCTAAAGGAGAACTTCAAAAACAATCTGAAATCGAGAATTTTTTGAGGCTAGTTGAATTGTACAATACCGATATTCTCTCAACAAATGAGTTTGTCTTAAAGGCAGAATTTATAATGTGGTACAAACGTTTTGATAAGTTGGTATCTACAATAGCCCCACCGAAGAATGCTATAGATGCATTGAATCAGTGTGATAGATTAATTTATCCAAATATTTTCATATTGCTAAAAATATTTGCCACACTTCCTATTACTACGTGCACCAGTGAACGATCATTTTCGACTTTACGAAGGTTGAAGACGTATTTGAGGAACGTCATGTCTCAAGACCGTTTAAATGGCTTAGCGCTTTTAAATATACATCGACACATTAAAATTAACCCTCAAGATGTTTTAAACGAATTACAGAAATCAAAGAGAAAAATTGACATTTTAATCTAGAATGAAATATGTATTGAATGATGTAATTAATAATTAAAAATAGTTTGTATTTTTTGTCGAATTTATACCAAGCTTTTCATTATTGTTAACCATGTCAAAATTTTCATTTTTTTCTTTTGTCCTTAAATTTGTGGATCACTGGATATCTCAATCGCATTTCTTGAAAGATGTAATTAATAATTGAAAATAGTTTGTATTTTTTGTCAAATTTTTACCAAGCTTTTTATTATTGTTAACCATGTCAAAATTTTCATTTTTTTCTTTTGTCATTAAATTTGTGGGTCCTTAAAACTGCAAATCTCAATCGCATTTCTTTTCTTTAGTGAATACCCCCTATTCTCTCTCCGAGAATCACTACGTTTTTATCCCAAATTAAAACGTAAAGTATTAGATATGTTCGGTGGGATATATTTTCTTATGGCTGAGCCCCCCCAGGAGAAAATCCTGGGTGCGCCCCTGGAGAGGAATAATGTTTTTACGCGAATGAAAAACCAATGATGTTTCCACGTAGGTTTCCGACTTAATATCTTTACTTAATATACACTATAGACCCGATATAACGCGGCTTGATATAACGCGGGATCGCTTATAACGCTGGCATTGGTTGGATCCCGTCTTTTTTCTTTTGTAATTACATAGTTTTCACTCAAATTCTCCACAGACATCTTTGGTTATAGACAGAGTCTCTCCTAAATGATCGCGTATTATCCTAAATTATCGCGTATTAGCGCATTACAGATATAACAGAATAGGTAAGTCTAGCGTCGCGACACATTTACACCACCCATCACCCCATTACAACGGAAAATTTGAAACTCCTCATAAAGTGGAACACAATAAAAATAAAATATTTATTTCAAATTTTTAAAACAAAATATTTTTAACTGCTGTATTCTTTTCTCTTTTTTCGCCCGTTTGTGCGCGGATAATGGCTACCGCACTGTCATTTCTGACTGGTAGGTTTATGGCTTCCGCATGTAATTATAAATGGGTAAATGCGATATAACGCGGATTCACTTATAACGCGGTCAAATATCTTGGACCCCAATGTACGCATTATATCGGATCTACAGTGTATTTAAAAATCATTGGATGGATTATGAAGGAGATGCTACCAGTGAAATGTACTCTAGTTCTCTTTACCTCATCTCCTACAATTAGTATCATATTCTGGCAGTTGTAATTTACTCTGAAAATCACTGCAAATGAATACATTAACTCCAAGTCCACCTGCAGTCTGCACATAAAAACGGGTATTTTTAATTTCACCTCGAGGCAAGGATTGAGAATATCGAATCTACGATATTGAGAGTATTATACCATCTAATTACAGTTTCTTAACAGACGTCATATTCACAGTATTGCGTAAGAAAAGTTACTTTTCAATCGCTTCAATTTGGTTCGAACGAGGGTAAGTTGGGTTAGGAGGGGGGGGGGCACGCGTGTCCGGCCGAACTCTCAAGATGGTCGTTGTCCTCGGCTGAAAATGTCGCGTTAGGTTGTGCAGCTGTGTCCACGGCCACGTCATCTTTGGTGGCGCGTGACAGAGAGGGAGATAGAGAAAGATAGAGGGGGGATAGAGAGAGGGAGGGAGTCGGGAGCAAGCGAGCGGCAGCACCATTTCTAGGGATGAGAACTGTATAGGGTCGCGGTGTGAAAACCGGAGCGCGTCGAAATAGCGCCTTCCGTCAGTAGAGGGCGCAGGTTTATTCCAAAAGGAAGGACCGAGGGATTCTCTTTAAGTGTCTCTCTTGGAAGTGTTTATTTTTCCCTCTTTTAACGAGGCTGAGTTGAAAGTAAACGTGTGTGTACGGTTTTTTCTTTATCAGTATTTGTGTAACCGCCGCAATGTCATCATTGTAGGACGAGCTTCGGTGATGTTTCCGTGGGGTTTTGGTGTTTCTCGATGCCTATTCGCCGGAATTGACGGTTTTTGTTTTTTTGTGATTTTTTTATGGTCTCGCGGAAGAATATCTTTATGACATGTTTTAGTATGGTTGACGTCATCGCCGTTTTTATCTTCCTCGTGAGTAAACTCATGTGAATTACTCGGTATGAGGGTCTTGCCATGGCGAGTTCCTTATACATTGCTTTAGTGGTTCGTGAACGTCCTCATCTCTGTGCAAAAGTGTTGGTCATCTCTCGTTTCGATTCGTTCTTGTTATTGGTTTGCGGCAGCGCTCTTAATTTTTGGCAAGGTGTTTAAGGGGGTGGATTAAAAAAAAGGCTTTAAGATAGTATTGCTCGCTAAAAGACTGGTCTACCGATTATTTTGTCATTTACTCGGAATTTGACGGAGCTGTGAGCCATTTGAATATTTTCGTTACAAGAAGTGGTTGAGAGTTGTGTACTTCCCATTCTCTTGACGATTTAACAGTTGCAACTCGATTTCTAAACGTGGCCTTGAGTAGTCTTTTTAAGGGTTTGTACTTTGCGTGGTGAACGTACTTTCCAAGAAACCCCCCAATATTTTAATTTTCTCTTACTCATTCGAAAGCATGGAAATGTAAATGAAATAAAATGTAGTGTATAAATTTAGGAAAATTAATCGGGGAGAGATAAGTAGTATAGGAACCCCACAGAATAACATTTCTTCCAACGTTGATTGTAGATATTTGCATTTATGGTCAGGTGTTTTCGTGAATAATTATAAAACAGTTCAGGGAAAGGTATGATTTGATAATCGTGTGGCGTGGTCGCTATTTATTCTATGAATGTGTAGAACGTTATTTCCTTCCCTCAGTCGTTGGGAGTCAATTTCATATGCACCTCCGCGAGCCTTGCTAATTCGTTATTTTTCGTGGTTTAAGACTATTTTTGAATAAGCATTTCCTGTTAGTTTTTATTCCTTGGAGTTTTAATTTAATTATTTATTTTAAAAAAATATTGACTGCATCTACGAAATTTTCATTTAGAAATTGCTTTAATAGTAGACAATTTTGTCAGTGACGAACGGAAACTCCTTTAAAATTGAAAATGAAGACATGAATCGCCTTGTCTATGTATGTTGTCAACGCTATCGAATCGAACGGCGATTTAAAGCGTCGATTTCGTCAAGTATTTACCTTTCTCTTGTGCGAATTAAAATATCATGCCACTGACAAAATTCGGCTGTGATTTCGACAGATATGCAAATTTACGTGCCCGTTGGTCCGAAATAGTGGTTTTTGTAATTCCGTATTTCTGTCGTCTATGCGCGACTCTGGGAGCTCAACGGTTTAACCCCTCTGAGCCACGAATTATTTTTGGAAAAAAAATATTTTTTCGTTCCGTAATCTTTTATGACAGAAATACTTGAAAATGAGTGAGTTAAAATATCTTATCACAATTACTTCGCGAAATCTTTTGTTTCAATCAACAAAACAATAGTGAATGGTTTGTTATGAAATCACCTATGATCGGAGGTTTAACAGAACCTGACGAAATCTCATATTTATGTCGGAATATATACTTGATTGATGTGAACCATATATTCTAACGATGGAGGTTTGTTTTTTCTTGTCGATTTTTACAAAATGTCGATTACTCAAAACATGGCATTTTGATTCAAACCCATCCACTTTTAGAGTTTTAATTTTTTCAAAAACACCACATAAGCTACTTGTCTAAAAAATACTATTTAACGTCTAATGTAATATTGTATCGAGGTTTTACGCCCAACTACCGCCAACCTATCAGCAGCGTTGTTGCTAGGAGATTAACAGCCAGAAAATGTTTTCGTATTAACGTAAACCGCGAGATTATTGTATGTATAGATTCAAAGTGTACGGATATGAGAAGTTTGTGCGATGTATGATTCAGGAATTTTTTGAGTTCTTTCGAGAAAGCTCCTTTTCGATGTGATTGACATTAGAAATTATTCTTAAAATTGTTTTTGTTACATATAAGTATATTTTGGGTTGACTTTTCTAAATTTGTTATTAGTCTACCGCAGTGACTTGCATAATACGTATGTATTCGTATGTCAACCTTCGCCCTTGACAAGTTGAAAAATCTCGAGTATTAAGTGTTAACTTAAATTACCCTCTTGGAGGTATTTGTTGACAAATCAAGCAAATGTATTTGATTTGGTGTTCAATTAATCCTTGCTGCTAAATTGTTCAATAAATCTCTTGTTGTGGTAACCATTTTTGTGTATGCTGTAACGTTGTTTAAACATGACAAACACGGATTTTATATGTTAATAATTCTTCTCTAAGCTTTTGTTCGTAAAAATGACATTGATGGAATTTTTAAACTTGAGGTTATGGGAAAAGATATTTTCTTGTCGTGATTATCTTTTTTCACCCCTGAAATTGTTTTGTCACGTTTTCGTTTTTCGTCTTAACAAGTGTATTATTTTCCTTTTGAACAAAATTATTATTTAGGCGATCCATTTTTCATCTAGCAAAGCGACGTTTTAACTGTAACACTCGTAGCAATTCAAGCTTCAAATATTGTTCCTGGATTTCTTGTGTGATTATCAGTCTTTATTAACCGTGTTTTCGGAACCACGGAAGATATTTGTGTAGGCTTTGTGTTACACTTAACCACGGATTTCGTTGGCTGTCTATTTTCAACCGCTTGGCGGGTTACCAGCCGCCTGTGAGTGACGTATAGGGACCAGCATCAAAATTTCCGATCGCGAAACAGAAGTGCTGTTGGTGTTATTTTTACGAATCAGAGACTGTCTTTTACCCTTTATTAATCAACCTATTTTTTCTCAATTCTTCAATGTGAGAGTAATTCTTTTTGGAATACTCGCGCCTTTTCAAAGAAACTCACGAGCGGCCGTTAATTTCTTTATAGTGTATGCCTGCGGGCCATGAAATATTACACAGGAAGCACCTTATGCTGAAAATAATCACTTCGTCCGCAAAACTCGTAATTATGTCGAGTTAACTTCTCGGTTTTTCCATCTTCAACTTCCTTGAAAATAATCGTTCCTTTGGTAAACGAAAAATTTTATTGCCACTTCATTTAAAGGACTATTAATTCGTTCAATGTATGCTATGCTGGGTTCCATTTAAAACGAAATGAAAAACTTGTGCAGATACGGATGTAAATGCACTCCCTGTCTCGTGTAATGCAAGCGTCTGCAACGTGCCGACGCGCCAGGGATAGAGGAAGGGAACGACGACCGCGAACGGTTTCTTGAAAAGTATAAGAAAAACGAATGGGTTTCTTGAAATGATAGAGGGGAAAAGAAAAAGAAGGAATAACGTTTAATAAATCCTCCCGCCGTGCCTTTTGGCTCATCGTATCTCGACAGTCGTCTACAATAAGTTATTTGATGCTTAATTTAATTTTTTGGTCGACAAATATATTATAATACAAAGTGTTTCATCAGAGCCATTCAATATTGAAAACAACGCAACTGAACTTCGATGCATTGAAGTGTTTCCTCCTTATTTATAAAGGCAAAGACTATACTACGAGGATTAATAAATTCTAAGGACATCGTTTTAAAGTACGTTATACCGTATATAAATATGAAATCCATAAGCTGCTTAATTGCTACATAAACATGCGATCGGAGTTGACTAGATTTTGTCTCTGTCTTCCGTTGAGTGAGCAGTCGCAGTGAGTACCTTTTTTATTCAAGGAGTTGGTATCATTGTTCGATTGACTACGTTTCTATGCTTTCGCACGAAGGCTACTCTGCGAAACCTTTATTTTTTGCGAATTTCATCAGTTGTTAAGTGCTCGTATTATTGGAACGGCATTTTTAACGTATTGTTTAGGTTGTAAATTGGCCTCCAATTTTCGGAAATATGAGTCGTAGTTATAGTTTCCATTGTCTATCGTTGTATTCTGCGTTTTTTTCCGGAGTTACTTTCACTGGATCAGCTTCCATACATTTATTTGTGCCTTCAATTAAAATAAGCAATTTATAAGAAATAACTCGATTTATGAAAGGGGCTACATCGTAGTCTCAATCTCGTCTGGACGAGGTCCGTAATTTGCGTGTTTAATAATAACCCTAATTAAACCGGAAATTGATGACTGTTGCGAAAAGCTATACCGGAGCGCTACGAATTAATTTTTTTAGTTTTTTTTTGTAATTTACTTATCCAGCTGTCTTGAAACATGAATGCCACCGCCATTATGCAATTTTACCTTACGTAGTTAACGAGGCCCGTCTAGTATGGACTGAAATGATTCTTTATTGGAAAAACATATATTTAGTATGTGCTTGTCATTAAAAAAATTACTGTGCCGATTAAAGTAAAGCTGGACACGTTAAATTGAGCAATTTATGCGCAGTCATATCAATTCGTAAGAATTTTAAGGCAGACTAAGTCCTGAGATTTTCATTTGCGTGAGGCCACCATTGTGTATGAAATATTATGGTCACAATAAAGTTGAATAATTTTCCTTTTTTCCGCTGCTACTAAAATTGTTAACCGGTAAATTTATTACGTCATGTTTTAATTAAAAATTTTCTATTTATGCTGAATTCACTGTAGTATCAAACGGACATTTGTGTTTTAAATACCGACATTTATCATCAAATACGTTTCTGTTAGTTAAAGTTTCTTCAGTATAGATTAGCGGGGTGGTGTCAAGTGCCACCAATACTGCATTAGATATTCCCTGTTTATGGTGATCACCCAAATAATTATAAAATCAAATTTTAAATAACTTTTTTGTTTTATTTGATTTTTTCGTCTCATCATAGAGGTTTTAAGAATAAGAGTAAATTTCTTACTTTTCTGATAATTTTGAAATGCCATTATTTCAATTTCTTTTTATTCGGATTGTAATTTAGGAACATATCGCAGCCTCGAAAGCATATTTCCGATGTACTCAAAACATCCTTCGCGAGACACCTAATGTTTCCAGTAAAATTTCAGTTTGTTATGATTTTGGGAAGTCAGATAGAAAATTGATTTTAACGATAGCATATATACTTCAAAGGAAATAAAATCGTTTGTCCTCGGATGGTTGCAAAAACAGTGTTTCCTGTAAATCGTTGCGCTAATTGCTCGCGCCATTTCCTTTATTCCGCAACCTCACTACACCCCTCCTCCTTCCTAACGTACTCTCCCCTTCCGCGGATCCCTTATTCCCCAAATCCCCGAACCCGTACCCTTATACCCCCACTCCCCAACCCCCTACTCTTTTACACCCCATTTCCTCGAACCCGTTTCCTATCCTCCCTTCCGACCCTTTCTCCCCTCTCTTATCCTTTCCTCCCACTTCCTTCTAGCCACCTTTTCCCCTATCCGCACCTCCCATCCCCTTCCTTGCTTCCCTCACTCGCCCCCCTCATCCTTCCCCCAATCTGCCTCAGCACCGGTGAACGGACTATATGTTTTGTACGTCAACTGGGGGGGTCGGTGGTGAGAGGTGCCGTAGCTCGCTTTGCCCATCACGCATCCAATGGAAGCGGTGGTCGCCGTGGGTTGTTGGATTGAGTCATCGCTTGCGTTTAGCACACGAGGAGCAGAGGAGTGTATATGCCGGCGTGGATTGGAGGGAGAGAGAGCGGGAGGAGGAAAAAAGGAAAGAGGAGGTGGTTGGTGGAGAGAGAAGCGTGGGAGGGAGTGGAGGATGCAAAAGAAGAAATAGTCCTAGAGATGCCTAAATAGCTTGGAGCGCTCGAGGCTTGCCGCTTAAGGCGAAGTAAAATTTGAGATAAAGGTCGAAAAGAAAAAAGAGGTTGCCCTATAGATATTTTTCAAAAAGGCGGAGGAATTTGACGCGCGTGGGATGTCGTTATAATTCCATCATCCTGCTTATTATCTTTTGTCTCCATGCACACCACTCTCTACCCATCTTTTTCTCCTTTTTGCCTCTTTCTCCCTCCCTAAATCTTCCCCTCCCGAACACTCCCCTCCAAAACTTTCCTCCTCATCTCTCACCCTCTCCCCCACCTCTCCCCATCCCCCACCTCTCCCCATCCCCCACCTCTCCCCCACATCTCCCCCTCCCCAAACCCTCCCCTCTTCCTATCCCTCCCCATCCCTCCCCCTACGCCTCTCCCTCCCCCTACGCCTCTCCCCCCACCCATCCCCCTCCCTCCACCCATCCCCCTCCCTCCACCCATCCCCCTCCCTCCACCTCTCTCCCTTCCCTTCTTGTAAAATTATTAGCGTTCATATTTAAAGTATACATATCCTTTACTATGTCATTTATATTCTTCGGTGCTGATTTTAATCTAGAAAACTTTTTAACATGATTTTTAACAAGCGATTTTTCGGTAAATACGATAATCTGCTTGGAAATCATAATTAAGTCACTTATCCGTATTACATGGCGTTTTTTGATGTGAATATTAGTTGCATACACCATTAAAGTGTATATACCACATTGAATAAGTGGTTGGAAAAAAGTTTCACGCTGCCGAATTTCAGTTGTGATAGGAGACTTTGAGAAATATTTTCGCATAGATGGATTTGCGAACACTTGCATTGATTGCGAAAAATTCCGCTCTAGTTGTATATTTAAAAATGTCTTTCTTTCGCTTTTCGTTGTATCTCATCCCACGTCCGTTTTATTGCATTCATTTCTACTTTACCATTCCTGACATAATTGCGATGATTTAGAATTATTCGTGTGTAATCAAGGTAAATTCTATCCTTTCACCACATCTCTTTCGTAGATTGCCATGAGCTGGCGTACACGGTGGGATGTTGCCATTTTTAGCACAGCCCTCATTTTGTAGTCCTTGTTTTTTTGTAGCTTTGGTCCGAAAGTCTTCTCTGTGGTAGATTTTACGTAGATGCCTAATTGGATTTTTCCTTTTTATCCGGTTATCATTTTAATTCGCATAATTTCCAGATGTCGCCCTTTGACCAAGTTTTATTTATCTAAACAATGATCTTAATTGGTAATTGCGATCTTTTAAAATTTGTCGAAACTTATTACAATTGCTACGATCCTACTTGTGTAATGGATCCTAAAGAATGGCCGTTGATGGTCCTCTCTCGTCGCCATCCTGTGTTACCTTTGGTGTGCCACAGGATTTCATTCTCGGTCCATTTCTTTTTAATGTTTTTATCAATGATTTACCTCAGTGTCTCAATTGTGACTGTCGTCTTTACGCATATGACTGCAAAATATAGAATAAGATAACCTCTAGGGATGATTGTGTAACTTTGCCAAATGACTTGGATGGTTTTCTAACGTGCCGTAAATGGAACCTATTTCCCAATCTGTCTGTCGGTAAGTGTAGAGTCATTTATTTCACTTTGAAGAAAAGTACAATAAAGTGTGATTATTTTATTTAGGGTGTTCCGCTGGAACGTGTTAATACAATCACTGACCTTGATGTAACTATTGACTCCCAGTTAAATTTAAAAACTCACATTAGGTCTCTCTGTTCTAGTGCTTTCCGCCTCCTGCGTTGTTTAAAGCTTAATTCTTTTTGCAATTTTTCTACGGAAACGATTATACGATCTTATTGTTCCATTGTGCGGCCTATTTTAGAATTTAGCGGCGTGATTTGGAATCCCCATCACTCATATCCTTGCAATTGAGTCTTTCATTAAATGTTTTTTTCTGAAAAATAATGGCCTAATTTTTAATAAGAATGATTATCTAATTTTATTTAAGAGATTCAAATCGGTCCCTCTTGAGACGAGGCGAGCAGTCGCTGATGTGATTTTCCTCCGTAATGTATTGACCGGGGCTATAGACTCTCGTGATCTGTCTAGCGTGATTAATTTCAATGTTCCTGTTTTTATTCATGTTTTTATTATAGCACATGTAATTGGGGTCTTTCCTGTTTACGTTTAACAAATTATTATTATTATTATTATTATTAAATGTTGACACCCAATCCTGTCAAGCTCGAGGAAACAATTTTTGGGAAGGAGTCAAGTATGTCTCATGTTCTCTTTCTTCCAAAATATCGAGAGTTTGTGTCGTAGGTCCTCAATTAGTTCAATAAAAAATGTTAACTCGACTTTGTAATGCAAATATCCGGTATCAATTTACTATCTTAGAGAGCTCGTCATTATTTTACATTAATTATCATCAATCCATCAATTTAATCCGTTGATGTCACATAAGTTTGATCAATACCTTTAGCAAAATCAGTCCCTTCCTTTAGTCAAAGTTTGTTTAATTCTTCGGAGTGGTTCATGTCATTTCGCCTGTCTTCTTATTCCTTATCGTTCTCTATTAATTTCTGTTGTTCCATGGATTACCTCTCAGTGCTTTATACCTACACCTCTTGGTTCTTTTTTAATCAGTTTTTCCTTCCATTGTATGACGCTTTCCTTATTTAATCGGATTTGTTTTGCTATTTCGCGTCGCCTCTCATTCGCTATGGATTACTTAATTATTACTATTGTTCAAAGGATTTATCGTCCCGTTTTTATGCCCGCAACTCGTGCTTATTTTTTAATCAATCTCCTTGCCATTCTATGGCGTCTGCTATGTACGATTTATTCTCACCTGAGGTTCTTTCCGAATCGTTTTCTTTTAATGCCGCTAATTACGTTCTTCGGTAGTCAGTCTAACTTGAGCCTCCTCTCCTGTAGCAGGAGAGGGAGCCACGTTGCCAAATCACGAACAAGAAGACATCAAAGTGGAAAGATATGTTGTGCATGATGTGGCATCTTTGTTGTTCAGTGATTGGCCGGAGGCCTTAAGACATCTATCTCTTCCACTCATTTTTTCTTGGCCTTCAGAGCTCAAGATACACTTCGTCTGCTAAAATATGTTCCACCATGTCTACTCCTGAGCTTTTTATTTTTTTATCTTTCCAAATCTCTCTGATCTTGTGCTAAAATTTACTTTTTGCTGTCAAATATCTGTTAATATATTCATACCTTTCTCGTTTTCCACTCCAAAACCTAACTTTTATACATTATTATGTAGGAGACTCTTTGAATTGTTCAGCTTGATAAAAGTAACTTTTGGTCATTCTCCACGTTCCAAATTCCATTCGATTTTCCGCGTTCTTATGCGCGTTCAAAATATCGGTATTATCGGAAAACTGGTGCTTATATATTTTTTCTCAAAAGCTGAATTCCTGAACTACGTAAAATAAATATACATTAACTCGGAAACGATTTTCCTTGAGAAGGGTTAGGGTTAACTTTTTCGCTAAGTGGTTTTTTGGCTGCACTTCAGAATTTTCTTATTTAACTCTCGGAGTAAAAAATGAACAATCGTGCTATTTATACCCAAAATTTTTCCCAGAACCAAATCCTGAAAGAGATTTTTATGAACTAGGGGCGACGGATAAAGATGAGGATATAAAGTTTAAGGAAACTTGGGGAGAAATCGTGATAGAGAGAGGAATAAGTTGAGATGGAACTTAAGAGGAAGAAGCAGGATCTCGGAAACGAGCTGGAAGGTTCTTTGGCGGAGAACACATGTCGAAGAATGGAACCGAATTGCAACACAAAGCAAGTAAAATGACGGTGAATGGGTAGGCGTTTGGAGAGGGGAGGTAGGAGAAGGGTGGTGTGGCGAATACGAAGAAAGGGATGCTAACATAGTGGCGGAGAAAAAGGAATGCGCGGAGTTGAAGGAAAAAACAAGTCTTGAGTCTCATGACTCCAGAAGTCTTGGCGTTGACGCTACTGGAAAGGTTTAGAAATACTCGGAGACGATTTTTTCGGTAAATTTCCCATCGCGCAACATTAAGACTATACGTATCCTGTTGTCGGTACTTGGATGTATTCTACTTGAAAAATATATGTTTCGTTTCGTGTTGTTCGTTCGGAATATAAGGGGCGGTTGGTTAGTCGTTGAGATGTATGGTATCTCGGAAAAAAGCCAGCTGGAAACCATGTTCAACTCGTGCGAAACCTTTACCAAGTGTCTCCGGCTGAGACAGTTGCCATACTTTTCTCCCGTTTCCGACACATTCCCGTTCCCTTCATCATTTAGCGCCCTTGTAGGAGTTTGTGGTCATTTTCCATTTCCTTGTCGAGTGTGCTCAGGTGATGCATTTCCATTCCCCATTCGTCCTACATCGTTGAAATTTGTTTCGAAATCGTTGCACTCTTTCGCTCGTTGTCAGTCCTTATTCTGAACGTTTATATCTATCTTACTGGGATTTGAGAGTGGGAGCCAGTCTAGATTTTCGTTCTTTGCAATAAAACGTTTATTATTTGTCCTTTATTGTGTTGTTCTTTTATAGTCTTTCATTTTTCAGTCAAGGTTGTTCGTCTCCTTAAGGTTCGTATTTTTTTTTGAAGAGCCTAATCTGGGAGAATTTCTTTGTCTGTTACGTGAACGGATTATCTAGAATTGTCCACTTGCTGTTTCTTAATTCGCCTATGTATTGTAGTCTTGTATTTCGGTTCTGTTTTCTCGCAATGGAAGATTTTCCCTTCAAATTTGATAGCAGACAAGTATATAAGGGAAAGATACATGCCTATCTGGCCAATAAATCTGCAATCTTGCAGGTGTAAATTATTTCCGTATTATAATTTTCGACGTACTGGAGATGGAAATGAAGGCACTCGCTTTGGAACGGTTTTAACCTTTTAACTGCTGTGAACTGGTTTACGCGTTTTATGTTTTTTTCCCTTCAGTACTTCTGACGCGTTATATAAAAACAAAAAACATCTTTAAAATGATTAACAAAGAAAAATATATCAATTTGTATGAAATAAAGTTACATGTATTTTTATCATTTTATATTGTTAAATATTGATTTTCTATTTTTTTTAAATTCGGCGTATCCCCAATTCTTCCATTTTATAAACTTAGCAGTTAAAGGATTAATTCCCAAAATAGAGACCACATATGTTTGCGCAATAGCCCCGAAGAAGTTGCTACTTCCGGTATAAACGTAGAATAACAACCCCTTTGATTGTTTAATTGATATATAAATCGTTATTGATGCTCATTTTTATAGATACTATGAGCGCGATTTTCCTTGCAGAAAAAACAAAAAGTACCTATTGCAGTTCTTATTTAGCATTATTATATTTACTGCGTGAATTTCCATGCGTTAAAATCTGCAGTTAGTCTTTTTATTTGATCTATTTATAATCCATATTGATAATGATAACGATGTTAATTCGTCGGGGGTGGCGGTGGCTTTGCCTTCCACGAAGCGGTCCCGGGTTCGAATCCGGGGGATGTTAAGCAGTTTGGCCCCTTGGTGCTCTTCGTAAAAAAGTAGGCTAATGCTGGCACCGGGTTTCCCTCCTACCTTGTGTATGTGCTCGGTGTGGAAGAAGTAATGGCTATAATATTCCAAGAGGTTGATTAGCCAGAATTTCCATACAAACAAACAAACGTTGATTCGTCATCCATTCACCAGCTCTAATTGAAAGTCTCTTCAATTTAAATATCAGCATTCAGACTTCCATTGCTTGGAACTCCAGGGGAAGACAAAAAAATTGTGAATTGTGGAACTTAATTTTTACGTATATTGATGCCGAGGGGAAGAGGTCATAAGAGTTGTAAACAGATCCGCGTTTTGGGAAATTCCAAGTTTCGAAAATCGATTCATGAACATCGACTTCTTTAGGCTCCAATGCGTATCCTCCTTCCGAGTTAATCCGATAGGATTTTCGAAGTCCCATCTGCCAAGTCACGTTGTGCGTGGTATTATTGTTTTTCTCCGATTTTTTCCGCCTGTTACAAATGCCTAGGTCTTTTTCTTGTAATTATGGACGTCGCATTTCCGCTTCGAAATCCTCGATGTTGTAATTATTTTGTTGGCTCCGTTTTTCTCTACACGGCAATTTCCTCTGCTGTGCGACCTTTCCTTGTACTCCTGCTTTTTAAGAATTCGTTGCATGGTTTTAGCATTCATGGTTCGTATTCCATTTTCAAGCTCGTCTGAGAGGGATTATGCTAATAGAGAAGCTCCCTTATGACACCATATTGAAGTGGGGGCATTTTTGTCGTAACGCACTTCATCTCACCTTCACCTTCGTGTAAATCTCTTCAATAAACAAGCCTCCAACGGCGATTCGCCCGTCTAAGTATACGTATGATCATCTTGTTAAATATTACGTGCTTGGTGATCCGAATGACGTGTGCATCAAACAGGCACATATAGATGTTAAGTGAAATTTACCGTTGAAATGAATTATATCTGGTTAACGTGCGCCTAAATTTTATCCGTTATATTGTTCGCAGAATCATGTCGTTGTTTTGATAATGTGCAACGATAAAAATTAGGGCTATTTGTGCCTGGCATCTGTATTTCATTAAATAGATATATTTAATGGTTTGCATAAAATACACGTGCTCACCACGTGTATAATGATAGGTATTGCGTGACTCTAAATACGGGAACGCTGAAATTATAATATTATAAATTTTAGTATCTACTTCTTTACTGCTTACGTAATTTTCATTGAATCCGACTGAGCTCTCAATTTGGCAGTCGTAACGTTTTCGGTTTCACGTTTAATGACACCGTTATATTATTGCCACTTTTATTGAAAAAGATATTAATCTCTTATTCTTCTAAAAATAAGAAAAATATTTTTCCATAAAAGTTTTAGCATAAAACATTTATTTTCGTATTCACCTTTTTGATCAGTTGTTTGAGAAATCCCCCCTATATTTAATATTCACCTAGTTAATTCTTAGTTAGAGATAATTTTTACCGTATTTTGAATCTAGGATTTACGACAGAGGCGGAAATGACGCAATATTATCGTATTACCCAATTGTTGCTCTCAATTTACTGAAAGAGTTTTCACTGAAATTCTTATTTTTCTCTTAATACATTAAACCCCGACATCCCGGATACCTCTTGATCTAGCCTATTCCGGTTAATTGTTGTGCCTATTTAGGCATAGTACACACATTAAACATTGAGTATTAAACTAATAAAGAAAAGTAAGTTAACTGTTATGTAAATCAAGTAATAGTGTACTACTCATAAAACCTTTATTAGGTTGTTGACAACTAAATCTACTCATGTACGTACGTAATGCATTATAAAAACTTTCAAGTTATAAGTTTAAAAAATTCAGGTCGGTCTAAATTCCAGTTATTCGATATCCGGTTAATCGGGAGTTTACTGTATTTTTACGGTCCGTTGTCATTTGGCAATTAAGTTAAGGTGCTCTCTTATAGCGTTATGCCTATTTCTTTTACCGGTTCTGTTATTCCGTTTCTCTTGACATGTAGTTTCTTTTTGACTTTACATACTTCTTCATTTAGCTTCATTTCATTTATACCTCATAATATTTAGTTATTTACCTTGTTTCATAATAATTTTTCCAAAACTTCCGTGGTTCACATCGTAAATGTTTGATTTAATGTTTCATAGAATTATCTCCTTTAACATTATTAATTTTAATTCAAACCTTCAAGAAGACTTTTAGTATCTTTTATCCGTTGGTTTTCCCCGCGTTTCTTGGTACGATCAACATTTTCCCCTCTATCTTCGCTCATATTCGCTAATTTTAACGATTGGCTATGACTTCATTTCATTGTTTATATGAACCCTAATCGTTTAGCAATATAATTCAAAACAGTTTGTTGATTGAGACGTCAATTCCCATGGTGCATATTGAGAGTGACATTTTCCAATCACTATGAACTACCTGGCCAATTTAAAACTTTTTTGACCGGGATGTATCACTTTATTTTCGCTGCTGAGCGGTGATAGCTGCTTCTGGCATCAGTTCTTTTGCTACTATCTACATTTAGGAATCACATCTTCAATTTTCTCTTCAAAACAGCAAAATCAATCTTGCCTTCTGATGCATAGTCCCTTTAATGGGTGCGTCAAAGAGTAATAAAACTTATTTAAAAGTTTATGAAAACGCGGCATCTTTTTTTTGTCATTAATCTCAGCTCGTGGCTGTGATCATTTTAATTCTGCGTAGTATTTCGTTATTGGGGGTGATAGGTCACGCCCATAACTTTCGTCTTCTATGCTTTTCAATCCGGCTTCTTAACATTTTCTAATGTTCTTTCAGATTTTCATTTATAGATTCGATCTGGTTTCTGCTGTCAAGTAGCCAGTGTTTTACTTGTAATCTTAATTGTTAAAAAGAATCTTTTGGGAATACATTTTGGGGTTAATTAATTTTGTGCCAGTCTTGCTCGGCCCGATTATCCCTTAATCAATAGCCCCAAGCCCCAATTAAATGAATCTATTGCAGAATTCGACGTCGATTTTTTCATTTTCCGCCCCTCTTTGATAATATGTTTGGAACACACTGTTGTTATAGGTCATTTCGCCTCTGGAATATCATGATTGTTCGAAATTTTGTGATGTGAGAGGAGTGATGTTTTAAGATACAGGAACATATATTGCAAGCCTTAAGATTCATACCTTTGAGGAAAACGGGAAGAGTTTTTATGAGGAGTTAAAGTGTTGTTTTTTTATTATTCCGACTTTTGAGTGACTCGTAATTGGTAAATGAGTTAGCTTACATGTTACAGTGTTTACATTTATGAGTATGCATGATAGTAGAGTAAGTTTTTTGGTTTGTCAAACTTGACATGGAAAATCAGGTTGGTTTCCCTATAGGTAGATTTATCATTTTCATACATTGTTCTTATAAATAGGGAAATGTATTTGGGATTTGTGCAAATATTTTTTTTATTTAACAATAGGGCATGCGCAGTCAGTAATGCACGACACACTAATTTCTAATGCATTTGATTTAGTTTATGTATTAGGTTTGTTTTTTCCTAGGTGTTTGGTTTTTTACAAAATTCTGGTAATTTGTGTCCGATTTGTTTGAATTCACCTTTAAAAAAATTTCGTTTCAAGCAATTATGAAACTACTTTACGCTTAGTTTGTGTTATTTTTTATGTTTTTTTAAATGATATTTTGTTCACACAGATGGAATCTCCCTGATTGACTATTATAGAAGGATAGAAAATGTCTGGCGACACCCCGTTAAATTCAACAATGACGATAGATAAACATGGCTGACCGCTCCAATTTCTTCATCATGCAGCTGTTTCACGAGATGAAGCAGAGATTTCCAGCCATTCCTGACAGAGTCGTCAGTGAGTGTATTAGACAGGTAATAGTTAACAGGGGAAAAAGTTGGGATGTTAAATAACAGACGGAATGTTTTCATTTACTTCTTCCTCTCTCTCTATCTATTTCTCCTCTCTTATGTTAGGCGCTAATGACAATAGTGTCGGGGCGCCCATAAACATCACACCAACCATATTCTCTGTTTTCTTCTGTCGTGTGTTTTTGTTTACCACATTAGGTTCTTTTGAGTTTCCAGCCGTTTTGCTATTTTTTACCTGCTGCTAGATAAATATTTATCTAATTTGATCGACATTTATGTACGTCTGTTAAATACAATTTACGTGCTTTAATGCACCTTTATACTTCAACTTCGGTCACTTTTCGGTCCATTATTGCTTGGTTATTATTTTCTGAATACTGGAACTGCGTCCGTCAAATGACGTTAAAGGTGATGAAGCGTGAGTTCACGTAGGATCCTTTCTTTCCTAGAGAGTAGATCAGGGTGAAGGCTTACTTCTCTTAATTTCCTTTCTTAATTACCCAGTAGACTTTTGGAAGCATATTCTTAGGGAATATCCATAAATGTTTATGCATAGAAAATAACTTTTGGTAATGTTTATTGGGCGAATGTATTGAAGCTTTAGATGGGATTTCTTTAACGATATACGATTTAATGAAATGCCTTAATTTTTAAATAATGAAAGTTGCCTGATTAATATTATCGCGCGGTTTCATGATTCATATGCAGTTTCTCTGTAAAAAAATACGGAAATCTAAGTTTAAAAAAATGAAACTTATGTCTTGCAATTCCGATCTTAATTTTTTCGACTCTCTGGAATAATTAAAAATCTACACGATACTTGATTTCATCATGTTGAAAAATTTTATTTATTAGTTAATTATCAGGTCATAGCTGGTGTATCAGGACTTGGTTTCTCAACCAGCGTTTTGCGAAGAATTTCGGTATGGGCCCTGAAATTTCAGTAAAATAAAGATATTTTTATTCTAGTTATTTACAAAACTCTTGAGCTGTGATATAAGATCAGCAAAACAAAAATGAAAGTTTATAAAAAAATCTGCTAGGAAAAATGTAAATCGGGAGCAATGTAATTCAAGAATCTCGGCATTTTATGGTATGCCAGCTGAAATGAGACAGTTGGAGAATGCATGCGCATTCTCATCAGTCGCCTGATAGGGAGCTTAAGAGCTTTTTTCGTTTAATTCTTATGATCAGAAGCAATTAAAACGGTGGACAGGACTTTTCACTCGTACATTAATTTTTTTTACCATTTCATATGCCCCATACATAATTCCGTGAATCGAGGCGTACTTTTTTGAGAAATTTAAAATAAATACTGAGGATGATTCCTGTCTCAAGAAAAGTAAATTTTTTTGCCATCTTTGTTCTTAAGAGCCCTATTGTGAGAGAAAAGGATCGCTGATTTTAGTTCATTCAGATAGGGTAGTATTACCTATATCGATTATTCACTACATGGAAATGGCAATTACATTTTTTGGCAAAGAATAAGAATCACTAAAGGAACTAAAAAAATTCTTAATGTAAGAAGCAGTAATCTATCGATCTGAAGTTTGTATTTTTATTGTTTTTGTCAGTTATTCATTGTTTACAGCTCTGTGCGTAACGCTTTTGTGTAATACCTGGAACTTTCATAGTAACGGTTTCTATTCCTTGTCGTTATACCGACTTCTTTCTTCAACATTCAACTTACTCATGTTCTGTGGAGATAATTTTTTATCCAAGAATTAATATTTCGACACTCTTTGTCGTATGTTGTTACCATTTAACATGCCACGTCTTGTCTTTGACAGCTATTTTATTTTATATTTAAAGGAGCCAAGCTTAAGTGTGTTCGTGTTGGTCGTTTTAAGTTGCAATTAATGTTATATTTTCAACGCTGTTTTGAATGGATATCGGGTAAGTTTACTTTGGGATGATTCTTAACCTAATCTGCCTATTGGTGTGTATTATTATCGTAGATTTTAAAATTACTATTTGTATTACCGCGTCGAATGCTCCCTAGAAAATGCTCGCGTGACATTGACAAATTTTAGCGTAGGTTTTCTGTTACGGTGAAGTGTTAAAGCTTTTATATCGTTCTCTCCCACACAGAACTTCAATGACAAGCAAATATGTGAGGCAGTACTAACGGTGAAGAACCGTAACTATAGCCACACACCGTTTCCTTCGCCTCACATGTCTAAAATGCTACCGGCCTCGCTAAACGAGGGAGTTTCTTCTGTCGGTGCCATCGAAGCATCCACGACCGAAAGTGAAACAGAATCTTCGAGGTGTGATGATGATACGTGCAACACTAGCGGTTCATCGGCCACGTCCGAGACGGAGGAAAGCGAAACACGCAAAGTCGTCCGAAAGGTGGGGGATGGCTCGCGAGGTACGATGCCAGCAGCCTCGGTTCCCCATCCGCGGAGGACGACGACGTCATCATCATCCACCGTCGAGGAATCGGACACTCAATGGAATAAGGCTAGGGAAAATTCTTGCGAGGCGTTTCAAGTCCCTCCCCCGAATTTCGGACCCCAATTGTCGCAGGAAGGTTGTGGCCGTGGGATCGGAGGTGGTTGTTGCTGTCGGCATGCTGAAGATATGGACTTCTTGAGACAGTTTGAAGATGGTGGAGGGATGGTGAACGCGGGGGTGAGGGTTCCCATTCGTCACAGCGGTACGGGTGCTTCCGTTTTGCCACAACCAGATAACGATGTGGTGATCGACGGTTTGGGTGATAGTGACTTTTTACGTGACAACCTCGGTGGTGTGACGAAAGGCACGCCGGTGACGAAGTTTCTCCCGCGCAGTGGTGCCACTCCCTCCATAAGTGTTAGTGTTCCTGGAGTGCGCCCCCCTCCTTTCCATCTGCCAAACCTCGCGGACCTCTCGACGCAAACCTCCAATATAAATCTTTCGGCGCCCGGTTTTGACCCCGATTTCGAATGTTTCAACCAGATCCCCGAGGAAAGAACGTCTCGGGAAATGGGTAACGCGGGTTTCGAACCTTCCGGGAACCGGATGCCCCGAACGGAACCCCTTTCTCCCAATTACAAATCCTATTACACGTCCGACCCAAACATTGATTATGGGGAAAACGCTTTTATGGACGAAGATTTTCAGTTTAACGTTAATTGTAGCCTGAGAACTACCGGGGTTAGTTCTCATTTCCTAGACGGTGAAGACGAGACGAGGGAGTTTGATATAGGCGGTAAAGGACAAACTTCAACTTCGAGCACAGTGAAGGTCAGCACTTCCTCGCCAGTCTCCTCTCCAATGAATCGGAAACATAATAATCCGCCGGGTCTTCAGCCCTCCCCCGTCTTCGCTGGCCAAAGTCGCTTTCAGGGTATGAAGGATCCCCCGCCGTCCATGGGGAGACCGAATACCCCCACCAGCTATCCGAATGCTTCTGCATCCTCGACGTCATCTCAGCTTCTGGAGACGCCGCTGTCGTATACGACGGTGAACCTGAGAGTGAGACAGCCATCTTCGGATCCTCTCCCTCCCATCGACATCCGATCGTCCGTCGGCGACTCGAGTCTCACGTACACGTCTGCGTCTTCCTACTACCCGCAGCAGTCTTTCCAGTCCGAGCTACAAATTCGAATCGGAGGAAGTGCGGGCATTTCAAGTGGTTCCGGTTACGGTCCGATAATATCTTCCTGGAAATCTCAGCCCCCTCAGCCTCAGCCCCCTGCGCCGAGTGGGAAAAATCTCCCCCCGAATCCAACTTCACCCGCTCCCCAAATGCGTCCTCCGAATCAGAGCAGTAAGCTCCAAGTTCCCACGAACCGCAGTGGCGAGAAGCAGCACCACTCGCCCCTGCCAACGAGGAGAGATCAGCCGGAGAGGCCACGCTCTCTATACCGACCCCTTTCGCCCGGGATTGGGGGCAAAACTCCGCAGGCCTCTGGTTCGCTGCCCGACGTCTCAAAGGCACGTTCTTTTGGTGTCGAGCACGATAGGAATTCGGGAGTTAGTGCGAGACAGGCGGGAGTACACCATCAGCCGGATCCGAGGGTTCGTCCTAATGTTTCGGTAACATCTTCACCCGCGTCTGGATTGCCTCCACCCGGACCTTCGTCGAGCGGCCACTCCCCAAAGGATAGAAGCCGAGCACCTGGGACTACAGCCCCATCGCCTTCCTCCATTGATCATCCCCGGTCAACATGTGCAGATGTGTCTCGTTGCAAGGGTAAGGTTATGTGACAGTAGTGAATTTTTTTCTTAAACGACGGTAAAACCTCACTAGTCCGGGCTAATCGGCAATGAGGTCTCGATTATCCGTAAGTCCGGACTTGACGAAATATATAGACAGAAATGCATGAAACATTTAAATTAAGTATAATAAACCTATAAAATCTAATAAAAGTACATATTTTATATTAATTTTGTAAATGATCAATGATAAATATACCGTGTTTGCCGAACTCTTTACAGAAGTTACTTTTGACGAGCAATTGTTTTATTAGGATTTATGAAGCAAATAAATTAAAGTTTTTTTGGAGTTTTTGTATTCAAATCTCTAAAAATTGTCATCACAATGTACAGGCTAAAGATAATCGTGGTTTGAACCATGCTAGACGAGTCGGATTACCAGTTACTACGTTTTATTAATTTCTTTGTTCGCGAATATAAGGCGACCCGAACCTTTCATTTAAAAAAATGAGTCTTAAATTCGGTACTTGACGGATTTTGAAGGCTGTATTTTACAAAGGTCCCTAGAATGCTTACCTTTTTATAACTACTGCACTGCAGACTACATTGTTTTGTTTTTGTAAATTAAAAAAAAAACATTTTTTCACATTTTTTGATTTTTCGCACAAAACATTTTATTCCGAGTCTCTCTCGAATATTGGCAATAGTGGCTCAGGCTGAACCTAGTCCGGATTAACCGGAGTCCAGGCCAGCCGGGTCTGGATTAGGTTTTACTCTATGGACCATAATTGCTCTAATACGAATTTTTACGTCAAAAATTCTACTCTCGGCTTAAATTCAGATCGTAGGATTAAAAAGAAAATCAAAACGTTTAATCCCGGAGTTTCCAAGTATGTACCATTAATCTGTGTATAGGTTATAAAAAAACTCGTTTTACTTTGATATTCGTATATTAGTATCACAATTACTATCTGCATCTTTCAGTTATGCGATTTTAATTAATTTTTGATCGTTTAAATTCTTTCAACTTAAAATAATAATTAATTTTATTTTTTTCTTGCAATTGAAGGAAAAATTTATTTAGCCGGCTTACGTTGGAGATCGGCTTGTTTTCGTGTAAATGCGGACATTCCATGATACTCGGCCCATATTTCTATTTTTGATTGGACGAGGCGTCAAAAGAGCCAAATATTTTATATAATTATGGTACATAAATAGCTCTTTTGGGGATTTTTGTGATACAGACAGTTAAGTCACGCCGCGGCCTCCTCCATTCAATCGAAGTACCAGCGACAGTGGTTATACGCTTTATTCGATTGGTTTTTTGCTGTATCCACAACAAAAATTTAAGAAGCCTTAATAAATTTGTTCACGCAGAAATGACAACCGAATAGAGGGAAGAATTACTCAAAAGAATTGAATGTTGAAATACCAAATGTTCGATTTTATGAACGCTCCTTTATTGCCCTGATTATTAGAAAAGATTTGATCAGCCAGCGATCCGTTTACTTGAACTTTGTTTCCAAAATGTACGGGTACTCCTTTATCGAGGCATTGGTGTCGAATTTTATCCAAACCGGTTTCATGCATTGAACCATTTCATGATAACGCGATACGCATTCTGAAGGCCGTACTATTTACTTGATCGGTAGTAATAACAATTGGTGGATGACTAATTCATTCGTCAAGTTTTTTCTGCGCTAGAATTGCGATGTGTTTGTTCATCTGTTTCGTTGGCTTGTGTCATCAAAGCTCAGTGATGGCGATTTTAGATAAACGTAATCGGTTAATTATCCGAGTAGTTCAACCGTTGAGCATGTCGACGAAGTTTTCATTCGGGACAGATTTCTGTCAGAACAAAATTTGCCACTTTGTCTAGAATACTCTATGGTAAGTCCCCGCTATACGTCTCATGTTAGATGAGTTCCTGAAAACAGCGACGTATAACGAAACGCCGTAAAGCGAAGCCTGTTTTCCCCTTGACATAATGATAAAAGTTGGAGTTACGGTCCAGGCGGACATTTTGTGACATATTTGTAGCATTTATACCATTTGCACCGCAAATAATCCATAAGACAGTGCATAAGACAGAGTTAAAAAGAGCCAACAAGATTAAATAAACAACATTGACACACATAAAAACACACCACGCATAGAGTATTGTGCCCATATAGGGTAACAAAATGGAATTAAGTTGCATAAATAATATGCATGAAATTAAAAACACGACCAAAGGGATTTAAAATTATAGTAGCATTTCATTTATCGCAATTGAAATTGATTGAATTTCGCCTTTGACTCTTAAAAGACGACAAAACAACGTAACTCGTAACGAAACATGTTCCTCAGTTACTTGACAACGTATATGCAAAACGACGTATGGCGGGGAATTACTGTATCCATCTAGTTTTCTGTCGTGGAGGCATTTAATCGACGGCGATCCGGCGTAAGCAAAGCGTGAAATGATATGAAAATTCTAGGTGGCTTAAGTGAATATTGTTATCAAACCGTCCATCCAATTCGTTTAAAAATAGCCTCGTATGGAAGGTGGATTGTTTATTTCCTGGAAATCATGCGACATAAATGCGAGCTTATGTTTACCGTCCGTTGCAACTCGGTGATCGCTAGGATCGCTGAGTAAAACCTCTCCGTTTATAAGTCTTATACGTGACGAGGATTTTATATTTATCGCGCCTCTCTCTCTCCGCCACTTACAAATGGCGCCTCTTCTTTTTAACGCATCGCAGTTTTTTTCTTCCCCTCTCCCTCCGAGACCTCTCCCCCTTTCCCCTCGAGACTCCTCCCGGGACCCCACCCCCTTTCCCCCCGGGACCCCTCCCCCTTTCCCCCCGGGACCCCTCCCCCTTTCCCCCCGGGACCCCTCCCCCTTTCCCCCGGGGCCTCACCCCCTTTCCCTCCGGGGCCCCAACCTCTTTCCCCCCGGTGCTACTCCCCTTTCCCCCCGAGGCCCCACCACCTTTTCCCCCGGGGCCCCAACACCTTTCCCCCCGGGGCCCCACCACCTTTCCCCCCGGGGCCCCACCACCTTTCCCCCCCGGGCCCCACCACCTTTCCCCCCGGGGCCCCTCCCCCTTTCCCCCCGGGGCCCCTCCCCCTTTCCTCCCGGGATCCCCTTCCCAATGGGGGCTTCGAAGTTTTCGCCCTCAGATGTCACGCGCCCCTATTTTCCTTTCCCTTTCTAAATGAACTTGTTAGATTTTCTTAAACGGGATCTTCACGGATGGTCGCTTTCGTTGATGGGGTTACTGCACCCTATTCCTACTTCCATTTCTTTACCCTTTTGAGAGATTAGTACTACTGACGCCCATATCCCTTAAGTACCACTTAGGGGACTTAGGCAAATGATAGTAAAAATATGTTGCGGGGGGAGGGGGGGCGTTTGAAGAAGGGGGGCTATTGAGGGAGGCTAGAGAGGAAGAAACACTCCTGTAAAGACTCCATAAACTGGCAAGGCGGTGGTAGAGATGAGGAAAGATGAGGGGGTGTGGAGAGAAGGGGGAGTGTTAAAGGTGGGGAAGGGGAGGAGGAGGACTTTGGTGTGACGGTGGTGGGGAGGTGAGAGAGAGAGAGAAAAAGACTCTAGGAGGGGTTCGGGAGAGTTTCGGGGCGAGAAGGGGGAGAGAGGGGGCAGAGTCCCGAAATAACGCCCCCTCCCTCGCCACTCGCCCCTCCATCTTCCTCCCTAAGAGAGGGCTGATTTAAAGAGGGGTGGGATTTGTATTGGGAGGGTGCCAAATCGGTGGGTGGCGTACGAGGGCAAGGCGGCGCAGGGAGAACGGAAGTGCCGGGAGGGTAGGAGAGGAGTGAGAGGATGAGGTCTATGGGCAATGGAGAGAGATGGGGAGCCGGGAAAGACGTGAAAGGTAGAATCGTGGCACCAGTGGTTTAGCGCAGAGATAAGACGTAAAGGCTTAACTTCGCATGTAAATTTTGCTCATCTAGTTTTTTTTCTCCATTGTCATTGCATTCGGAGGTGAACTTGCCGAGTTGAAGATCGATGGAAAAATATTGCGCTCGTAATAAAATAATTTGCTATTCCGAAGCGTAGAAATACTATCCTTTCAGTTTTGCATTTAGTCGTCATTACGCTTGATTTTTTTCATCTGTCGAGGGTCTGAATTTATCAGCATTCAAGTTTTTAATTGAGATATAGATGGGAGGTTTGCGTATCATCAAGCGAAATTATTGACATTTTTCACAAACTTCTATTGCAATAGAAAGCTAGGATTCCATTTCTTAGCGTTGGAAAATTTAATTCAGTTGCACAAACTAAAGAGATAATATTTCACCCATCCGTTCAAGTTTTCAATCGATTGCGAAGCTAAGCTCTAGGTGTGCCGCCCAAGTTGAGCGCAAAATAGCCTTGCAAACGCGTAAACTCGAACGATATATGACCTACATGTCGCAGCAAACGTTATGCGAAAATCCCTGTGCGGATTATCAGCCTGAAATCCGAATCTGCGAATGCAATAAAAAATATACCCGAGAGATATTTTTTCTTCTAAGGATGTTTCTATACATGTGCGAACGTTTGACATAGGGAGGTCAGAAGAGGGGGGCGTGTTTGGGGAACGAGAAAGGGAGAGTATTTAATACCGATCCGAGGCTAGCGGTGTCTTGAGACGTAATATTCGGGTGTTAGGTAGGCAGGAGGACCCGCCGAACCGACACATTCGCGTGCCAAAATGAATCATTCCATCTCTGACGCAAACACCTCGCCCCTCCCCCTTTTTAAATCATAATGGAGGTTAAAATATTTGGCTCACTTTCTCGGGATCCGGCAGAAAAATACAAAAAATCCGTCATTTTTAGCTCCGCAGGGTATTTTTTTTGCGCGTACGCTTCTGGGTCCGTACGGGAGTAGTGGAGTTCACGGAGCCGGAGGGCGATAACATTTTATCTCCTCGTCTCATTGTCCGTGGCCGCACACGTGTCGTTAGGCTCTAGCGTGGTTCTAGGCCCATTTTTCTAGCGTTGGCTTATCTTAAGCGCTTCCTCCCGACTATGGTGAACATCGTCGTCTGTCAGAGCCACGGTTAGAATATGTGCCGATTGTAGCGAGGAGTTTATGGTACTTATAAGCGGGAAACTAGCATCTTTCTCTATCTTCGTGGCCGTACTTCGGCCGTGAAAGTGGAGCGTGCTCTAGAGCAGTGCTCTCCAAACTTTTTTATTTCACGGCACACCTATAGATTTTTTCATTCATCGCGGCACACCGAAATTAATTTCACACGAAACTTTGTTGAAGATTTCTATATTACAACATCAGAAAATAATTAAAATAATCGACAACATCGGAAATAAATTAAAAATAAAATATTTTTTTTAAAGAAGGGAATAAATTGTGACTAAAATTTATTGAAAATAATTTTTATAATTCAGTGAATTTGTGAAATAAAACCAAAATTAATTTTTCAAATTTTTTACCAGTATCACTATGCTTAGATGCAGTACAACACGTTTATAACGACATAGAAGAAACGGTGAAAATATTTTCCCTATAATGAATGTCTTAATATCTAAAGATGTATGGGAACTTGATTAAATAATTTTAATAGTGAGAAACCTGTCCCTGTCTTGAAGAACAGTCTTTTGATGTTCGGCTCTATGGTGGCAAGTGCCACTCGAAGTTGGTCGAAGTATTTCAGACACGATCTCATATTATTCTTAATCAGCGACAATGTTGAAAAACTTATTCACATAAATATGTTGTAGGAAACGGCAACAACGCATCAATTGCACATTCCGCAATGGTTGGGTATTCATTCCTCACTTGCAGTCAAAACTCATTCAGAGGCATATCATCTAACTTCGGGTTAAGACTACGATCATTCCTGAGTTCAATGAATTCCCTCTAATTTTTAGGGAGAAACCATTAATTGATAAGTCCGCAAATGAAGAAACTTCTTACGCTCGTTTGTAGCTTGAGAATTACAAATTCGGATTTTCCCTTGTATAAACTCCGTACGTCCCGCGGCACACTAAGTACTTCGTTACGGCACACCGGTTGGAGAGTACAGCTCTAGAGCAGTGTTTCTCAAGCAGTGGGCCGCGGCCCCCTAGGGGGCCGCAAAATTATTTTGGTTGGAAGGTGACATCTCGAAAAATAAAGTTTTCACGAATAATAAAATTTTATTATGGAATTTTTGGAAACGATATAATAAAAATTATTATTGGTTACAAAAATGAAGAAATTTGCGATAAAGTTCCTTATTTTTACTATTTTCAATTCGAAAGGGGCCGCATGGTATTCAAGGGGGCTGCGACAACTGAATGTTTGAGAACCACTGCTCTAGAACCTTTTTTATAGCGTTAGCTTCCTTCCGGCTTTGGTGGTCATCGTCGTCTCTCAGAGCCACGGCGAAGAATATGTGCAGATTGTGGAGAGGAGTTATAGTACTCTTAAGCGGGAAATTAGAGTCCTCTAGCTATTTTCGTGGCCGTACGCCCGTCGTGAAGCTGGAGTGTGCTCTTGGTCCGTATTTCTACCGCTGTATTTTCTTTAGGGCTTCCTCTGTACGTTGGTGGTCTCCTACGTTTCTCAACGATATGGATCGAGTATTTTCATGTGAAGGAGCGGAGTTAACTTGTATGAATGTCGATGATGCATTTCCTCTCGTTTTTACTGACCGTACATGTTTCGTGAAGCTGAAACGTTCTTTAGGACCATTCTGGACATCCTTGAGTGCTTCCACCCCAAGCTGGTGTCCCACGTCGTTTCTCATGGCGGTTGACCGGATAGCTTCATATGAAGGAGCGGAGTTGATGTGGCTCATGAGTTACAATTTAGCATTTCCACTCATTTATCGTGACGATGAACGTATCGTGAAGCTGGAACGTGCTCTAGGTCCATTCCGGGCTTTCTTTAGTGCTTCCTCCCCACATTTCTCAGGATCTAGTTGAAGCATATGAAGGAGCTGTGTGAACGTAACTGAGGGGGCAAGAATTAAGCATTTGCTCGTGTTTTTCGTGACCGTACAGGCTTCGTGAAACTGCAATGTGCCTTAGGTTCCTTCTGGACTTCCTTAAGTGTTTGTGGGCTTCGCCGTCTCACAGAACTATGAATCAAGGTATCTTGGCGCCCGGGTCGAGAAACCACCCCCTTTCGTAAATTTTTATTGAGATAATTTTCTATCAACATGTTACTTTATTCGTCACACCGTAACATAATTAACAATAAAAAAGGAATATCATCTGGATTCCCATTTGTTCCGCGATATTAATTGTTCATCATCATCATGCTTCTGTCCGAAGACAGGCTTTAACTGAATCGCTGCCTCCATTTCTCTCTCTCCCTAGAAGCCTCTTTTATATCTCTATAAGTATTATATCCTTGCTTTATATTATCTAATATTCCTATTTTTTTCTCCCTCTTCCTCTTCTTCCACTAATTTTTCCTTATAAGATCGTCCTTTGTAAACACTGTCTTCTCAATATGTGCCCTATCCAATTTGATTTTCTTTTCCTGATTGTTTTTATTAGCATCCTTTCTTTTCCCACCATTTCTAATACTTCTTCATTTCTTTTCCTCTCTGTCCATTTCACTTTCATCATTCTCCTCCATACCCACATCTCAAAACTTTCTAAATATTTTTCCTCCTTTCTCCTTACCGTCCACGTCTCTGCACCATAAAGAGCTATGCTCCATATGTAGCATTTTGCTAATTTCTTCCTTGTTTCTAAATTTATTTTCTTGCTTGTGAGAAGCTCCTTCCTCTCGTTAAATGCTGCTTTTGCCATTGAAATCCTACTTCTGATGTCCTGTATACTACTTCCATCCTGTGCTAAAATACTGCCAAGATATTTGAAACTACATACTTGTTCCAATTTTTGTCCATTTACCATTATATTTAATTCTTTATGTTCCTTTGATACCCCCATGACTTTCGTTTTTTCAGCATTGATCTTCATTCCATATTGTTGGCCAACCTTCACTAGTCTGTCTGTCATCCTCTGAAGCTCTTTCTCGTCTTCTGCTATTAATCCCTGATCATCTGCATATTTAATGGTGGTAATACTTTCACCTCCTATCTTAAATCCTTTCTCTTCCATCAACGCTTCTTCTGTTATTGTTTCTGCATAAATATTAAATATCGCTGGTGAAATAGGACATCCCTGCCTCACTCCCCTCCCTATTGAAGTACTTTCTGTTTCTTCTCCTTCAACCCTGACTCTAATATTTTGATCAAAGTAAAGGTTTAATTAATTAATTGTTACCCTACATTTATTCATTTGTTATGTGCATAGATAAATTATCAGGTTTGCGCCACTAATACTTGGGTGGTCTGGGCTCCTGCCCGGCTCACCGGTACCTCCTGCCCGGCTCACCGGTACCTCCTTCCCGGCTCACCGGTACCTCCTGCCTACCGTGCGAGTAGGCGAATATTGAGAAACTGCAAGAATGGATCCAGAAATTTCTCAAGTGGATCGTCCCAATCGCTCTTCCCCACTTTTGAATCCGCCACAACTAACAACCGTTTACTCTGAATATCTCTACTTGAGCCAATATCTTCATTTCATCAAAGATTCGAGGATTTTTTTTGCTGAATAAGATGAAGAATGCATACAATGGAGGGCGATGGAGAGTTTTCTCTCCTTTGCCCCTCCACATTGAGGAGCGGGTTTTAGAAGCTGGGGAGCGAGAATGTGGCATTTCTTTCACACATTGTTTGTGGCCATACGTTTTTGTGGTAATGGAACGTGCTTTCGACCCATTTTTCCAAGGCTAGCCTTGCTTGAATGCTTCGTCCCTACATAGAGCATGGCCGGCTGTCAGGATCGTGGGTCGAGTGGCGTCTTTAAACCGGTTAATAGGATTTTTACTGAGGTAAAACAAGCTCGTGACTCTTGCAGCCCGCCTACGATTTGTGAATAATTTTCAGATCTACTTTTATCGAGAGATTAATGCCTTTCGCCGTATCGAGCTTAACGAGGTTTCATTGACGTAGACAATGTCATACTTTGACAGGGAAATATTTTTTGCATCGAGGCTTAACTAGAATGGTGGTAAAATAAGAGTGGAGTAGGGTCACAGTCGATCCCATAAAGTTAACTTCCTAATTTCGACAAAGAGTGCTTTTTAATGCTTTAAAATTTGTGGGAACTTAAATATGTGAACGAAGAAAGATATTAGCGCCGAATTAATTAACATTTGCATAAATAACCTTTTTCGATAAAGGTTTAAAATTATTTATGGGATGAAAAATGCAGAAATATGTGGAATTTATTCCTCTCGTTATTTTATTAAGAGCTATTATAAGTTCGCAAAGGACGACGACGAAAGATAAAGAATAAGGACGACTTTGAATGATAAAGAATAAGATGTTTGCGGTTAAACTTCTGAGATCGTGGCACGCGTGTACATTCTTATGATATATTCGCGTTCTTTTTTTACAGGTACATATTTGATATTGATATTCCCCATGCCTGTTATAGATTCTTAAGGTGTCAAGCTAAGAATATAGGATAAAATCTCTTTTAGGTTCACATTTTCAGAAAATAATGTAAACTGAAATTTTGCTACAATCTCTCTCGCTGAAAAAGAATTGATGTCACGAGAGGTCATGTCTGACGTCTTGCAAAGTTGCGATGTAACAATCGTTTATTCTAATCCAAGGGCATTTATGACGCCATAGAATCTTCTTGTGTTACGTGAGCACTTTTGCTGTAATAACATTTTTTTACTTTAACTGTTCAATGGTGTTTCTATCGTTTCTGTTAAATATCCAAGGTATTTTACTTCTCCTTTTAGTAGCATTTCATCTCTGGTTTGGTAAACCATCTTTTTTTCTTTGTTCATATTTAAGTTAATCAAAGTTCAGGTTTTGAAAAAGTATTACTTCGGTTTACCATTTTATTCTCGTATTTGTTTCATTAGAGATTTTGCTCCACGATATGGAGGAAATTGTTTTTGTGTAATTACCGGTCCCCAGCCATTAATTATTCGTTTATACAACTCTCACATTCATACTGACGACCCTTTGTGCAGTCTAATTGTGATATTACAATATTGATGTCAAAGAATTTTGCTTGCAGAGGAACAATTTAAATCTGAAGTGGAATATGTAAATTTATGGCAAGTGTTTATTTCCTCAACTGTATTGGCACATTTATTGTTGAGCTCCTAGAAGAAGGTCTAAGAAAGTTTTCGTAAACTCCATTCAAGAAATTATTTCAACTCTTAAATGGAACTTCTCTAAACAGTCCTTGCCTATTTAGAATCTTCCGATACGTGGAAAATATTCAAAGTATGAATTATTAATCTCATCCTTGTGTACAATGCATGGTGTGGGCAACTCGCGTGGACATTAAACAGTAGTATAGGATAGATTCACAATACAACTGCGAAGTAGGCCTCCTCGGTGGTAGATAATTTATGGAATCGATGGTAGATAATTATCTGTGGCGATGTATAGCTAACCTGATTTATTCACCAGTATAATGGATTTCAGAGTTATGCAATTCGTCTGTTGCCGTTAAATGAATTTAAACAACAATTTAAATATCGTCGATGTTAATAGATCGGGGCAGTGTCGTAAGTAGTTATTTTAGCACCCGGGGCAGACTACTAAATAGGCGCTTCCCCCCTTGAAGAAATGTTCTCTCTAGTTTATTTAGTTGCTATTTGGATTTTTTGCGCCTCTTATTCAGTTGCGCCCGGGACAGGTGCCCCGCCCTAACTACGGTACTGGATCGGAGAATACTGATATCCACGTCAAAGCTTGGTTTTCCAGAAGATATAATTCGCTAAAACATTTATTTGTTCATTTACTTACACGTTTCTTTTTGAATCGTCAAATTTAGGCGAGGTAAACGTTTAGTGACGATATAATTATAGAACTTTTATTCAAATGTTTTCAACCTCCATTTGTTTTTCAGAATTCCTGAAATCCGTAGTTTTCGTTGTGGTTTTCAGTACGAAAAGGTGATTTTTTTATTGATTTGGGGTGGAAGCAGTTTCTTCGCTATTTTTATACGTTTTGCTGGAGAAACGTTACGGCCGAAGCGAAACGAGGAACGTTTCATATAAGTACTTGGCGACGAAAAAAAAATCCATCAACGAATGCCATTAGTCTGTGGTGTCAATATCTTTTGTATAATTTATAATTAGAAAACGCCCCATTTCACGCACGTAGCTATATTAGTTTTCTCGAGTTGTAGTCTTTCGAAGGCGGTCATATTTTTAGAGCGGATGAGCTATTTCTTCACATCAAATTGCGAAAATACGGCTGGAAGCGATGATCTTTGGAATGCCTCCATGATTGTGATTACTCGTTTCGGCAATACGTTTGATGGCCCTAAATCAAGTTCAATTTTCATAGTTTAAAAAAAGTCCATTTTCGTTGTTGACCTCAGAATGAAGAGCGCGTGAAATCCCGTGGAATGTTTCTTTAAACGGTAATGAAGGCGATTATAATTAACCGGTAAAGATATTTAAACAAGTAAATTAGGGCTTTTATTCATTTTCCATGTACTATCAAACGTGGACTACTCGAATACTTATAACGCGAATTTTCCATCTACATGATAGCCTGCAATTCACCAAGTAGGTGAGTGATAGGTGGCGCAGTGCGCCAGATTCCATAGAAAATCAGTTGACTTTTTCCCCGCTCGCATTAACATGCATACAAATAAAATTAGACAACTCAGGTATACGCTAAATTGAACTTTTTCTATCTTTTCTTATACTTAAATGTTCTAAATACATTAAATGTTGCTTAATGTGATCACAGTTGGTTATATTTATTTGATAATATAAAGCGGTTGATAATAATGTATGACGATTACTCTTGAACTATATTTAGTTTTAGAATTCCGTGATAAAAGGAGATAATAATAATAAGCGGCACTTACCGTACATTAGAACCACGAGTACTCGAACCATAAGGGAATACACAAAAACCGAGCTATCGAAACTTTAATTGTTGCTTCTTTTTAACGTATGTAAATTTGGACGAGAAAATATTTTCTTTGACTTATCCGTAATTCAAGTTATAAATAGGCTTGGTAGGATTCGATTTAAATCGATAGTCGATTTTAAAAAATTTCAAAATCGACAAAAGTAAATAGTCGTCGAAAAGTGTCGATTTTACAACAAGATGAAAAAGTATACGTCTAAAAACTTATTCTGAATTATAATATTAAAGTCGTTTCTGTTTACTTTTTTCGTAGTGTTATTTCCAACCTACAATTTCGTTCCTTTTCTGGGCTTGCGTTAGCAGTGGAACTGAAAGAAGGGTATTTCCTTACACTCAAATATGCGTCTTTTTGAAAAGATCACGCTCACAATTGGGTAACCGCAAGGGTAGTTTTGAGAACACGTGTTTCTTAGCCCTTTTGAGGTTTTTGAGATTATATTTTCCGACCTAATGGTGGGATATTCCACGAGCCTCTCTATACAGCTAAGGTCGTGGATATACCCTGCTGAGAGTTCCTCGAGGTTCGGATGAAAGGAATTGCGGTGGTCGTTTGAAGGCAGGCTAATCGTTTTACTACCCCTTCCACGCATCTACCCCGTGGAGTGTATTCCTGGAACAAATGTTTCTCGATTGCTTGCTAGGTTTTTTCCTATAGATGGACGTTGTATGCACTTTCGCCCCTTCTCCGTGTGCACTGAACCCACTCTTTTGGCAGTCGTTCTTTGAAAGTTATCCAGGAAGGATCGTTCCGCTCTTGCTTTTAACTCCTTCATCCTTTGCTACAGGTTAGTAAATTTCAATTTATAAAAATGGTTTAAAAAAGGTGCACACAAATTAGCAATCGTTACTCAAAATTGAAGAGGGATTAAGGATTAATATTTATTTGCCATCTGTTGTAAAATATTTTGCCGATTGGAAAAACACATTTTAATCAGGATTTGAGGTAACACTGTTCATCGAGTCTAATTTTTCTCTCTATATATTTTGTTAAATAAAGAAAATATTTAGTACAGTGATGAAATATATCAAATGATACAAAGTAAAGTTCTTTTTTGACGGCCAAAATATTATTGCAATAATTATATCATTGATGTTTTTTCTTAAATTAGTCCTTAATTGGCATCAACTGATGTCTAAAAGCCTTTGAACTGAACCCGCAGATTCTTTTTTTAAAGAATGTTTCTCGGCAAATCAACAGCATATTGTTCGAATTTCAAGAGGAAAAGCATAATTTACTATCTACATTCGCGAAATAATATATTTGTCAATGACGAGATTGGAAGAATTATACGAAGTAGAACAATAATAATATTCTCGTGACCGATATGAAAGTCGCTAATTTGGTTTAATCATCAAGATTCAGTTAGTAAAAGGCGTGAATTAACTATTATTATATGTTTTCTCATATAGCTTGGTTGTCGAAATCATCACGTTTGGTAAAATTTGTAAAAAAGGAGTGAAAATGCAAGAACAAGAAATATCGTTTCGTGTTCGCACAATTAACTTTATTGTGCACTATTTTTTGTTACCTAAAGAGGTAAAGCTTCAACTCAAAATATGCTTGTGTATGTATCAGGGCATTGAACCGAAATTTTTTCCTTCCGGTTTTCGTTCCGGTTCGCACAAAACAAAAAATTTCGGTTCGGTTCCGGTTTCGCTCCAGCAACCACCATTGAACCGGTTCGAACAGTTTTTTTTTTCGCTCCGACTTTGAATTTTTTGGGGAATACTTCAAAACAATTCCAAAATAATCTTTATTAATGAATGTAATTTTTTATTTAAACCAAATACGCCTTCACCATCGCAAGTCAAGAAGGCAAAAATGGATATCCGCACGTAAAATCGCGCAATATCTCCCTCCCACCTTGTAACGAACAGTGAAACAGTATGGATTCCCTTCTTACATTTTTCGTTATTCAATTTGTAAACGGCTTCTTTTATAGGACTCCGTATAGTACTGTTCTGTAGAAATTTAAAATTTATTTTTTCCTTTTTAGCGCATATAAAAGCTATTAAAATATTGTTAATTTTTTAGTCTTTAATTTGATGTAAAACCGTTGTTATTATTTCAAAAGTCAAAATTTATTTGATTTTACAATTCCAATATTCCAGATTCCAATTTAGGCAGATACTCTCATTATCAAAATCAATTTACTCCAACAGTAGTACTCATGCACGTACCTGAACTGGTACAATAATATTAATTCACATTTGAATGTAGAATGTAATTCATAGAGTTATTCAATGAAGAGCTATTTTACTATTTTTGAAATACAATAATTTAGATGTTAATATTATAAATGCCATACAATATATAATTACATAATTTATTTTTAAGAGGGCAAATATGTACACACAGTAACATTTACCCCAAGCAACCAAAATTCGATCTAATTAACTAAATGCCCTCCAATAAATTATCTTGAAGCAAAATCCAAATTAAGAATCGTTAAACATTTGTAGCCGGAACACTCCACGGGGTAGGATCAGGGGGAGAATACTAAGACGATTAGCGGCTGTTTTCAAAGTACCACCAAGTTCCTTTCCACTAGCCTTGTTCAACAGGGTTCTGGAAACCCTCAGCAGGACGGATCCTTGACCCTCGCTCTATGTATTGAGATGTCCATGGAAAATCCCTTAGTACCCTCAGTTCTTGGCCATTTTGTCATTAATCCGAAAAAGCACGCGAAATCTCGTGGCCCGCTCAAATGTGGTGATTTTCTTGGTTGAAAGTCACCATTTAATTAGCTAAAGATCAAATTAACAATTTAAATATACTTTTTACTTTGTATATTTTGTATTGTATACTTGTTACTGTAAGTAAACATAAAATAATATTGTAATAAATTCGATATTGGGTGATTTCTTTAATAATAACATTTAAAAATTTAAGAATTTCGAAATAAAAGGTAAATTTAATTCATCGAATTGAAAGGCTGAAAACTGTCAGCCGTATATATAAGTAGTAATTTTAAGTATCGATATTCGTCGAAAATATCTCGGGAAATTAACGTATATTTTCAAAGAAATAAGCGTCGATTTCAAATAAGTGTCGAATTCTACCAAGTAGTAATTTTAAGCGTCGATATTCGTCGAAAAATCCCTCGGGAAAATAAAAGTCCATTTTCAAAAAAATAAACGCCGAATTCTACCAAGCCTAGTTATAAACGCCTAAGTTTTCGTGGTTCGGTTGCATTTCGGGTTTTAGTGGAAATACGGTGAGATGCTAAATGCCGCTATAAGTGTTTCATTCTTACTGTGCATATAGTCTTGTATCGGCTATTTTTTTATAGACGTCAGCTTTTATTAATCGTTGGTATCGATTGTTGAAAGGTATTGATGGAGCGATTACAATTTATATTAAAAGTTCACGATGAAAGTGACGATACACCTTACGGTATCAAGGTTCGCAAAAAATGGAAAACATTTTCAGATTAATAATTTAACTAGACGGAGGCTATTATTTCGCCATTTTTTAATTTTATCTCATTTTCTTTTTTTCTTTACTTTCTGCGTAACGGAAACGAGTGAAAAAAACTTGAGTGTGGTACAACATGCGACTTATTAGTCATTATGGGCACTTAAAAAGTGGAAAATGCATTTCGACCACAGCGAGGACGTGACTATGTACTATTCAGCCGTTTGCGACGAACCGTCACGCTTAGTAATCTCTTTTTAGGGCTCCTTATCTCCTTCTTAGCTTCCAGCTGGCCTTAACGAGTTCAAAACAATCAACAACCGCCCGAGATAGGAGCCACACGCGTTGACTTGGCGAAACAATCAACAATGGCAACCCGCGTTTTCCTCCTCTTCCTCTCAGTTTAATCAGGTCGCTTCAGAGGGTTTTCTTTTCTTTTTTTTAATTTCATTTCGGTAATCTGGATGTAAATTTATCGCAATTGCTTTATGTCATCCGTTGAAAATTGAGGATGAGTGGCGAAAAATGTGATGATATCAGGGTATATGCACTCGAAGTTTTAAGTTATCGTCCTGCAAAACAACTGGTAAGCATTACCGGTCCGAGGTATATTGGGTAAGGATTAACACAGAAAATTTTTACGAAAACGGTTTAATTAATTCTTTGCAGCTTAAAAAAACTAAAGACGTCACATAGAAGATGCCAGCTTATTGAGCGATATCCAGTGCGTGCCAAAGTTTTTCTACTTGAAAATAATTTACAAAGAATGTGTCGAAGAAATACTCGATAAATTTGGCGCCCCAGATAGATGCGTGCTATATAAACGTTAAGAGAAATTTTTGGAAACTTGAATGGACTTCCGCTTGAACAGCTGTTTAATGAGGTTATGTAAATAGTCCTTTAGTGCAGTATTTGTGGTAGATCGAAATCAAAACACCACTTGCACCATATTGAATTCCTAGCAATAAGTGTTGTGGTAGTTATACTTTAGAAAAATAATTCCGTTTTTAGAATGCACATTCTCTACTGCTGCCTTAATTGAGAAAGCATACAAAAGAATTTGCTTTGTCTTAGTTTAGCTTGGTAGAAAATTCGAAGATAATGTGAGAGAATGAGTGTAATTTGTGGATGTAGATCGTAAGTATTGGCAAGAAATCAGAACGACGATAACGTTTGCAAGGGAATATTTTCCGAAAAAGATATTGACTAAAAAAAACGTCGAAGGGTAAAGTAAAGATTTTAATATTGACTTGGTCACCGCACCCCTTAGAAGACTCATGGAGTGCCCAAAGGCAGTGCATTAAGAAACATGCATCTATAAACTGTGATATAATTTGTTTGAAAAGCGTTTATAAATTGTGTATTATGTTGCCTATAAGAATGAATGAATATCTGTCTCTAAGCTTTAACACAGCTATTTTTATCGCATTTAAATCTCCAACAAATAATATACATATATAGGGGGCCCCATTTGCAGACTTTGTACCCGGGCCCCGAGTGATATGAGGCCGACCCTGTCAGTTGGGAATTATCGAGCTTGTCTAACGTCTAAAAACTAAATCACAAAATAAACAAATGAAATTGGAAAAACAGCACTTATTTAGGTATCTCCAATTGCCATAAAAAGATTTAAAAAAACCATGTTAGCATTTCGACTGCCAGGCAGGTTTTGTTATTCATCGGCAGTATATTCTAAAAGAGCGATAATGAACTGACAGCGGTGCGAGGAAGTTCCAGTTGCTTACGATGTGTAGAGAAAGCACTCGGGGATGTGAAATTTCTTGGGAGAATTGCATTGTACGAACAAGGAAGTGGTAGTTGCTCTTGGTCAATGGGAGGGAGATTTCGTAACATCTTCGATAAAAAAGAATGTTTTTCGTGGTTCGAACGAAAGGAGTAGTGGTAGCGAGCTAATATCCGCCATGTGTTTGAGGTCCAACCTCTGAAAGTTTATGGTAACAACACATCAAGAGGAGATATGCTTGTTGTTCCGTTTCAGAATAAAATTCACTAGATGCACATTTCGGCTACAAGCAGCCGTCTTCAGCGATGATTCGCCGAAAACATTCTAAATTTTAGAATACTCGGAAGACGGCTGCATTGTGTACGAAATGTGCATCTGGATGGCAGTGGTCAAAAGTCTCTAGTTTTCCTACGATACCTTTTTCTATTATGTTCTCTAATCGTCCTAACCTCGTTGGAGTTATTGAAGCGAGCTAAGACGAGCACTTATTTCCATAATTTGTGATACATAAGTGCTTATTCTTGAGTTAGAATTATAACAAAATGTTTCCCATTTTTCCACCCTTAATTTTGAAATTCAGCGAAGATAGTCGGACATTCAAGAGATTTGGTGCAGGTGCGTAGAAACCATTGAAAATGGAAATGTCTTTTGACATTGAATTGAATGATTCGTCGATGAAAGCTTTTTTTAAATATCGCGAATGTAATTTTTCGCAGATTTTTATCGCGTATAATTATCCAAGTGGTTCCCAAACTGGTTGCCGTAGCTGATTCTTAGGGATGCAGCGTAAAACGTCGTTAAACAAATCAAAGATTTAGAAATGTTAATATGTTTTGGCCAATAAGTTGTGCTCTAATGCAGTACGAATAAATAAATGCATCGAAATGTTGCGATAGCCGAATGTACAGGGTGTCCCAGAAATTTGAACCCAAAGGCAAAATAGACATTATTTATGTTAAAAAACACTTCTGACGTAGAAACTCCTGTACCACCTTCTCATGATTGGCATAATCGGACATCAGGGCGTTATATTTCCTGAAATAGGTAAAACCGAAATTAAGAACGTGTTAACATTAAGAATATAATGTCTGTTTTACTTTTCTGCCAAGTCTTTTGAAACACTGTATGAATATGTAATTTTCTTTCATTTTTAGGATACCGCGAAATTTTTTATATTTGAAGGACTGGCGCGCATAAAAACTATTGAGAACCACTACATTATCTAAATCAATAATGGTTACCACGTAAAAAGGTTCATTTTTAGGCTTTTATCTTTTTTATTTTTGTTCATTAGGTTTCCTGTCTTCGGTTCTACAGTAATCCCCGCTATAAGTCGCCCCGGTATAAGTCGCCCAGCTATAAGTCGCCCCGCTATAAGTCGCCCCGCTATAAGTCGCCCCGCTATACGTTGCTTGGTATATACGTCCTCAATCAATTAAGGGACATGTTTCTTTATAAGTTACGTCGCTTCGCATATAGGTCGTTTGTGAAGTGCCAAAAGCAAAATTTCAGGTATTCCAATTGCGGCGCATAAATTATTGCTATAATTAAAAACCCCTCTATTCGTCTTTTTAATTTCATGTTTTATATAATTTAATTTAATCTCGTGTTTAAATTCGTTTTTTGACCCTATCTGGGCCCGCTCCCAACCGAATTACCAAATATTAGTGAGCAGTATTACACAGTAGTTTAAATTTCAGTCACTAAGGTAAGGTACAGAAATTTCATTCATTACATATGGGTTTTTTCGCTGGTAAGCCTTCATCTTCATTTTGAGAAAATGCACCTTTCCAGCGTTTTCTTTATAAAAACACTAATATTATAATTTTTTAAGTGGAATGATTTTTGTGTCTGTTTAGAATCAGATGCATCTTCGATATGATGATTTTGAAGTAGAAAAATATACAAGCCCAGGTGAGTTTTTTGTAGTAATTTTATTTATTTGTTTTAACAAATTATTCCTAATGTACTGTATTGATATGTATTTTTTGGGACACAAATGTGTAAAAAATATCCGCCAGGAACGTAACCCCTACTTTTATCATTTTTCTTATCGCATCTCCGACGTATTTAGGGTGGGACTTACTGTAGTTAATCAGAGAAAATTTCATTTTTTCGGACATTCATTTCTTACCTCTCCGGACGGGGTTTCTTGTGGATATAACCTCTATTAAATTCTGGACGAATTTCCGTCGTTTGACGGAGTTTCGTTGGGTCGAGCGGCGGGTCGTTCGTATAGGGAACCGTGCATCGAAGATGGATTTGAACTGTTCACGGCGGTACGTGGTTTGTCTTCTTATACAAGTTCATTGTTTATCATTCCTGACCTATACCTCGGCCAGTCTCAATTCAACTTCTCTCTCTCGAACGTAAGGCCCTCTTGACAGGAGAGTTTCTATTTCGGTGCGTGGAAGGAACGGAGAAAGAGCAAGAGCCTTATAAAACGCAGAGGTAGACGGAAGGAGGGAGGGAGATAGAGAGAGGAGAGATTTTGCGAAGAGGTTTCGGACGGTGAGGTAAGGGGTTCGAGGCGCGTTCGGGACGAAGAGGTGAAGGGGATGCTAATGGAGCAATCGTATTGGATAAGGGTATCGGGAGCCTTTCTGGTAGGAGGGGGTGCGTGGGCGGCCTAGTCGGGGGAGACAAAGGGAGAGGGGGAGGGAGGGAGGGAAGTAGTGGTGTGGGCGAGTCGGAAGTGTCGGGAGGGATGTATTTGCGTGTCGGAGGTCCCACTCTTTCGCGCGGAAGGAATCGAGCGAGGAGTTTCGAGGGTTGAGGGGGAGCGTTAGGTGGGAAGGGGGAAATGGGCGCAGCTTGTGTTTGTGGCGGCGAAGAGTGTGGGCCGGGGAAGTGGCTGAGAGAGGAGGAAAGCAGTCGAGCAGTCGATGATGCTCTCCCCTCTGCCTCCCCTCCCCCCCTTCCTCTCTCTCTCCACAGCCACCGCCCGGAAATAGACGTCCTTCTTATTTCCCCTCCCCGTTTTCCTCTTCCCACTCCCCTCTCACCTCTCTTCTTCCTCTCTTTCTCACTTCGCACCATTTTCTTTCCTTTCCTTTTTCCGTCGCCTTCTCTTTTATCGCTCTTCTTTATTCCTCACTCTATCTCCTCTCTCCCTCTCTCCTCTCTCTATCTCCTCTCTCTATCTCCTCTCTATCTCTCCATCTCCTCTCTCTCTATCTCCTCTCTTTCTATCTCCTCTCTCTCTATCTCCTCTCTCTCTATCTCCTCTCTCTCTATCTCATCTCTCTCTATCTCATCTCTCTCACTATCTCCTCTCTCTAACATTTTCTCCTCCCTCTCATCCACTTCAATCCCATCTATCACAATCTCCTCCTCCTCCTTCCGACTCCCACGCATGTAGCCCACGCGCCTCGCCCACACCCTACCGCCTCTTACTACGCCCACGCAACCCACCTTCGCCACCCGAACCGCCGCTCTCTCTCCCGTCTCCTCTCCCTGCCAAAATCCCGTTTCACATCTTGCTTTTATCTCTTACTCCCCTACAGCCTCCACCTCTCCCCGCCCATCTCCGTCCTCCCGCTGCCCCCCTCCCTGCGGAAAAAACCTCTTTTTCAACTCATCACTCGGGATTTTTCTTTTGTTTGGCTTTTTATTTGTTTCGGTCGGGGTAAATTTGCCACGGCTCGTTAACTGTTCTTAAAGTTGGGTAAATCGGTGATTGTTAAAAATCTTGGGGGGGGGGGAATCTAAATAGGAAATTGTTACGGGAGGTGCGTCAGAAAGGGAAAAATGGATTGGGGGAGCGTGGGTGTCCTATATCAATCCCATCTCCATCTGCGAAAATCCCCACCCTACTTTGCGAAAATCCCTCCCCCCACTTTGCGAAAATCCCCACCCCACTTTGCGAAAATCTCCCCCCTACCTTGCGAAAATTCCCCTCCCACTTTGCGAAAATTCTCCCACTTTGCGAAAATCCCCCTTCTCTTTGCGAAAATCTCCCTTCTCTTTGCGAAAATCCCCCTTCTCTTTGCGAAAATCCCCCTCATATCTCCCGGATTTTCCTCCATCCGCGAAAAAATGCATAGAAGGGCGAGATGCAGCATCTTTTTGGGACCCTCCACCCAGCCCTTTTGGGGTTTGTTTGGAAAATAAAAGCTCGGAGGACGTGGGAAGCGGTGGCACCGAGCCTCCCTCTCACACTCTCTTGCCCGTAGCACGTTCCACTCTCCACCTCCCCCACAACGTCTCCCCCGCTTACGTTTCGACGCAGATAATCTCGAGGGAGTATTTCCCACGTCTTTAGCTGCGTCATTGCTCTGTGCGCTCCGTGGAAAGCGGCGGACGCGAGAGAGTGTGCGATTCTTTCGACTTCTCCAATGTCGGGGAGCAGAGTGACGTCGATGGAAGGCGTCTGGTTGGATCCCATACGTCGGATGACCCCGTCTTCGGGAGTAGTCGTTCCGACAGGTAGATAAAAAAAATTCTTTACGTTCCCCTTATCTCCCCTCTGCTCCTCGTCGCCAATTCTCTTTCCCTCGCCACAGCCTACTTGCAAACTTCTCCCCTCCCTACCATTCTATAAATCAGCCTTCGAGGCCATTGACGAAGGCGCTCCAAATCCTTAATGGTCGCTTACCCGTGGGAATAATGACGTGGTAGACTTGGATGCGGCTACCCTATCTTTTATCTACCTATCTTTTTACCCTTTTAGCCCGTTTGGTTTCACAATGAAGCCACAAAAACAAATGTTTTTGATTGCTGAAGCACTGGTTGTATGATGAAACCATCTCTCGTTCTTTGTTTCGTGATGTTACAGTAGTTTTTAAAGTTCTTACCATTTCAAGTTATTCTGTAGTCAAAAGTTAAGCTACTTCCGTTCGATTTTTTTCCATTTACCCCTTGGATAGTTTGATGAACTCCTAAGTACCACCAACACTTCCTCATTTAATAAACTTGCCTTCTTACACACAAAATCAGTTTTGTTGGTACCCTTGGGGGAGACGTCCGTTGTCACTTGTGGTACCGGCACCACAATTTAGATGGCCGTGTTTTAAACTTATCATTAGGACAATAGTAGACAAAATAACTCCATAACCACCAGGGAAAGGTTTTATTGAAAACATTTTTCGTGATTATGACGAGTTAACTCCGCAAATTGTAGTCCGATTTCGTCGATTTGATGATGGTTAGTATTTAGCTGGGCAGATCATTATTGTTTTGCTCCCATGTGTGTCGCAGGTGGAAGTCGCTTTTCCTCCTTCATTTGCGAGGTCCGGTGGCGACCGTCTGTATATCTCTGGTGTCCTTCCTTCTCTTTCTTCCTCTCTCGTCTGCCTCCTCAATATTTCCTCCTCCCGAAGGCTCTCATTCTTCCACTGTTCCCTCCCATTTTGTCTGTCTCTTTCCCCCTCTATCCACTCCCTATTTTTCCCTTTTCCTCGTTCCTGTCTTTCTCTCCCATCCGAGTCTCCCTCACCTCCATCTGAGTCTCCAAACTTCCATTTGAATTGTCTTGACCGACTCCTCATTTGCGCGGCAAATGATGTGAGCCCTAAAGATTGTTGGTTTTTTGTTAGCCCAATAGGTTGCTCAACCATAAGTTACATGAGGATTTTTAACTCGTCCTTTTTTATTGGATTTAATGATTTTAATGTTCCATTTTTAACGGGTAGCGTTTTTTCGCTCGAGTTATTTCGAGCCGTCTTATTTTGGGTAATGATTTGTTATTACTACGCCGGAGAATTATTGCCTACTTTCGTTTTCTGTATAAAGCGAAGAATAGCACGGATGAAATTGTGTGTATTAATAGCCGCTATGAAGTTTTATTTTAGTAGACCATCCTCCTCTGGTTGGAATTGAAAGAGAAGGCTTATTTTAGATTTCTTTGTATTACGTTTGAGAGCATTAGTTGTTTTTAGCTTGGTAGTTCCTTGTTTAGAATGCTCCCGGTGATTACTTATGAACTGCCGAGTTTTGGTGTTTACGTGTACATTTTTTACGTTTATAGAATGCAGTGCCTTCTTTTCGGTAGTTTTGTCCTCAAATTATTCGCCTTTTGAAGCTTAACATTTAGCTAGTGAGGTGCAATTATGATCATATAGCAACTGAGGTGCGATCTCCTACACCGCTATTGTTTTTTATTATTACTTATTCACTAGCTTTATCAACCATTAGATTTTTCGTGTTAAATAATCTGTCATCGGGGTTAAGAATTGATTAATATATTAAAAAACTTAATATTCACGTTATTTCTTTCTACAGTGTTAATTAGCGGATAGTAGTGGGATAATTTAACACTATAAATTACTTGGTGTCCCACAGACCGCACCTCTGTAGTTAAAGATTAAATGTGTGTTATTTTCAAACCGTAATAGTTATAGCGAACAATCATTTGTTAAAGCATTTTGGTCGTAGTTATGGACGCTAGGGATAAAATTCCTTTGCAGGACTAGCCAGCTTCAGGAGTCTTAAGTTTTATTTCTCGGACGTAAAAATTTATTTTCATCAAAACAGCTCCGGTCGTATTTGAGTCCTCTTTCTCTAAAACTACGTTTCGAGCGCTAAGCATTCCAATTTTACATTGTGGGCATCTATTCCACTCCCAACTCCGAAACGAAGAGGACGGTTAGAACGCAGGAGAAATTCTCCTTAAATCCATTGACGCGCTTGATTGTTCGGGAGTCATCTAATTCATTAGCATAAAGTGAATTAATTAGTCGTCAAACCTCTGTAAATAAGCACTCCAACCCCATTAAGTCTCATTTCCATTAAATATTCTTATCCCAACTAATAATTTTATACGTTTTATCGTCTTTTTTGTTAATTGTTAAATTATATTCGGAGCAGGTGCGGTTAGAGGTGAAAATGATCAAGTTTGGCAACTTTTTGCATGCTAGTGTGTCATTTTTGATGGTTACACTTTAAGATTTGTAAGGTTTGCGAAAAGTTCTGGGATTCGGAAATATCTAAATATTTTCGCACTTAAAAACGCGTTCGATGAGCGTGTGCAGTGTCGCTTTGCTATTGCAAAATTCTTGTGAAATGGCCACCTCGCCTTTGGAATTGTCTAGCTCGTTATATGATCGAAAGCAAATCACAGGGTAAGCACTTAAGTAACAAAAATCGACATATTAAGTACTTTCCTCGAGTATCTCCAATAGCCATAACAAGGCTGCAAGAAAGCCAGATGCGCATTTTGGCTACAATAAAGCCGATTTCATTAGAAAGTCGATTCTAAAATTCTTTGATTGTTTCCCCACCTATAAAGGTTTTCGGTTAGTGCGTGTCTTTTGGGACCGGTACTCCGAAAATGACATTTTACGTTCTAGGTGAAACTTTGCGGGAAAATAATATATCTATATAGTTCTATTCTCGACTTTGTAAATCCTCTTCGACAGTTATGTAACCTTTTTGCACAAGTGGAGCGAAAGGTTTAAGATGCTGCAATTTTCACGTAATTAGGTTTATTTTTCCAGCACAGTTCGAAGGAACCGAAATTTTAGTTTCTTACTTGGTAAACTCGATTCGATTCCCGCCACCGCAGCTGCTCTCAACCTTTTGCATCTTACGCCCCACCATGATTAAATCCAAACTCCGCCTTTTCGACGAAGTCCAATTTTGTGTTAAATAAATTTTAGTATTATTTTCATCATTGGTGGAGATTTTTATGGACGTTAAATATTGCAATAAATTTGTTGAGATAGAGTTTTACAATAATTGTTTGCGAAGCTTCGCATCCCACCTATACGACCTTCTAGTTTGAGAAACCCTACTATCGCACCGTTAATGCCATCCGCTTTGGTAAATTGTTGCAAATTGCGTCCGTAATATCCATAAATCTTTTTCCTGTATCCGATTTCAAATTGATCACAGCCTCTATAATCTCTATCGTTTTAATGTGCTCGGTTTATACACAGGACATGAACTTAAATTCGCACCATGAGCTAAGAACTGTAAAGCTTAATCAACCGATTTGGGTGTAAAATGTAAACGATTAAGCGAATGCATTATTTTTTATACGAAAGAAATTTCCATCCATTCGTTGTGGATCACCTTGCAATAAATTAACGTTAATGTATAATTCCCTTTATACGAAACTTCAAGTCGTAATTTTGCGACAAAATGATTCATTTCCAGGTCTCGATAAAGTTGCGTACTTTACAGCCCTTGGAAAAAGTTGTTTCCTAGATCGGCATGTGTGGACTGTTCAGCCTATTTATAAAATAACTGGAAATGACCTGCCCTGTAGGTGGCGAAGAAGCCTCTTGTTTACTACTTTGTGTTGACGTTATTTCTAGTAGGTCGCTTAGCTTCCGGTTTACGTGTTTATCGAGGGCCGTGAAATTGTAGAGAAAGAGCGATGGATTTGACCCGGAAAACAGCAGTCTACCAAAGACATCAAAGCTTCCTATAAAAAAAACGTTCGGACGACCTTGTCCTGCTGTGTGCAGGTTGCAGGTTTAACCCGCGAGAACACGCGCTACCTTTTAGAACATCATGACACGCACGTTAGGGAAATGACCAATTGCTAAAAACTTGCGTTTTGAATTGCATTAATGCGAAAATTGTACTTGTACATGCTTGTTTATGAAAAAAGAACTCGTAATTACATGTTTTACAAAAAATAAAGAATTTCGAAAATTAATACACATAAAAAGGAAGATATATTGGCCTGTTGGAATACAATTCGTATTTTATAAAGAATGATGATGTTAAAAAATGAATACACTTTAAATAAGGGAACATAAACAGGACTATTGATGTACAAAACATATTTTATGAACAATGAAGACCAGATTCATGATCACTTGATTGAGGGGTAAAATGTTCTGGGATAGCATCATCACAATCGTCCAAATTTGGAAGTGATATTCTCAAATGCAGCCAAGATGCGCTGTATTTCTGTTTCTTCCATGTTGATTCTAAAGGGGAATAGCATAAAAATAATATAAAAGGTAATAAACTCAAAATCCATATCAAAATCGAAGAGAAAAGCGACTCACACCTTCGTAGAAGTTAGCCAGAATTCAAATACGCTGTAACACGCGCGACGGGGAATCGACCGCAAAATTCACAGGACCATTTACACACAAACAAGTGTTAACATGTCGTTTTCGCGACGTCGACTAGAAGTATGAATATAAACAGGAAGGTAGAAGGCGACACTAGCTTACACTAAAGCTGGGCGGCGCAATATTTGAAAAAATTGAAAAGCGCGGGGATTCCCCGTAGGCGCGTTCTCGCGGGTTAAGCGTGTTTGCCTCGTGGTGTGGCGGAGCACCTTGAAATTTTTATGAAGTTCCTGAGGAAAAGAGTAAGTCCATACACGGTCGAATTTGATAGCATTTAGATTGAAGTTAATGAGATTAGAAATATTAATGTTTCGCAGCCGAGTCAAATTTTTTCGTCAAAATTTCGTTTCGATTTATAAATAGCAACAACAACACGCAAAATTAAGGACATTCTTTCTAGCCTTGTTAGCTCTCTCTCGATATTTTTCAATTTACAGGTTTAAGCGTGGGATTGATGATCGAATAAGATTGCATTCATGAGCGGTAGATTTGGAGAATCGATTGTATTTTATTACTCGGTCGGGTTCTATACTGCGGAATTTTTAGTACCTATACCTACTTAGACTGAGCTTGCAGCATATATCCTTTTCACTCAGTTAAATCTGTGGCACGAATTTGAGAATACGAATAAGAATCTAGAGGTATACGTATAAACCAATCCGTATTCAACTCCAAATATAAATAGCTCGGCAGGGTTGTCCAACCTTTTCGCGTTTTCAAATTTTTCCTGACCTTCGGGCCAGTGAAGAAATTTTAGAAAGTCGCCAGAATTGTGGAGGTATTGCCTAGTATGGCACCTTTTTAAGCATTAAGAGCGATTTGAAATCACCCTAGGCACTATTACGAATGTGATTAAACATTTTTGCACAGAATTAAACAATGTTATTCAGCTAGCATGCAAATTTCCTTTTTGCAAGAATTAATACTTTCGATTTGGGTTTACTTGTGAATAGTGATTTAATATGCAAAAGCTATGGAAGGGTGGCGAGCTGGATAAAAACCTTTGGTTTGTTGGACTATCCCAGCGGTTTCCAAACATTACAAAGCCACGCTTCTCCCTTTCACATACGAAAACGGTCTTTACGCCTCCTCCTCCATATCATGTCCAATCACAATACCTAATGGATCTGCAATTGCAATTAATATAAACTCTTGAGGAAAAAACATGGACGCAAACGATAACTCTTATTCACATGAAGGCAATATTTGACGGCTGCTTGTTGCAGATCTCACGATTGGGATGGTGAAACAGACTAAATATTTGTCAGATCTTTTGCGCCTCAGTTTTGAAACCACAGGTCTAGTCTGGGCCAGAGGATTAAAGTTCTTCTCGTCTTACAACGCGATATTCATATCACGCCAACCTCGGTAGCTTTTTCGTTTTTTTTTTAAATCTCTCTCATAGAGTGGCAGCCCTTTGAACCTGTTTCCGTAACGGCATTAAGTTCCACGAATTTCGCCCTCGAGGCGAAATGCCACTTTCACTCGATGGAGTAGGTTTGGCCGTTCCGATATCTCTTTTCGGTTACTTAGGCTCGGGAGAATGTCAATGGGGGAAATCCCAGGGTGCAGGGAAATACAGGAGAGAAAGTGTATAAGGCGAGCGGCCACCGTCCTTTCAAAGGAAGTTCTTTGTGTCGGACACGACTTTATGGCGATGCGGGACGAAGAACCCGCTTTGCATGCCGATTGTTCTGTTCGGCGCGGGGTTTTACGTCGTTCGTCACGACGAGTCGTGCGCCACTCGTTGGCAAATCGCGTCGAAGAAAGAAGTGGTTTGGAGAAGGGGTTGACTTAAGAGAACGCCTCGTCGAAAGGGCCCTGACCTCCGTGCTACGTGAATTCGCGGAACATATGCCCGGAAAACTATATTGAAAAAATGTGCTATATAAATTTATTTGAATAGGAAGCATTGTATTAATTGTACATTTATACAGACAAATTTATGTAGAATGGAGTGCCGCCAAGTACTGCCGTATAATCTCGATTAATCTGTACTAACTCGGTCGTCTCTAATAGCCATGAAAAGGTTATGAAAAACCCTGTGCGCATTTCGATGTCCAGGCATCCGTCATAAGTGGTATTTACCGATATTGGATTCTATATATTTTTTGAGCGAGGAGACTTGCTAGTTAACTCTCTGTCGAACCGAGCTATATGGGTTAATTTAGGCTTTTTTGAAGTTTTATTTTGCCGTGTTATGGATCTTGCTTGCGTGAGACTGCTTTATGTTAACGCGCTTTCGTCGTCGTTATTCTACTTCTCGGTAGGTTTTGGCTCACCCAGTCCAATCTGTATTACCCAAGGCATTTCTCTTCGCCTTTTCATAACCATATATAAAAGCATCTAATATTCCTTTCCGCTTCCTATCTCTTTGCCTCTTTCCTAGCATCCTCCTTTCTGGCTTTTTCAGCAGACCGTTACCTTGCAAAATTTGACTTACCCATTTTGTCTTTTCCTTATTTCTGTTATTATGTTTCTCTCTTTCCCTACTGTATTTAAGACTACCTCATTTTCTTTCTCATTCCAATTAACGCGTGTTTTTATTACGTAGTGTTGCTAGAAATATTTAACTATGAAACGAAATTGTGAAATTGTTTCGTAATTGGAAAAAATCATTGCAGGACATCTCTTTTCAAGTTTTTATTCTGGCGCACGTTTCAAAGGGAAGTTTTTTTCTTGCTTACCGCACTCGGGAGGTAATGTTCTATCCGGACCAAAACCTTCGAAAGAATACGCATTCTTGCATTAAAACAATAATGAAAATTTGGCTCGTTTCCGCGTATTGTTTAAGGCCCTACTTTATACCACGGATGGGACGGTTTGGAAATCGCAGCAGTGGAATAATCCGAGAGGACGAGTAATCGAGGACGGATCCAGAAACTTCCCTAGGGTACGGCGATCTCTCCAGCCACCCTCATCTCCCTCCTCTAGGCCTGCCAATGACAATGAACCTTTATTCTGAATATACATCCCCCTGCAGATTCCTTCATGCTTTGGCTCAAATGATCTTATATGCCGTGTCAATTTGAGGAATGTGCATAAGAAAGAAATTTAAAGGAGTCTGAGGGGGACATTGGGTTATCCAAGAGGAGGTTTCCTCCGATCCGCCGCTTCCGCTAATTCTATCGTTTTCAATGTGTTTCTTCTTTTGTTGCTTGAATAAATGTGTTATTAAGTAAATATAATGGGTAAAATTAACCCTATCCCTTCGTTTCACGAATTGTGATAGTGCCATCTTCCTTGGCATTAAAATCGAATGATGGTAGCATTGCGTCAGCATCCGTTGTCAAAGTTAGAATGAGGGAGACCCCCCTTTATTTTTTCCGCCCATGTTTAGAATTTCCGTGATGAGAGATTTTACTGCGCAAAATACTTTTCGTGTGGCAGTTCGTCATTATAACCTCCCGTGAAAGACTTGCGTCGGATGTAGGGAGAGTAAATGCGTCACTAGAAAGTATTTCTGCCAGTCGTTCTGAAAGTGGTAATTTAGTACCGAAAGCAATTATCAGGAAATCACGGCAGTATCTCAGGCAGTAATGAGATAGTTGATTAACTAAAATATTTGTTGTTCATCTTCACTTACAGGAGTGTTTCGAGGTTTCTTAAACAAAAATGATTTATTGGAAAGAACCAAGGTAAAACAACGTAATTTCTTTGACAAATAGAAAATTTCAAAGTTGAATACTCGACAGTAAAGAATTTGTAGCAATTTAAAATCGAATTAAATTTTAAAGCCCAATTTTGGCACTTGAATGGAAATTATGGGCCAGAGCGTGGGCTTTAAATCCGAGGCAATTGGGCTAATTTGCGTACCCCTAGTTATTTCAGGTTTACTTTGGGAATCCTCGCCAGAATATTTCTTAGCTCCGGTTATATTAATTAAACCCATGTCAAAGGTGTCGTCTACAAAGACTGGATCCCACACGTTATCCTACATGAAAGTAGCGCAGTGCATAATTTTTAGTTTGTTAAACAATTCAAATGCGTATTATACCTTCAACTTAGTAAGTTTCGGGGCTATATTTCAGATTTACACGCGCTTGTTTTCAAATATTGCCTCTTCAACCCTAAAAATTAACTAATGTTATTTGATGATTAAATGTTTGTTTGTGGCATCAATTGTCGGGAGTGAAGTGTTAAACTATTGTGTCGTTGCGTAGTGAACATCCCCTAGGACAGCGGTTCTCACGAAAAACATCTCGGTGCCCGGTGGCCGCACTTGTCAAGCTTTGTAAAATTTTAATATAAATGCGTCTTAAAATTCTTATATGACTGAAAATGGAGTTTCTGAGGTGAAATCACTGGTTACTGATGATCATAGAAATGTATTATGCAGAAATTCATCCGCATTTTTGTTTTCTCAAGTTGACCTTTTGAGATTGAAGTTCCGAATTTTGGAGATAAAGACAATATCGATAACTTCATCCTCTACTTCAGCGGTTCTAATACAAAAATTGCTGTGGTGGCAATATATGCCTTAAAACTCTTCTAAGATTAGAAATTTAGTTATTAATGTAAATTTACTGGTTAAAATACATACCTTTGATGTTAGAGAAGTTTATTAAACGGAAATTTATCCACACTCCTATCCTCGACAGCTAATCGGAGCGCGGCTTCAAGATGCTCATCCTTGAGTTTGTTCCGGTATTTACTTTTATGGAAGTGAAGTGCACTGAATGTCCTCTCAGACATCACTGTTGTTGGAAAAACAGTTAATATCAAAAGAGCCACACGCGCCAGATCTCTGTAATTGTTAGAACACTTGAAAATATCACAACAAACTGTTCAACTGTTCCATTATTGTCATGAAAATTACGTTTCATCTGTTCATCTCGACGGAGCCCCATAAGTGAATATCTTATATTTGCCCGATCAAGAGAAGCTAAGGAGGAATAGGTAGATAAACGACTGAATTTAAAAAAAATGTAGAATATTAATTTCGGAAAATGATTTTGGCAGAAAAGTAAACTTTTTGAAAAAACTTGTATTCTCAAATCTCTCAAGTTCAGCATGTTTCTAAGTAACTAGTAACTCTCTTGAATATATCTGTCATTGTGTTTTGAAATTTCTCAATTATATAAACAGTATCAACTATGGTTAAGCCTGGCTGTTGAAGCTGGCGATTTACCGAAATAAATTTAGGAAGGAATTATTTCAAGAATAAAATACAGCATTGCACAACACTGTCTTGCAACCGCTGAGCAAGATGCATATTAGTTGATTGTCATCTAGTTCACATAGGCGTTGAACACTTGATTCAAAACAACCAGCGAATTAATTGCATTATAGTTGAGGAGCACATTATTTTTCTCGTCTGTGGTGTCACACAGAGATCTAAAGCTATTTTTATGATACTTCGTGTATTAATGGTATTTATGGTTTTTTTGACAAATGCCTCAATATCTTCCACAGCTTTACACACAAGAACTTCCTGGTGAACAAAACAATGTAACTTGAAAATGTCACAATTACTGTAATTTCTGAAGAATCTCAGTACACCATTTCTCTCACTCTGCGTCACTGCTGCACCATCTTCAGTGACGCTGCAGATGTTTTTAAATGATATTCCCAATGAATCCAAACGAGATTTTACAGCTTGGTAAATATTTATTGCTTTCGGACGTTCTTTAAGGGAAACCAAACAGAAATTTCTCTGCAAAGTTACCTTTGTATATGTCAAGAAAACGGGAACATACGAGTATTTGATTAGTTATGGTGATGCCATTGCTTTCATCGAGTGACGAACTAAAAAATAGACTTTTTGACATGTTATCTGCTATTTAATTTCCTATAAAATTTCCAAGTTCTGTAAATCTTCGATGAACGGTATCATTACTGAGAGAAATATCCCGAAATAATTGATTATCCGGCTGAATATAAAGTTCTAATGTTTTGATGAATTTACTATCTGTAAAAGGCTTTCTATGCTTTCCAATACAATAACAAGCTTTAAATTCTGCAAGTCTTAGCTCATCATCACGGGAAAGAAATACTTTCATTAATTTTTATTGCTGAATCACTTCCTTCCTGATCGTGTTTACAAGTGCTCTGCTCGAAGTAACATCACTATATTTTTTCTTTATTTCTAATTCGTGCGTACTGAAATTGCGTTGTACTGTGTAAGTTTTTATTTGTCGAAGTTTTGATTTGCATATTGCACAAATTTTTGTATTCTGGAATTAATCTGGCTTTAGAAATACTAAATACTTTTCCTCCCAGTCTCGATCAAACCTTCTTTTTTCTGCTCTAAAATCACGGCTACGTTTTGGTGGTGGTGAAACATTTAAATTTCTACTGGTGCTCGGAATCGCATCATCAATCTCTTTCGGTTCTTTTTTCTTAAAGTACTTCAGTAGGCTCATTATGGTTAATTTTCAGAAAAATTAATAAACATGAGTGAATTCACCAAGAAAATAAGTCTCTTTCACATTGAAACTGAGAAAGGAATTCGCTATCGATGGCAACTTTCACTTTCAAACAATTTAAAATGCACTTCGTGTGGTAGTAAGTAGCTAATCGCGTACTTTGTGTCCAGTTCCAATTTTATTTTTAACCACTGGTATTAAATTTCCTTAATATTATACACTTTTAGATATCCTACTACTTTGCCGTTTGCAGAATTCTATTTCCTTTAGAACTCAAGTTTTGCAGTGGCGTTTTAAAAATTATTTTTGGAAAATTTATCAGATTGTAATATCTGAAATAAATTAAAATACTTAAATAACTTTATTCATTGTATATCAAATTATGTATATTACTACTAAACGTAATTTTTGCGCAAAACTTGTACATTTTCACTGAATGGTGTCCGGCAACGTTTAATAAGTTTCACTGTCACATCAAGGGTAAGAATACTTTTGATTATGACGCGACAGACGCACCTGTTGTTATATGCAATGTTCATTATAACATGGGTGAAAAATTCGAACACTAAACATTCAGCACAGTATTTTATAAGCAGACAATCCGTATGCGAGACGAACCTACTCCTCCCTTCAAATGCACTTGATTAAGAATGACTTTCCTAAAGCTATTCCCTCTAGCTTGGTGAGTAAAAAAGGCATGTTTTCGAGAAGGGTCACCGTTAATATAGTCTCCTCACGAGCAATATTGTGTCTGTAACATCTTCTAGCAAGTTATGAGCCGTTTTTCCAGGTCAGCACTTAAAGTTAATTAAATTTCTTGGTAAATATAGGGTGGCATCTGGACCATATCTTTTTCTACTATCCTGACAAAGGCACCATTCATTCGGTCTATTCAAAACAATTGTCTGAAATGTTTGAGACTTCGTAGATGAAAAATATCGACTGTGTTGAGGATATCTTATATAAATGGGAAGTTATTGGTGGCCGCACTGAAATTCTCTGGTGGCCGCATTTGAGAATAGCTGCCCTAGGATACCTATACTCGGTTACAGACGGGAAAGTAAACTCGGAATGTAGGTATTTATTTATTTATTTCTATGCGGCCCATAAACAGCCGTAATCGGCCTTTACAAGGGGCTCATTAACATAATAACAAGGACTATCACAAACATCCATGCCCTAGGTGAAGAAAAACCCACCTAGGCGGGATTCGAACCCGCGACCTTCGGATTGGCAGGCGAGGACATTACCCTGCCATACAATTTATGATAACGGGGATCTAAGAAGGTTGAATGAATATTATTTCTAGAATCGGTCGCACGTTTCGCTACGTTAATCGTAAGAGGAAGAGATGGGAAAGATCGATTGCCCACCTGTACAACAAGATGCTGAAGATTATACACTTGTGTAATTTTTAATATTTTAATACCACTTCTTCTGCGTCGGTTTTAGTGATTCGATAAGAGGCGGAAGTCGCTCCGATTGCTTAAAATAAAAAGGAAATTTATTTTTTAAATCAACATCACTGATAAATAAGTAAAGGTGGAGACTACGGCGAAATTGATGTTAGATAGAAATTAACTACTTAACCGTAATGTTCAAAATTAGAGACACAATGAAAAAGGTGGAGGAAAGGAAGGAAAAAGCAAAATACAGTAAAAATTATAAACTTACAGGTTTAGGGGTTGTTACTCCACGCTAGGGACCTGATGTCACTCACAAATTCACTCACTCAATCGCACAAGCACTAATCCTAAAAGTGGAAAAGGAAACGGGACCGGGTTTGCGAGAAATTACTCTGCGCCAGAGAACCAAATAAATCACCGTTGCTAGAGGGTTTGTGAGTCATTTACGACCGCGACAGGGACCTGCTAAGCAACCACAGACACACGCACACGCCAAGAGGTGAAGGGAAAGAATAAAGGGGGAATAAAAGGGGAAATAATAATAGGTTTACGGGAGATAAACCACGCCAGGGACCTAATATCGCACACAGCGGCCTATAGGTTTATGTGCCTTCCGGCAGCGACAGAGACCTAACAGACGAAACAATCACGCACGCAGGCACTCGAATACACGCACATAAGATCTCTAACGATGAGGTAAGCGTGCTAAATACGTATTTTCTCGCAAACGCGGTCCCGTTTCCTTTTCCACCTTTAGGATTAGTGCTTGTGCGATTGGGTGAGTGAATATGTGAGTGACATCAGGTCCCTGGCATGGAGTAACAACCCCTAAACCTTTAAGTTTATAATTTTTATTGTCTTTTGCCTTTTCCTTCCTTTCCTCCCCCCCTTTTTCATCGTGTGTCTCTAGTTTTGAATATTACGGTTAAGGAGTTAATTTCTATTTAACAACATCACTGATTGCATTATCGCACCTAGTTTTTCGAACCTTTTTAGGAGCATGGAGATGTTCATAGTCGTCGATATATTTGTAATACCCGAGTTGTAACGAATGCCCGTCGGCTCTAACCCTGTCAAACGAAAACCTTATTGAAATGGTTTTTCGATGTCATAATTACTTAGTGTGTAGCAAAATGATGTCAACATTTACATCATGCGATTTTTACTTTCTCATATACGTAGTATATTGAGAAAGTATTGAAATCGTGAAAAAATTCGACTTCGAGATTTTAATGGAAATAAACGTTTTAGATGTCCCTGAGTTCATAAAAATGGTTTTAGCTATGCCATCTGCCAGTCAGTCTGTCTGTCTCAGTCAGTCAGTCTATCTGTCGGTCTGTTCGCGGTTCTAGGGCCCTAACTAGGGACCTTTGGTGAAATGCACCCCATGCCATCCACCAAAAAGGTGACTTGCAGGTATCATGTAGATGTAGATGACCCACTCAAAATCTTACTACAGCCTATACGGTTAAACTACATCGAATGATATTTCATATTTGTGGATAATATCATTCATAATAGACACTGAAGAGATGAACGATATTGCGTAACAATTAAGGGAACTTTATTCTTGGATATTTTGAAACAAAATTCGATTTACTCAAAATTAACTGGAAGGATTATTTTTATTTTTAAACGCACTCCTTGAAATCCAACGTTGGCTGTTCGATTTAGTAATTTCTTTAGGAATCCGTTCGTATCTCTTAAGGACAGACATTTGCATATCCGGGGAAAAGGATGAAAGTAATTGTTTTTTAAATTAATTGTATTCGGGTATAATCGCCTGTGAAATCTATGCTTGCGTAAACTCCGTTTTTGACTCCGTGATCATTTTTATAGTTCCTGTTCTGAAACATAAAGCTACTCTTACTGGTTTCCAGATAAAAATTATCTAAGATCATCGTACAAATACTTCAGAGGAATGTTAAGCTAGTTGAAAATGTTTTGGTGTTTAATGTTCTTCGGGTTTGTAGTAAAAACGTAAACATGGAATGATTTCACGGGGTTACATTCGGCTCGAATTTACATGGGCGTTCTAACGTGATTGAATTTATGGGCAATTTCTCGGATTGTTTTAATAAAGAGGGAAAAATATACGTATTTTATTTGAAATTTTCTATTTATTTTATTCTTCGCTGTTTGATGTATTGTCATATGCATGTAGTTAGAATATTAATACTGCTGTGAAATGTTTAATATTGGCCCATGATTAGGCGAAAGCTTGAAGGCATGGGTGCATAATTTTAATCATTCATCGTCGGTGCATTTACATCAGATAAATACGATAATGGTGGAGTTCCAATATTGGCCAGCCAAGGAAATTAGAACGAGACGTTCCGCTTCTCGATGCAAAGCGCAATAGGAAATCCTCTTGACTGAGATGGAAGTATCAAAAATTACGCTATCCTCATCTAAAGGCGGCTCTTAACCGGCTTAATAACAGTATTAAAAAAGAAATTGCAAGTAGCCAGCAGTGGTGTGAAAAACTCAAAAATATTAACTTCGACTATAATTTCACCTGGCGGTTGGCGAAGAGCATGTTTCGCAAAAGCATAATCGATCCACCAATCACGATTGGCGATGGAGTAATTTACAACGCTGACGGTATAGTCAAGAAAGCCTATCACATGGCTGTGGTCTTGAAATTACCAATTTCATATTCGTCTAGGGAAGTCGAGTTATTGAATTGCAATAATCAAGTTCAGTCCGATTCCTACGGATTTGACTACTCCGGAGGAGATTGTCTCACATTTAGAAAGGTCCTGATTTGAACGAAGTCACTCCTATAATGCTAAATCTCCTTCCCGCTATTGTTGTCCTTTGCAGTATGTTCAGTGCAGGCTTGGTCTCTTCCTACATCGCCAAATATTGGAAAGTAAGGAAATTAATATTTCTTCCCGAGGCTCGGGAAGTCTTCTACGCTATTGGACAGATAATGGCGATTTTGTCCAAATTTTTGGAGAAAACTCTCATCTTAACTCTTTCTCAACGGAGCATAAAATTATCATACCAAAACCTCGGCTCTCCGCTGCGATTTCCTCCTGACTGAGTATATCACTATGATTTTAATATTAAAATTGCCCGCGTAGTTTTTTGCGATCTCAGAAAAGTGTTCTACGGTACATGGCATGCGGGTTTAATCTAAAAGGTAGCTAACTACAATATGCCTTTGGGGATGAGAGAGTGGTTAGGGCGCTGGCCTTCCACGCAGCGGCCCCAGGTTCGAATCCAGCGGAGGTCGGAGTTTTTGACCTGGGATCGTCCTGTCCCCTACTTGTGTGGTTTGAGGCGACTGTGTAAGTCAGTGCTCCTTCCTTCGGAATTGACGTTAAGCAGTTGGGCCCCTTTGTGCTCGTCATAAAGAGTAGGCTAATGCCGGCACCGGTTTTCCCTCATTCCTTCTGTGTGTGTTGGTGTGGATGGAGTTATGGCTATAATAATCCAAGAGGCTGATTAGCCAGAAATATAAACGTAATTAAAATCATTAGATCCTTCTTACGGGCCTCCTGCGGCAAATATACGTTAAAACAAAACCATTACGAACGGGCGTGCATCAGAGATGCGTTAACGACACCCCCGCATCACACAACATTATCAGGTTTCCATCACAAGCATTCACCCAGCACGCTGCACTCACCTCACCACAAATACACCTAATACTAGAGTAATTACCATACCTGGAAAATCATACTTAGCACGTAGAAATTTACGTCCGAAAACACATAAATTTGTATTAATTTATAAGTAGACTTGGTAGGATTCGATTTAAATCGATAAACATAGGATTTTAAAAACTCTTTAATTCGTCGAAAATGGATTGTCGATAAATGTCAATTTTCACCACGTTTTCTACGAAACTTGTGCGTCATGATTTTCAAATTTCGTTTTCCGCTCTCAAACTTAACATATTTTACCACCAAACATCCAAAAACGGAAGAAAGAGCCTGTATTTTTCATACCACACGGCCACACAACATTCAGAATTTGCTTTCTAATGTCGCTTATGCGCACTCGGGGCTTTTTTCCGCGTTCATAGTTGTTTGTTACTCAACAAGGTTAGATATTTTTCATCAAAATATTCATAGTTGTGATTATATTCCCGTCACATTAATTTCCTCACCAATGATCACGATTTCGCGAATGAGGGGAGCGAATTAACGAGTAGAGTATACTTTCTGATTTATTGCGAAAAATTAACTGTTCTAGGTTGGTGGCCGAAGTCAACAACAACACATTCACCAAAATATAGATAACAACAAACAAAGCAGTATACAAAAAGCCTTATTTTTATTTATGTACTTTTAGTTATATTTGATTTGAAGGGATTAAATTTTATAACACTTTTCTGCATAAAAGTTGATAAAAAGAGTTGAAATAAACGCCGGTATTAGATATCGCTTTTTAAGAATTGTGAAATTCGAAAACTAAAAATCCTAATTAAATTTATAAACGTGAATGTTGATGTACGTCGTCGATTTTTAGGAAAGATAAACAATGGTAGTGGTTTCGTTTTAAGAAATATTAATGTCGAAAACTACCAAGCCTATGTGTAAGTAGTATTAAGCGTCGATATTCGTCGAAAATCTTCCGGGAAAATAAACATCGAATTAAATCGTCGAATAAAAAGTAAACGTCGAATTCTACCAAGCCTATTTATAAGCTACTGAAATTCCCGCCTCCCAATTCCGTAGACTCCTTGATCTGATAATCGACTGTCAGCTGACTTGGAATGCGGGTGCTAACGATGCATCATCGAAAGCAGGAGTCGGCAACCTTTAACATCATACGAGCTACTTGAAAAAAATTGAGATTTCGAAATCGACCACTTTTTCCGATGAGGTTTTTTTACAATACAATTGTTATTACAATATTTTCATGTGATGCATTACAAAGTGATAATCTGAAATCAAAAGTTATTGTTTTTGTCGGCGTGAACATTCGAAAATTTTTGTAAGTTCACATTGATAGCATGTATTTTTTTAATTTCTCGATTTTTGTTAAGTCCTGCGCTATCGACTGGTCGATTGCGATCGACCGGTTGCCGACTCCTGATCTAAAGCCACTAGCATTAAATTCCTTATCCCCTCTGTAATGCGAAAAATCCCCTTTTTTGGTCTCGGGCAAAGGCTGTTATCCGACACACGTTACTTTATGCTGTCGAAATTTTCAGCAACTGTCCAAAAGCCATCAAGATTAGACTTGAAATCTTCCAGAATGAAGCCATCATATTGCGTGCACTTTATATCATACCGAACTCGGAAACTTAGTCCAGGATCAAGAAAAACATCCATTGTCATACGTAAAATAATTACCCAAAACACTTAGGTTGGAACCGAGGCGCGTTCCCTTTCTTCTTATGGACGTAGAAGTTTTCATTCAACCGTGAATATATCAAATATTACAAGATTTTGGAAACTGGTCGAGGGGTGTGCCTGACTCCCGAATCCTACCGCGTACATGGTCGTTTGTTTGTATTTATGGCTAATCAGCCTCTTTGACCGTTACAGCCATTGGACATGGGCGTATGAGCTCGACTTTGTTATCCTTGGTACGCTCATCGGAAATGTTGCGTATGAGACGTGAGCCTTTTATTTTTATTGCGATGGAAGAAATCCGGTAGAGATTTTTCTTTAACGACCATCTCAGAATGTATTTCCAGTTGGGAAGTAATCTTAATGGGAAATTAATTTTCACCTATAATAACCTTGTTAAAGACCTGCGGGGATACGGCCTTAATGAAAGACAATGTAAAAGCTATACTTCTGAATAATTGAAGAATTAATCATTAATATTTTTATCCATCTGCCAGAGATACCTTTGCGTACCAACGCTGCCTCTATGCCGTCTCAAGCATCACCGCCTCAACGTAACTATTGATTTAACTGCTTATCAGGATTTTTTTATTCGCAGTCCCGAACTTTACTACAAGTATAGTCTCTTGAAGTTAGGTAGTAACCCGTTTTTTTAAGATCATTAGCCACTTCCATTGACGAGGTGCTCTTCGAGCATCCGCACAGTGACCACCGCAGATGCAGTTATTTTCCTGACATTGAGGCAGAGAGAGAACATAAGAGATAAAGCTCACGGATGCCTTATAGTAGGATCCAAATTGTTTCCTCTATTGTTTAACAGAGATAGTTTTCTCCGAAAGTCTGTCATTTTTAACTTAGTCATATCTTCAATTACAAGTTCCGTTTTGAAACAATTTAATGACAATCTCATTTTTAATCTACATGGATTGGTATAACAAGTATATGAATTGAAAAAAGAAGAAGTCGTGCGTATCTATCTCGCACATGAGGTTGGTAGTATATAACCGGCAACTACTAAATTATATATTCTATATGTGTTTTCATTACACAGTAAAACTCGTTAATACGGGTTAATTGGGGGAGGGGAGGGTTGACGGGTTTTGAGGACAGTGAATTGTTCAAAGGTTACTACACTGTTTACTTTTCTTATAACTACTGTACTATAGACTACACTTTTTTCTTTTTATAATTTTTTCAAAACTTAAATTTTTTCAGTCAAAACACATTTATTCCGAGTCTCTCTCGAGCACTGGCAAAGGTGACTCAGGCCGGACTTAAATCGGATTAGCCGAAGTTCGGACCAGGTAGGGTTAGCGAGGTTTTACTATAATGCGATCGCTACTCTCTTCCCATCATCCCCACTCGAACGGGCTCATATGTAGGTTAAAAGCGAAATGAGGCGTGACTGGTTGACTGCCAGTCTAGTCGTCTATGGCCACGCCAGGAAGCCCATATCCTGTTTACTGGTTTTGGGCTCCATTTATTTCTCTTGTACTCTAAAGCGTGCGGTTTGGTGTTTTCATGTGTGGTGCTGGACTCTGGAAAACCCCAAACTTTCTTTTAGACCACAGCATTCTTGTTCATGCGATCAATGGGGTAAACTTGCGATTCAATTTAATTCCGTTTTGGATTCGAGTCTGAATACCTTCCGATCGTATTTCGATGTTATCATGTGAAACAATTTTTTTCACACGAGCGAACGCCCAAAATAAACTTGTCGGTGAAAGTCCTGTTGAGTTATGAGAGGAATTAGTTAATAGCCAGAAATTTTAGGAATGCAAACCCCAAAAAATTGCAGAAAATGCATTGTTGTTTACTTGAAAATTTCTCGGACAGGTATTTGACACGTACAATCAAAGAAAACGGTTATTAAGCTTGTCTTGTGGCTGAAATGAAAGTGGTTAATTAGATAGCTCCGGTGACCGTAAAAAAAGTTGGGTTTATGAATTTAGAATTTAATAATAATAACTAATCATTTGAATTTCAGCCACAAGACAAACTCATTAATTAGTTTCTTGAATTGCGCGAGTTAATATGTATATCTGCTCGAAAAATTTGAAAATAAGTAAACGATAATGCATCTCCTGTACTTTTTCAGTAGGTACCATTTTCACCCGAATTTCCTAACATAATTTCCAGATTTGGTGCCGCATATTATGCTCTTCCACTAATAGCAATAAAAACAAAGTGGAAGGGATATTCGTCGATAGCGGTGCATCTAACGTGTGCGCCCCTTCCCATTTGGAAGTTTGTTCACCCGTCCCCGTCATCAGTCCGATTTTTTTCCGATAATATTTATATACGCTTTATTACCATAACAATTTATCATAATAGAAGTCGCAGAATGGTCTTGGATAGCCTCCAAAATGTTTTTTTTGCGACGTTTTTACGAACGCAGATGAGAAATAATTTCGAAGTTATCGTTGCCAGGTTTTGATGCTTTTGATAGCTTGGAAAAATATTACTCGTTCCTCCTTCCGTGGGGTAACAATGGAGGAACGTTGAGCGCACCGTTCGCACTTGTCTTCGCTCGATGATAAACTTAATGGCGGCGCATTACTTCGTCTGTACTACCTGCGGCCGAGTGACTCGCGTTCCGTGAGGCTGTCAGGAGAGGTAAAGAGAGGAGAGGGCTATCACCTGGCAGCACCGTGTGATCGCGTGCCGTCTAACCTGTTTCCAATGATTTACCGCTGACTGTCCCGAGTAATGGGGTCTTGAAGAATAACAGGCAAGAAGCAGCGTGGTCACTTCGCATTACGCATTGCGCGCCTAAGGCAAGAGGCGAATCAACTGGACTCAAAATCAAAGCACTTCGCATTTGTATTGCGCGAAGCTCCTTTGTCACGCATATATTTAAGTATTATTGTTATATTAAGTCTCCAAAAATTGAAATTTCGATTTCACGTTAAGGCTGGATTCCTTTTATGCTCCTGGGCTCTCTCAAAACGGTGTTGTCTTTTAACTGTTATCGTCATTATGGCTTATTAATTGGTGGGCAGATCATTTTTGACCCGAGTATTTTAAAACTTAATCACATTAATTAAGTGCGCTTGCTTCATGTGTATTGTACGTATATTATACATTGTTAAGTATAAAATAAAGCCATTTTGGCGATGCTAATTGATACCCAGATTTTGTAATAACACTAATAATGCAAGTAGCATTCACGTAAAGAAAAAAAGAGCGGTCAGTTTTGGACCGAAGATACCGGTTAATGGTTAATAATCAAATGTCTATTTCGGCTACAAAACATCCGTCCTCAGTGGCACGAAAAGAACGTAGTTTTCAACAGTTTTGTGACTCGTACTAAATAACGTTCAGCGTGTTTTATTGCGGCATTTTTCTTCGTTCAAATGATTTTTAATTTTAATCGACCTTTCATATGTATGTATGTGTGTGTGTGGATGTATGTATATGTATGTGTATGTATGTGTATATATATATATATATATATATATATATATATATATATATATATATATATATATATATATAAAATTAGGGAAATCCTTGCTCTCTCTCTCCTCGAATTCTCCGTATACATTTTCCAGCACCAGCTATATATTTTTTGTAGAAGCGGCAGATGTCGGAGGCGGAATAACTCTTTTGGCCCACGAGTTTTCCATTCGCTCTTTCAGGTCAGCTGCAGCGCAACTCTAGTTGGCTCGATCCTGCTTTTCTTTGGAATGGCTCTTGATGTTTGCCGTTGGCTCTTCGCGGTCGGGCGAGAGAGGGAGGGGGTGATGGGGATTGGTGGGAGGGAGGATGAGCGGGGGAGGAGGGGCACGTAGGATCGTAAAGAGAGAGAGAGGGTGCACACACAACACGCACACAGTATGGGCGTTTTAAATTTGGGATTAAAATGCTTTGGAGGGCATCCAAGTCGCGAGAGGAGGTGGCGTGGCAGGGGAAGGAGAGGGTGGCAAATGGGGTGCAAGGAGGACAGTGGGGAGGACTGCCTCCATCGTCAGGTGACTCTCTGCATTATTTTCATTCTGATGCAAGGAGACGGCAAAGGCTGTAATCGCGAGAAATTAAACGCTTCGTTTTTTCCGGGGGAATAATTTTATTTGTCGATAGAAAATTTAGAGGGCTTAAATTTTCCGGACTTTGTAATAACGAGGCGTTATAAAAGCCTAAATAAAAATTACTCTTTAGGCGGTTGGTGAAGTATAATTCTTGTTGACGAGAATTTTGTATGAAAATGTTTCGTATTATGTAGGTTTCGTTGTCCCCAGGGAAATTTTATTGTAACGTATTCGCTCGAATGTAAGTTTTAGATTAGCTAGTGTTTTCTATTTTTCCTCGCCTAATGTCTCGTACGAATGACAAAAATATTTCTGTATAACCATCTTCAAGATGTCATAGTTTTCAATATTATCCATAAATTTAAGCGGTTTCTACGCTACATTTTTTGTCATAGCCAAATGTAGCATTAAGAATTGCATAACTTATATTTGTCTCCGCTGAGATGCGTTTAAAGGATGCGCCGTTCTTTCTTTATATTCCTTACCTATTCCCCTTTCCTGCTCCAAGAAAACAATTTAGGGTTTTCATTTTGCACTATACTATATTATACTTTTTGTAAATCAAGTTTGTTCGCGATGGAATGCTCATTTAGTCGTTACTGTTTTTCCATAGCAGTTTTTAATTGAATTTTGTGTTGTATAGATCGACGTATTCTCCTCTCTTATGGCTGGTTTCAGCGAAATGGCGAAAAAATGGGAAATTTTTCAGCAAACGAAATAATTAATGTTCTAAGAAAAATCGTCAGTGGAAAAATAATCATTTACCCCGAGAAAATAAAAAATCCGGTGAAAGGCGTTAATAACTGTTTCTAAGTTATATAAGAAAATAAATGGGTTCGTAATAAAAAAATGGTTGAACTACGTTAACGAGTTTTTCGTATTTTTAAACCCCTCGTCTAGCAACTAGCATTATAGCGTGGATTCGATATAGCGATGCCCGTTACGACGAAATTTCACCGCATTCTAAAATGGGAGCATTGCAAGTTTTTCAACTCTTGGAATAGAAGCCCAAAAGTCGCCCTCTTCGAGTGTCCCAACAAGGTACGACGCCGTGAACAATAACGTATTTTTTTAAGTTTTCGTATTCACTCCATCGCGTTCGAATGGTGTTCGTCGTCAGGGAGTTTGCAGTCGACCATCAATTTAGATTGAAAACTCTCTCGGAAATGAGAAAATCGTAGAAGTAAACGAGGCAAGAATAGATTCCCGAATGGGGAATTGGTGAACTCGGGGGAGAGATTAAACGGCGTCATCATGGCAGAGAAAAAGATGCTGAAACTAATTAGTTAAATTGAGGTTTTTTCATAAATATTTAAAAATACAAGGGATAGAAAGATGAAGCAACTGTACATTATCACCATTAATGTTTTGCATTATGTAGGAAAGTACCTCATTTTGGAAACTTTTCTCGGTATTATGGTAAAATCCCTTTGCAATGAATACAGTCATAACAAAAGTTTAACTATTACAAATACACACAACTTCTGGCGATGTTCCCTTAGTAAGAGTGCTTCTCAATTTCCATCAGAACGAAATTGCTCATTACAACAAATTCAGTACAACTAATTCTTCTGCAAGTCCATCTACACCTAAAATATGTTTATTTGTGAAGAAATTGCGTTAAGGTGGATGTGGCGGGAAAGGGGGAGCGGCTAGGGTAGGTTTTCTAGTGGGGTAGGGTAGGGAGGAATGAGAGAGATAGAGAGAGAGAGCGTAAGGGAGGTGAAGAGGAAGAAATGGAACGGCATTACTGGGCCATTTGATGAGAAATACGAGTCGCCGGGACGTGAATGAAACGGCGACGAGAGGAAGGGATTAACCGCGAAATGGTTCGTGCGGAAATGCTCGCGACATGTGATAGAATGTTCTGATTACGAGCAAGGGCGTCCGCAAAGGGGGAAGGGCGAAAGGGAGGGGGGAGTTCTCCTACCGTCTGGAATGCCTGGCGAAAATACATAAAATAAAGTATATCATTCACGATAGGCACGTCCGTGCGTAAGAAGGGCAAATGAAATAAGGTAGCAGTAAATATTAATAAATATTATGAAGAATAAATGAGTCCTATGGTTAATTACAACTAATGAAAAATGAAGAAACTATCTTTCTTTCCGTGGTTCGTACGAGACCTTAAAAAGATTTTCCAAGATTCCGGTTTAAAAATTGCCTTTTCGTCCCAAAATTAGCTCCGTCATTTTCTGGGAATCCCAAAAGATTCCGATGCCGATTCGTGAATAATCCGGCATTTATAAAATTAAATATTATTACGGTTTAGCTGTAGATGCAAGGGCTTCGAGCCGAGTACAGTTGTAGTACGCGTACCTCGAAAGAATTCTTAACCCTGGAAAAAATTACTTTCGACGTCTCTGATTGCGAGTGCAATGCAGATGAAACATTTAAGTGGAAAATTCGAGCTCGATTGTTAGTTTAGTCATATGCCACGTGATCGAGCCCGTCGTCCCGGTTATTTATTCAAAAATTCCCCCGTTTTAACAGCTAAATTACAACAATTTCGCGACATTAGCCTGTTTTCTCGAATTGATGTCTTTCTATAGGGCCGGTGCTGAAATTCTTTTTTAGGATCCGTGCTAGTAAAAGTTTGAAGTACTCCTTTTCATTGCTGCTTTGTTTCTCATTTCAGTGATGCGTGTATAGCAGGTGCGGGTGTTTTGGTGCCCTTCCATTAAAAAAATAAGGGCTTTGCGTGCATTTGGGAGCTCCACCTTAGCGGGACTGCCGCGTTTCGCCTCAGTTAATGTACTTGGAAGACTGTCCTATTTCCGCTGGGATGTTTAAATATCATACTGCGAAAGATAGGTCTATTTTCACCTTACGAGTAGGATGCCATTTAAACGCGGTACCCAGAAAATACTTTATTGCGGAATATCAAGGTCATCAAGTCATTTCGTGCCTAGTTGGGGGGGGGGGGGGGATCTTGAAGTTCCGTGGAGTGGAAGAATTGGCCTTAGTAGTTGACTCGTTGCGCTATTTAGTCTTATATACGCCCTTTGCAAAATTAATTATCCTTAAGGCGAAAACGAATATTCTGAATCTTTCTTTTTTTCTTAACTTGTACGAATCTTATAAGGAAAGTATCGGTGTCGTGATAAAATTCGAATGCAAGATTTTGATGAATAGGTTCTCCGGAGTCAGTAAAAGTGGTTTTTATGATTCCGTCGGCCTGTAGTCAGTCGTCTGTGCACTGCTCTAGGGGCTGAAAGGTTTACCAGAAGCTGAGGAAATCTCGTACCTGGAAAAAAACCATTTTGAAAAGGAACATGTAGTCGAGCTATTTACTCAAAGTTGGCTACGTGGATTTTGATCGAAACCAGCTATTGATCTTGTTGTTATAAACAGTAATAGATGAGGTGCTTCTATCATAAAATAACTAGTATATAGTCTTCAGTGACATAGTAAGGTATATAGTGTAACGGCCAGCTACCGCCAAGCTATCTCCACCAACAGCAGCGGCATCGCTTCTACGAGACAAACTGTGATAAAGTATTTTCCGAGTGTAAATACGTATCAATGTAAATAATGACATTTATTGTATGGATTAGAAACGGATAGAAATATAAGATAGGATGTCAAATGTGTCGCACCGATTTTTCACTCCCGATAATTTTTTTCTCCCGATAATTTTTTTCTCCCGATAATTTTTTTCTCCCGATAATTTTTCTGATAAATAAACAGCGCCATCGGTCGGTCGTTGTCAAGTGTTGGTAGAAGGCGTGGGCGAAGGAGACGCGTCGAACGAGTTAAAGTTGTTTCCTCCATAAGGAACGCCAGTTTTTCGTCAATATTATCCGCTTTGTTCGAGGATTTTGGTCTCCATAGAATTCGTGAAATGTCCCGAACGCGCACGTCGGACTATATTGGAAGGCCGCTGACTCTCCTCCCCAAGGTTACGTCTATTGCGTCCCGCCATGTGCGCCAAAATATAACTGCTTCTGTTGACTCCTCTATCCGAGCAACCTTCGCGTATTTTTTTCCCTACTTTCTGCCGGAGATTCGCGTATCTTGGTCGTTTAACCGTTTATCTTGCTTATTTGCACGAGTTTGTCACGTGCATTCCTCTCGCTCTGCGGCTTAAAAATTCTGTTCAAGAGTTTTCTGCTTTCCTCTTCCTCTTGCGGTTTTATTGGTTTTCCTCTGCAGCCGCCACTAGGATTATTTTATTGCTACGGATGGCAATTGAACGGTGGCTATTTCACTTAAAATATGTATTGTGGCCAAGAGAATTTTCACGGTGCTGTGATTGCCGAGAAAGTCACATTTTCAACTCTAATGGCGTCTTTGTCATTCTGTACCCGTTTAGGGGCATAGACGTATTTATCGTCAGAAAATAAAAAAATGTAACTTCGGGGTCGGTGAAGGTTTGGGTCGTGTGCTTTAATTGAAGGCTGCAATATTCATCCGTTATTAGCGAAATAATTGTCGAAAATCTGCTTACCTTAAAATATTTGGTACAATAAATCTGTATAAAAAATTCCAACTACAGTTCGACCCCGATTTATCGTTCCCTTATAGGTATAGAGCCACCCATGAATCGTTGCGAACAGAACTTGCATATTGTGATTACATAGAGCAAGCACATATCTCGATTTACCGTCGCCTTCCCTTTAACGCCAGTGTCGGTGACGGACAAACGGTAGCCCTAAATCGAGGTCTGACTGTAGAGCATAATATCGGTGCTTGGCGAATTTAATTTCCGTGCAATGATTTCTCGTAAATAGTCAATCTAAAGGAGCTACGCAACCTTAACTGCAGCCTGCAATCCATTTGTCTAATGAGGAACGACCCGATGATTTCTCATTGCTATCAGTCCCTCAGTTTGTTTCAAATTAGTCATTTTTTCAAGCTTGGTGTATTTATTCGCTTAACTGCTTGATGTGAATTTTAGGTCAAAATTCTCTCTCATACTCTCGATAAACCGTTGTATTCAATCCAGGCGATAGAACAACGTTGCGGCATCATACGTCGCCTAATTTTTACCCCGTGGATTCCTAATAGGTTGATCAACTTGTCAGCTACTCTGGATATCCAGTTTTCGCGCGTGCGGGTTTTGTGTTCGTTGTTTTTCATTTTTGTGGAAATAGCCTGACGCAATAATCGGTGAGATATACCGTTGTGGGCGTATCGGTGCCAACTGTCTATTTAATTCGCTCTCCTTGTTGCATCACGCGCCGTCGCGACTGAATTGCTCTTTTTCCACGGTCGGGTAGTGCTTCAATTCGTCGTTGCCTTTGGTATTTTTAACCTGCATTGGATTTACTTTCATGCTTAAGAATTATGCAGAGTGTGTTGCGATTATTCAAGACATTTTGGTTTTATCGTAGCGGTGTCATGTGTTAGTGTTGAGCAAAATTGAATGAATTACTTCTGAAACTTTGTGTATTGAGGTGGCAGATATGCAGTTTATGAACGTAATTTATTGCAAAAACCTGGCCTCATGCCTACTTTCAAGCAGTCTTGATTAAACTACTCTTCGAAGTAGCACTATGCATACTGATGGTACGACATTCTGCCAACCATCCTAGCGAGCGCTCTCGAATAGTAAAGATGTAAACGAATATAGTTTTTATCTCCACTGAATATGTAATATATGATTCGTAACAATAACACGGTCTAAAAATATTAAAAATCATAATTTCCTAAGGGAAAATATTTCCGGATTGAATTATTAAGTCCATGTAGTTTCTTTCTTCTCTTGAAGGTATACTCTGTATTAATAAGTGCATATGCGGGCCAAATTCCTCAGGTTTTCGCCAAATTTTGTGAGAATGTGGATAGTTTTATTTGGAAATATTTTTTAAAATGAAATGCAGCGAATGTTTTAAGGTGGAAGTCGATCACGTACTTGGCATTTTCTTTAATATCTGTAATAATAATAATAATAATTTTCTTTAATATTATTGAAGTTTTGTAGGGCTGTGGCATTGATTTTGCCTTCCCTTCACCTTTCGACTTACTTTGTCAGATTTTTATATTTTTTGTTTTCATAGCGGTGAATGAAAGTTGATGGAGCCCTTCAATTAGCTAAAAGAATCTTTTCAGCTGAAGTGACAATAGATGGTTTAATTGGTACATGCACATGTTTAAGGCCGTCCCTTATTGTGTGGTCTAGTATTAGTGGGTGATCTGAATATAAACGAGTTTCGACAGAGGGCAGTACACTCTGGTCATGAGAATTTTCACTTAATATCCTATGGATATTAAAGCAGGAGTTAATTCTTTGGCTTCGTTTTATTTTTGCATGCATACTCGAATTAGTTCTCGCCTTAAGTTTGGTCTTGACTTGTTTATGAACGTAATAGAAATAACCCAGTGTATCCTGAAGCTGAGTTAATTTTTTAGGATAGATATGACTGAATGTTTTATTATCTTTTATCATCACCATGACTCTGGTCATTGAACAACTTGATTATCATCGTTAAATTATGAAGTGCGAGAAAGTTTATCGCGTAAGTATTTAGCTATGCTGTGGAAGGCGACGAGCTATTTCTGATCGGATAATAACTATGGTGCTCGCCTGTACCTGTCATCGATCAAAGTAACACTTCAGAAAGTTTGGTTCATGTTAACTAACTGAGACCACATCCGAAACTGACCGGTGCACAGACCTCACAACCGTCATTAACTCGGATTATGAGTGCGGAACTCGAGGGTTCGACTGGAAATCGAGCACAGGTACCTGCCCCCTTGCAGCAGGGGCTCTCTAGCCGACCAAGCCATTTGCAATAAAATTTAAACTTTTTATTTTGTTAAATTAGTGAGAAAGTAACTCAGGCGTCGAATCCGGGTTAATGCGCTGATCAAGAGCGTCTTTTAAACGTAATTCTAAGATAAATAATGAGATATTTACGCTCTCATGTAATTTTGACGCCCAGGAACACCAACCTTTGAAGAGTTTCTGGGGCGGGATTGTATTGAAAACAGTTTATGACTGAAATATTTAAGTTCGTCCTTTTCTTGGGTTTGTTTACAACCCTTGTTTATGTTGATACAAATTTGACACCCTTTCATACGTGAATTATATTTTTAGGGTTATAGTTCGTTGCATACAGTTAAAAGTGAAAAAGCGATTACTTTTTACTTTGTCCATATGTAATATAGGGGAAAGTATTGTTTTCATGAAAAAAATCGATTTCGACCATTTTCTCAATGATGTCTGTTAGTGTGTGTGTGTGTGTGCGCGCGAGTGTTGTGTGCGAGTGTGTGTAAGCGATACAAATTTTGTGGATGCTCTAACTAAAAAACTGTTAATCGGATCAACGCGAAATTTTGTATTTGATATTTTTGATAAAATAGCAAGAGTTGATTAGTTTTTCGTAAAAATCGGTCAACCGGAAGTTGGTGTTCACTCTTGTCACTTTTCCATTTTTTAAATATTTGCTTTAATATTTGATGAATGTAAAAAAGTACCTACTGGAATAAATGTAAAAATTTTAAATTTGTTCAACCATTGTTTGAAACATTTCCCCATATAATGCATTGTTTAAGAGATATAAGTATAAGTAGACGTTCAGTTGTATGGTTCAATAATTCTTGAAGTTAATTTCAGCGCCAGCTTCACTAACAGTAATGTAATCAGCTTCGGGGTAACAGCGTTATTTTGCTATTAGTATTGTCTTGTATGGAGGAATTATATTTGAACCTTTAGCACATAATGCGCATCTTAAGTCCTGATATTGCTGCTTTGTATATTGTGAATTTACAATTAAGGACCGAGCTTCTTCGGCAGTGAAATATTTTTGCTCCTTCCTTCGATAAGCCATCCATATTTTTTTGGCAGGCTTAGGGGAAGCGGTGGATTCTTTTGTAAGTTTTTGCAGCACTCGAATGGCCAGATGCTTTCAAACTCTTTCCAGTTACGAATTTTAAAACTTGTGTACTTAATCTCTTTCGGAGATCACGGGTCCTTCTCAATTTTGTACGGTCTCGGTTTTGTAAAACTGTCTTTGGGCTATTGGAACTCCGCATTCAGCCAATCTGAATTAGTTGACATGAAACGATCACGTATTCTATTTCTTGCCTTCCATTACACTTTGTAATTTATATAGAAGAGTTTCACAGCATTTTTCCGTGCACTTTCTTGAATCGGAGATAAATTCTTCTTTTTTTTGCGTACAAAAAAATGTTCAAACATTGACTATCCCCGTAAAATGTTTTTACAGATCACACCTAAAAGTTGTTATAGCTCATTTGAAATAGTTTTATATTTGTAATTCAAAGTATATGACAAATATTGGAAAATGGATCTATGAACTTAATCTAGATTTTCTCAAAAACGGGCAAAAACGATCAAAAGGGAAGATGTTGCCCACATTAAGAAAAGTGCGTATATTAACACAAATGTATTAGAACAAAGGCCTTTTTCAACCTTTTAAGATAACTCTTTTTAAAATTAACGTTTGCAAAAAAATGGGACATATTTCTCTCACTTCAAAACGAATGTATTATTTCCATAGGTATAGCATATATTTAAAAATTTATGAATGGGTGAAAAAGATAGTTACGTGAGACAGTGTCCTGCATAATTAGAATTAGTTTATAAGTTATCCCTAAAAATATATCACTCAGAAAACTTCCTCGATAAAAACACACTAAAACGTCTTTACATAGGACAGTCACAGAACGGAGTACTTCAAATATGAATAACAGCTAGTCGACCAAGTTTTAGGGATATTTATTTCCCTGACACATACATTGTAGACTAATGTGGATTCCAATTGGATAATTCATATATTGTTTTTTCTATTTTGTCTCATTTTATGGTATAACTGTGGGTCGGTTTGATTTTCCCATTAACATATGTGCATTATATGGAAGTGTTGATTCGGTCGGGTGAAAAATCGTATGTTGTACAAACGTTGCACCATTATTCCTATCTCTGATGAACGCCAATTTATAATATAATTTTAGATTCCTCATTTTCATATCGTGACTAACTATAAGTAAATGTTGGTTTATCGAAGCGTGAGTGAAAGTAATCTAATTCCGCTTCCTCCCTATCACTTAACTCGCCTTTTTAGACACGATGTGTCGAACAGGTCGGCTAAGACATACTACGTAAAATTAGAATTTTTATCATGAATGAGGCATGCAAATATGTAAGAAATAACATACAAGAATTATAGTAACTATGATTAAGAGATAAAATATCCTAAGTGATTGTATTTATAATTCTCATCATTTGCCAGGACTATATAGACATGCATTATTCAATAATATTCATAGTTAATATAATGGCGAGGGTTTTCTGTGTCAACATAAACAAGGTCTGTAAACAAAACTACGAAAAGGATGAACTTAAATATTTCAGTCATAAACTGTTTTCAATACAATCCCGCCCCAGAAACTCTTCAAAGTTTGGTGTTCCTGCGCGTCAAGATTACATGAGAGCGTAAATATCTTATTATTTATCTTAGAATTACGTTTAAAAGACGCTCTTAATCAGCGCATTTACACGGATTCGACGCTTGAGTTACTTTCTCACTAATTTTACATCATAAAACGTTTAAATTTTATTACAAATGATTTGGTCGGCTAGAGACCCTCTGCTGCAAGGTACTTGTATGCACTCGGTTTCCGGTCGAACGCTCGAGTTCCACACTCATAATACGAGTTAATGGCGCTTTTGAGGTCTGTACAGCGGTCAGTTTCGGATGTGGTCCAAGCTAGTTAACAATAGCCGAAAGTTTTTCACATGATTCCATTAGAAACCTAGTTAATTAAATTTTGTTTAAATTTTGGCAACATGCTCTGTTACTGGAAAAGAAGCGTCAACTGTTGTAATAACATATTACAGGTTGTCTGGACATAGACGTTTATCTTTCATATTTACAAATCTCCATGAGTAGGAGTTTTTCGTAACTTAATCTGCATCAGTACTGAAGCGCCCCATAGCTCATGGTGGTTGGTGATTTATGCCTTTTCAAATTTGGAATTTTCAAATTTCTCTTCAGTGCTTTGAAATGGAACGGATAAGTGAGATTTTTTCCTTAATTTATTTGGAATCGTCTAGAATTGCTTTTGAAACATGAGCAGTGAGTACCGAAGTCCTTGCTAACAAATACATAATTGAATACGGTGTTTACCGATGTAGCTTATAAAAACTTTCTTTTTTTTTCTCTTCAGAACGTTCACCAGTTCACCATTATTATCAAGAAAGTAATCCGATGAACCAAGTAAATTTTCAAGTTCAAATTTGTATAGTCTTAAGATCACTTTCTAAGACCTCTCCGCGGTCAAAGCGTTTTCGTGATAAAATTATTCACATCCAACCATTTAAAACGCAATAATTTAAGTTGGCATTGACTTAACTCAAGAAAACTGGAGCGTAAATTAGTTTTTTATTGAGGAAACTTTTTCTTCATGCCATTATTTTAAGCATCAACTCTTTAGCGCCTTCCCTCTAGTTTTAATTACCGCGTGAAAACATGCTACTCATCCCCTATAGGCAATTTAAATTATTCAATCACTGTCCAGCTAACAAGAAGTAAGTCATTCCCAGGGTAATATGCATACTTAAACTATTACAACATCATTGCTTCTTTATCAGTTATTAATTGCAATTAAGATACCGTACCGAGGAAGTATGGAAGATATTTTGACAGTTCAAGTAATATAACTTGGTAAAGAATTGGTGTGTTGACACAACTTGTTTTTGGCTTTATTGGAGCATGAAGTTATATGAATAGCTGATGAGTTCTCGTCTCTCCTTACAACGAAGACAACGTTTCATGACTCTAAAATATGTACTTTGGAGATCCAGTTAAACTTTACAGTGCGAGAAGATTGAAAAAGAAAATGTGTGCATTTCGTAGTTTCTGCTCTTCAAAAAAGTGTCCCGGTTAAATCCTCTATCCGTCTCTCCAGAACTGCTAAATACCAAAACGAGAGAGAAAGATGCGCACTACATGCGTATACATGCAAGCCAAAAGAGTTCTTTTCAAATTATATATTTATGTTAAATTACTAATTATACTACTTTTCATAGATGTCTTTTGATATCAAACCACTAAAATGCTTATTCTGTCTTTTGGTCATTATCTCTGTAACGCTCTGTATCTCAGCCATTTTTAATCCTATCGACCTCAAATTTTGCACATAGGCTCTCATTATGGTCCTCACAAAACACGTAAGTACTTATATACATTTTTGGTTCACTCAAAATAGGTCTTATTTTTTAGACAGTTGGAAGGCTGAAAAACAAATGAAACTGCAAATTCAATAATTAAAACTAAAGTTTTACTTTCAACTGGAAAGTCTGTGAATACATTTAATAACATTTAATACCGTAGGCGCCAGGGGTGAAGCCCCTAGTAAATAATATTTTTCTACGAGTTATGACTGAAAGTTTTTGTTTATAGAAATTTGGCATCCATGCTTGCGCTTATGCGAATCATTAATACTATAATTTTTTGTTGCCCTTTGCTCAAAAATGGTCTTAGTACCAAACTTGATGAAAATCCGCTCAATTTCAGAATGAAACATGAGGGTATACGACTACTAATTGTTGTAAAGAACGCCTAAATATGGTGACACGTTTCGAGTGTATTAGACTCTCTTATAACGCGGGAGATGCGTTTCTGTGAGGACGAGTGCGATGTTTATCCGCGAAATAGAAATTTGAGATTGAATGTGAAACGGGAATCATTCCGGAGAAAATCCGAAATCTAATTTTTTTCTTAAATACTCGTGAAACACACGAATAATATGAGACAACATTTAGTACAATAAATTTTAAATTAAAAAAATATTTGGTGGCGGTTTGAGAAGTTAAGAGAAAGCGGTTTGAGATTGAGGCTGGCGAAGCGTCGTCAATATCTGATTAGTCCTGAGCACAACTTCTAGAAGGCATCTGGCTAGAACAGACACGTCATAGTCTCTCTATAGGGGATCAGGGCCACATAAATGCTAAATTCGCTAACGATCGGCCGCATTGGCATTTTACGCTTTTGTGGAGTGAAGAAAAATTGATTTGACATTCAATGGTGAAGATTTTTAAAAGTAGTAATTATAAAAACGTATTATATTATCAGTGGCTTGTGAAAGAACTCGTCTTGTTTAAAGGAAAAAAGTATTTATAAAATCTTGTTTTCTTTTTTAAATTTTATATGCACAAAAGTGTGACTCGAGGACCGCATGGACCGCTAGTTCGACGTGCCAGGGCTAGAGGGACGCATTGAGCTCTCACTTGTGTCCCGCGGCGAATTCCAACCGTGTAGATGTAGATGTACATATATGCAGAAATCTCACTCCCTGCTACACGTGTAAATTCATCTTATTTTATGAATATCATTTGCGAGAATCCGTGTTCTAGGAGCCCTCTTTATGGGAGGGTCTGTTGTATAATGGGAATTTTAAAATATGCTTTTATTTTATTCCATGTTGGTATAATCGGTTTACGTTGGCATTTTATTCTGGCCATATTCTTCTTATAAAGGTAAGAAATTTTTGAAGGCCGAAATTATGCAAAAGGCAAGTATTTTCTTCCCGTAAAAGTCGGCAGTATAGAACTAAGTGAGGTGATTAAGCATTTATTCAATGTAATACGTACACTTATTGTTAGTCGAGCAACTCTTATTGCGTGTTAATTCAGCTTCTGGAAAATCTTGCGAATGAAAGGAAGTAATAATTGTAATATTTCATAGTATCTACAATTAGTCTTTGATATAATCTATTCTACCTGTAATACGTTGTTCCTGTTAGTTCATAAGTTGATTTTAATCCTTTCTCCAAAGTTTCATTCCGAAAATGAGCATAATATGCGTTTTTGTAAAGCCTCGTTTCATATTAATTGAACCACCTTTACCATCGCGTGTGAGAGAACAATTTCTAAGTATCAGGGGCATAAATAGTTAGCGGAATGAGTAGTGTTTATCGTGATGATTCGTAGTTTTACGATAGTTATTCAACACGCGCATCATTATTTTTAGCAGAGAAGCGAGATCAAATCGAAAAATGGATCGATTGCAATTAAAAATCGATATTTCCACGAACAAGTCTTAAAGGAACTTAATAAAATAACTAATCCAAATCAAGCTTTGTATTGCTTAGGTTTTAATGGCTTGTTGCACACGATTTGGAACGAAATTGACCTGGTAACGTTGCCTATTGAATGAAGTTTATTATAATTCGCTTTAGTATGTCACTTGAGTATTTTGCAAGGATTGTTTGAACGAGTGGTTATCGATTTTTCGCATTTACGGACAATCTACCAGAACATTAAGAGTAAGGCCACCATCAGCCTTATTTCTGTAGTTGTGGTCTCTTATCGTTTACTGCTATCAATTCTTCTGGACCGATAGTCCCGTCCCACCTTCAATACTGTCGTTTTTAGCGTTTAATTGAGTTTTCTTATCAATTCAGTAGAGAATCATCAAAACCGCCTTATGTCTAAAACCAAATTGACGCAATGTGTCCCTTCAGTAACCATAAAAAGATTAGGAAAAGAAGATACGAATTTCGGCTACAAAGCAGCCGTCATCGATGGTGTTTCACCGATAGTAGATTCTACATAATGTAGAAAAATCACCACTGCAGACGGATGCTTGGTAGCCGACATGGGCTTCTGGTTTTCCTAACCATTGTATGAATATTAGAGAGAAATATTTTGTAATTATTAAGGTGATCCATCTGCAGCAACTTTGAGGACCACAGGTTGGGAACGTGTTTTACCGCCGCTTAGAATCTTAATGTGGTTTTGTTTCAGTTTTGTCTTAATCTAATGCCCATTTTTGTAAACCTTATAACTACACCACAATCTACGAGATATGCCCCTAGTATAAAATAGATTCACTTCACTGCACTATTTTTACTTTTTCATATGTACGTAGTACATTGAGAAAGTATTGTTATCGTGAAAAAATTCGACTTCGAGATTTTGATGGAAGTATGCGTTTTAGGTGTCCCTGAGTCCGTAAAAGTTTTCGCCATGCCGTCTGTCTGTCGGTCTGTTCGCTGTTCTAGGGCCCAAACGCGTGCATGAAATCGAATGATATTTCGTATATGTGCAATATATCGTCTTTTGCAGACCCTTTTTTCATAAAAATGATATTGCGCAAAAATTAAGGGTAGTTTATTCTTAGCGGTTTTTAGAAAAATTTTATTTACTCAAAAATGGCTCTAGAGAATTTGATTAAAATCACTCCAATTGTAGAGCCTGATGTCAGAATAATACTACATGAGCCATATATCTCTTTAAATCACTATATGGCGTCCAGTGGCGTTACAATGTACGCCAAGCTACCTTACCCAAGTCCTATGACGTCACGCCTTAGCCGTGATACACTAAAAATCTTCTTACAGCCTAAACGGTTAAACTAAATTTAATGATATATCATATTTGTGGATAACAAATTAATAATAGACACTGAAGAGATGAACGATATTGCGCAACAATTAAGGGTACTTTATTCTAGGATGTTTTGAAACGAAATTCGATTTACTCAAAAATGTTTACAAGGATTTTGATTAAAATCTATCCAATCGTACAGTCTGATTTCCAAATACTATTTACTAAGCGATATGTCCCATACAATTACTAAATATCGACCAGTGGCTTTAAAATATACACTAAACTACGGTTAACTTTGATTTATAAGCGTTTTTATTTTATAAACGTATACAGTCGACCAAGCGTATGAGCAAGTTTGTGCAATGTATATTGCGCCATTTATTGTAGTTAATGTTTTCTGTGTTGGAAGTTGGAACGAATCTGCAGCTATCAGATTATTGTCTTCTCTTTTATCGTTCTGTGACGTCATTTTTAGGCGTTCTTTACAATAAGTAAAAAAATCTTATGTGGCCACCACATGACTTTCTCCATACCTATTCTATTTCTAAAAATTTCAAATAGGTTAAATGATAATAAATATTTGAAGGAAATGCGAGAAAATTTTAAAGGCTTTACAAAGAACAGAAATAAACTCAAACAGTAGCCTTCTAATATTGGATATAGCCCGGAAGCTTCAACAATTTTGAAAATAAAAAGGAGCGTCAAGTGTTTACAATAGTCGCCAGTAGGTGGTGTGGTGGTGGTAGCTAAAAAGTTTTGTTTTTGCAATATCTCCTCAACAATGCATTATATAGGAAAATGTTTCAAACAAAAGCTATAGAATATTAAATTTCCTACAACTTTTATTCCAGTGCCTTTTTACATTTATAAAATATTAAAGCAAATATTTCAAAATAACGGATGCGACAAGAGTAAACACCCACTTCCGGTTGACCGCTTTTTACCAAAAACTAATCAGCACGTCTTCCTTTAACAAAAATGTAAAATATAAAATTTCCCGCTGATCTGATTAATAGTTTTTGAGTTAAGAGCACGCACAAAAACCTAGTCACAGACAGACACACATCGAGAAAATAGCAAAACGTGTTCAGGAGACCTTAAAACGTGTATTTACGTTTAAATCTCGAATTCGATTTTTTTCATGAAAACATAACTTTCTCTCTTTACCTCGTATATTAATAGTAAAAAGAACGCCTTATGGTCAGGTGGTGTCCGTCCGTCCGTCCGCATGTTTCATCTCAGAAACTACTGTGCGGATTTAGATGAAATTTGATATTTAGGCCATAGGGGCAAAGAAACTAAAAAAATTATATAAATAGTTTACGTGATCTAATCGGGAGTGCCACTTTACATGTGACAAAAAGTGAACTTTCCTTTATATCTCGTACAATATCCCTTGTAACAAAAATCTGATGTGGCCACCACATGACTTTCTCCATAACTGAAATATTTCTAAAAATTCCAAATAGGTTACATGATAAAAAATATTTTAAGAAACTGCGAGAAAATTTTAGACTTAACAAAGAACAGAAATAAATTCAAACCATAGCCTTCTGATATTGGATATAGCCACAAAGCTCCAATAATTAAGAAAATAAAAAGGAGCGTGTTACTAAGACTTAACTAGGCGTCAGTTGTTAACAAAAGTCGGTAGGTGGCGTGGTGGTGGCGGCTAAATACTTTAGTTTTTAAGGTATCTCTTCAGCAGTTGGAAAAAGAAATTTGAACAAAGGTTGTAGAAAATTAAATTTCCTACAACTTTTTTTCCAGTACCTTATTACATTTATCAAATATTAAAGCAAATATTTAAAAAAAATCTAATGTGGCCACCACATAACTTCCTCCATACCTGTATTATTTCTAAAAATTCCAAATAGGTTAAGTGATAATGAATATTTTGAAGAACTGCGAGAAAATTTTAAAGACTTTACAAAGAACGGAAATAGACCCATACCGTAGCCTTCTGATATTGGATATAGCCAGGAATCTCCAACAAATAAGAAAATAAAAAGGAGCGTTACTAAGACATAACTAAGCGTCAATTGTTAAAAATAGTCGCCGGTAGGTGATGGCAGCTAAAAAAATAGTTTTAAAAATATCTCTTAATGCATTATATGGAAAAACGTTTCAAAATAAACTGATGTTGGCAACACATGACTTTCTCCATATTTATATGGCAAATTACATGTTGTTAGCTCTGGGATCGTTGTCAATATTTACTTCCGGTTGACAATTAAGAAAAAAAAGGAGCGTTACTAAGACGTAACTAAGCGTCAATTGTTAACAATAGTCTTCGGTAGGTGGCGTGATGGTGGCAGCTAAAAATATGAGATATCTCTTAAACAATGCATTATATGGAAAAATGCATCAAGCAAAGGTTGTAGAAAATGCACTTTCCTACAACTTTTATTCCTATACATTTTTACATCTATCAAATATTAAAGCAGATATTTCAAAATAACGGATAAGTGACAAGAGTAAACACCCACTTCCGGTCAACCGATTTTTACCAAAAACTAATCAGTTCTTGTGACTTTCATAAAAATGTTAAATATACAATTTTGCTGTGACCTGATTAATAGTTTTTGAGTTAGAGCACCCACAAAAAGCTATCACATACAGAGACATCATCGAGAAACATGTATTTCCGTTGAAATCTCGAAATCAACTTTTATCATGAACACAATACTTTCCCCTATACTGCGTATATGGAGAAACTAGAAACGGATAAGTGACAAGAGTAAACACCCACTTCCGGTTGACCGATTTTTACCAAAAAATAATCAGTTCTTGTGACTTTCATAAAAATGTTAAAAATAAAATTTCGCATTGACCTGATTAATAGTTTCTGAGTTCGAGCACCCACAAAAACCCTGTCACATACACACTGACGTCATCGAGAAAATGGTCAAAACGTGTTCAAGGGACCTCAAAACGTGTATTTCCGGTGAAATCTCGAAATCGATTTTTTTCATGAAAACAATACTTTCCCCCTATACTACGTATGGACAAAGTAAAAAAGTCTTTAAACAACTTTTTAGAACTAGTCAAATAGCATATCTTTTTAGTCAGTACATTTTTATAGAAGTCAAGAAAATCAAACTTGAAAGTCATAATTTATGTTAGACTTATTCCCGTGTTTTTTAATTGTTGCAACGAAAAAAGTCTTCGTGACAGTTGATGTAAACAATATCTGCTGTAAATACCTAATTAGTTTGATTTTCTTTCGTGTGCACGCAACATTTGGAAAATAAAGGGAAATGGATAGTCTACGACGAAGAAATGAACATAAACACGTTTATTTTCTTTGCGTATACACAGCGTTCATAAGAGAAAATAAATGAGCATTTTACGACGAAGGAATGAACGTGAACAGAGAGATTATATTGCTGCTATTCGAATGAGGTATGTCTTAAATTATTGTCGATTGTTTAATTAATTACAAGTGATTAGGAAATAAGTCGGCGAAGCAAACAAGATTGGAACGGTGTCTTCCATGTCGGAGTACCCAGTTCCCAAATGCGTTCTTTGAGATTTCACAATCTAATGTCTATAAAAGTCTACTTCTGCTACTTTTTGTCACTTTGTCCTTTTGTGGGTCCCTCTGTCACGTTATAAAAATGCGAAGAACTCGGTGATAGATTGAGATTTATTCTTCAAATGTGGCAGGAATGCTAGATTCGCATATTTTAAGGTGGTGGGAAAAAATCGCGAAAAAAGTCCTGGGTTCGACTCCAAGGAAGACATTTCCATTTCACATAAGATAACACGTAAAAATAGATTTTTTGACGTACAGGCTTTTTTTCTTTTTGAGATCTAAATTAGAAATAATTAACCTACGATCTTCGGATCTGAAACATTTTAAAGAGATAATTATAAAGTTTCTTAATCTGTTCATCTTTTTCCGCATACAGTTCGAAATTCCTCATGTTTAACGTTTAATTCACATATTTTGGGGATATTAGTCCATTTTAACGGAATATTGCCTTGCCAACCCGTTACATTGTTAAACCTCGAAATCCTGTTGTTAGTTGAAAGAATGCTTTGAATGCTTTTAATACGAGAGAGAGGGAGAAAAGAATGAAGAGGGAAATGATTTTCATAGCAACGAATGTAAACAAAATTCTTTGCGTTATTTACGAGGAATACATTTTAATGTTGAACATTATCATTCGCATATTAAAGTTACTTAAAATCATCGTAGGAGTTCAAGGCTTCAAACTACGAACGCCTAAAAGAACGAAAGTTTGTTTTCCTGCCATAGATTTTTTAATTCCTGTCGAATCGATCAACAGATCAGTTTTTAACGCGAGAATTTGATGCATTCTTAGTGATTCACATTGCTGCCGGTTTCGTGTTATTGGGTACCATTGACTTGGATAATCGCTTCGTGTCGCATCTGTTCACGAAAAAAACTTTCCCGTTGAATTTCAATGGGCATCTCCCTAGTGTTCTCAGTATTTTTTGCTCAGATGCGTATTTAACGAGAAGCTAGCGAGGTACGTTGTAAAATACATGTTAGTCCTTATGTAAATGTGTCATTATAGTCCAATTTTAACCAAAATTGGAATCGGTCGACAAAATTTAGTAAAACTCCCCAATACCATATTTGATCAATATACGTCCAGCGGTTCCCGAGTTGAAACAAAGGAACATTGTTAACGGCATGTAGGCCTTTATGTAAAGTGGTGGTAATTGTCCTATTTTAACCAAAATTGGGTTCGATCTACCAACTGAGCAAAACTCCCCAATACCAAATTTCATCAAAATACGTCCAGCGGTTCCCGAGTTTTAACATGCGGAGGGACGGACGGATGAATGGGCGGACGGACGGACGGATCGATGGACGGACGAATGGACGGACGGACGGATGGACGGACGGACGGATGGAAACAACCTCTCTTATATACATTCACTTCGTGCAAAGAACGTATAAAAAGTCGACATTTCCTTGCCATCACTACTGGCATCTAATTTTTCAGTTCTTAGACATACTAATTATAAGCCGTCTTATTTTTTATCTTTTATCTTTTTTGACATGATTGCATACATCGCGTCTTCCACGCATGTATGCACGCATGATGTGTGCATCTTTCCTTCCTTGTTTTCTTATCGCAACGTTGGATGTTTCCAATATCTCAAAAATCGCCACAATGGTCAGGAAAAATGAACTAATTTGAAAAAAATGCGGCTAATATCTTGCCGAATGAAAACATCTGAGCATCGTGAGCAATCGAGTGCCGACGGTGCAAGCAGAATTATGATCTATAACTTTATATTTTTCAGCGGTGATTTTTAAAAAAAATTGTCCCGGAATCCAGTTTTGCTAAATTCAACAATTTTGATGCCTGGTATTATTCTCTCGGTATGTATTCTTTTTCACGTTCGGAGTATATAGAGAAAATATTGTTTTCGTGTAAAATTCGAATTTGAGCTTTTGATCAATATTTCCAAAAAGTGGTTTTTATAACTGTCTGTGCTCCATCGTCTGTAGCAGTGGTGCGCAACATCCTTTAATCGCGGGCCATACAATCACGGATAAATGTGCGAAGTGCCACGCAATTTATTAAAAACATGCTATCAATATAAGGACAATTAAAATGCTTATGGTAGGTTGAATTTGCATTCTAAAGCCATCTTTTTCACCTTTCGATAATTATCTTCCTCCCTAATAATTGGACGGTTAGGTAAGCCGATGGGTTAATAAAATTCAAAAGTGAAAATTGTTTCAAGGCTCCAAAGGCTAGTTGAAGTCGAGTCGCGGGCCACAGTTTGCACAACACTGGCCTATAGTCTGCGCGCGGCTCGGGGAGTCGAAACGGTTTTACAGATGCTGAGGAAGTCTCGTACTCTCGTGGTGTATCAGAAACATTGCTGAAAAGAAGCATGTCGTCTGACAATGGAGGACGTTGTTCGTTCTGGTCGATTTTCGCAAAATATATATGCAGTCAAAATTGGCTACCTGGATTTTGATCAAATTACGTCGTTATAGATAATCATGCCATGCAAAACACTACATAAACCATATATACAAAAGTAGATGGCGTTCAGTGACATTATTATAAGGTATTCAGTTTCACTCCCCACTTCTGCTATCAGCGTTGTTGCTACAAGACAATCTATGATAAAATATTGTTCGCGCCTAAATGCGTTTTAATGTAAACAGTGGCATTTTTGCATGGACTCGAAACGTGCGGATAGGACTAAGTTTGCGCAATGTATTTTGCACCGTTTTTTTATTTTCTGTCGCGAAATTCTGTATTGCTAAGCTCTTCAATAATGTGCCTAAAAATATGCTCTCAATACTTAATTTCAAAGGTTGAGTGATTTATCACTCGTTTTAGACATCCCAGTCGCCTCGTTTCGCGAGTTGTGATCGCGCTATCTTCCTCGGACTTAAAATCGGATGACGAGCTGTGATCGCCATGCGTCACAAGTTTTCCAGGGTCTACTTTTTTTTCCAAATTCTGCTATTGATGAAGAATGAGGTGAGCTACCTATAGGTTTTTTCTCGCCCATGTTTAGAATTTCCCTGTTAGGGAGAGATTTTACTGCGCAAAATAGTTTTCATTTTGCAGTTAGTCATTATGTCCTCCCGTGAAAGACTTGCGTCGGATGTAGGGAGAGTAAATACGATACTAGAAAGTATTTCAGCCAGTAGTTTAAAATGTGAAACTCGTAGTATTGAAAGCAGTTTCAAGAAATTGTGACGGTGTACTTGAAGGTTGTGACGTGGCTGATTATCAAGAGAATGTGTGTTTTATCTTCACCTATCGTATTGTTTGTAGGTTTGTAATGCCACAACAATTTATTAGAAACGGCCAGTATGTTAGTACGTAATGTCTTTAACAAAATTGAAAATTTCTAAGACCAATACCTGATAGTATAGTACTTGTTGCAATTTAAAATAAAATTCAGTTTTTTAATCCAATTGTGTCATTTAAATCGAAATCCTTGACCAGGGCGAGGGCATTAAAATCCGAGTACTTCTAATGGCTTCTCTCAGCAGACCTTCGCCTCTCAAAATTTCACCCTCATTTCTTGTCTATCCCTTATCATTCTGATTAACGTTCTCTCGTCTCTTGACTGGATTTGAAACTTCTTCATGTGTTTATTTCTCAGTTTAGCTGCTTTTTCCAATCTGCGCGAAACTTAACTGTAAACTAGTAGATGAAATTATGACCAATCCCTGACCGCTGTTGTTTATTATTATTATTATTTATTCGTTATTTATATTAAGTATTAGATTTTCCGTGTTTAATAATCTGTCAAGAGGATTAAGAGATAATTAATAGAAAAAACCGTATTCTCTCTTTTTTTCTTAAACTGTAAACTTGCGGGGTAGTTTGACACTGTAACTTAGGTAGTGTCTCACAGACCGCACCTCAGTAGTTAAAGGTTAATATTCATGGGGAAATTTTTAATAAGCCCCTTAAAGTGAATCTATAGTCTCCAATTGTCCAGTAAAATTTCTTCGAAGTCGTTTTATTGACAACAGTTTTTCAAATATTTTAATTAATATTGAGGTCCAAATTATGAATTCATCGTCATTTGACGTTGAATGATTTATTCAACATCATATCGGTATTTTAAATGTTATGCAATATATATTCTGTAGTAGAATTGCGTTTCCGACTTAATACGCGATTCACAAAACCGCGGTTGGCGAGGGCCATATGGTAACATAGGGATTAGATCTTTCAGAGACATACCTTATATCTTAGCCCGAAGTATGAATTTCAACATTAATATTAGAAGTAGGGGTCCAGGAGACCATGTAATGAAGTAGTGCCGTTGAAATATAAATTTTGTGTAACCAACAGTAACTGCTCTGAAGATGCTTAGTAGAAGGGGATTATATATTGACGGTGTTGCCAATGTGACAAAAAATATCGTGTTGATACCCATTCTTCCGGTTAGGGGTTAAGTCCTACAATGTACACTTAGAGTTTCAAATAAGTATGCTATATTAAAAAATCTGATGTGGCCACCACATGACTTTCTCCATACCTGTAAAATTTCTAAAAATTCCAAATTGGTTATGATAATAAATATTTGAAGGAACTGCGAGAAAATTTTTAAGACCATAAAGAACAGAAATAAACTCAAACTGTATCCTTCTGATATTGGATTTAGCCCCGAAGCTCCAACATTTAAGAAACTAAAAGGATCATAAAGTGTTAACAATAGTCGCCGTTAGGTGGTGTGGTGGTGGCCGCTAAAAAAAATATTTTCTACAATATCTCTTCAACAATATATTATATGGGAAAATGTTTCAAACAAAGGTTGTAGAAAATTAAATTTCCTACAATTTTTATTCCAAAACCTTTTTACATTTATCAAATATTAGAGCAAATATAAAAAAACGGATGTGACCAGAGTGAACACCCACTTCTGGTTGACCGATTTTTACCAAAAAATAATCAGTTCTTGTGACTTTCATAAAAATGTTAAAAATAAAATTTCGCATTGACCTGATTAATAGTTTTTGAGTTAGATCACCCACAAAATCTCGGTCACAGACGCACCCACAGACATCATAGTCAAAACGTGTTCAGGGGGCCTTAAAACAAGTATTTCCGTTGAAATCTCGAATTCGATTTTTTCATGAAAACAATGGAGAAAGTAAAAAACACGTTTATTCTATAAAAACACAAAGAAATATGTCAACATTCCAACGTAGTACTACTGTACATTAATTATATGATATCTATTGTATAATAGCAGAGCAGCTCCTGCTGTTGCAGCCCTTCTGGCATCGAACTTCAAATTACGCTGTTAAAACTAACACTTCCATAAAACTCTTCGAACTTCCACCTCTTAACTCGTGGTCTTATCGGGAGCTAAAAATCCTCTTCCCATGCCTCTACTGGTGAAGACTAGTTAGTGCGTAGCATATTCAAAAACATAAATTTTAATATTAGTAAAATTAGCCAACTGGACAGGTACGCGCGGAGAACAGCGGATACTCAAGACTCTACTGGAAACCGTGGTTGGCGAGGGACTATTGTACTTCGCGGTGACATAATGACGTCTAGCTAAGTCGATTGGCTCTTTCGCTACCAATATAACAAGTAAGGTAAGAAGCAAATCACATTAGGCGCTTTTTCTATCAGGGTAAAGAATCGCAGATGCGATGCATTGCTAATTGCCTACATTAGTAGCAGCAAGTACTTTTTAGCCGATTCTAGATCCACCAGTTTTTTACCATGTCTGGCTCTTGTATAGACCAACCAATCCTGAAAGGTTTGCTTCTTTAAGTTGCAGGATTCCTGAGATATTGCCCGTACAGATGGACGGACGAACCTGCAAACCGAATAGTACATTAGAAAAATCGGCGCGTGTCCTTCAAGTGGATGGGTTCGATCGGAGACAACGGGGCCACTTTCGCCCATCCAAACCAAAGGAGGGAGAGGCTTCCCCACCCACCCTTCCTTCCTCGCCTTCTCCGTGCCAGTGACACGTGGGCGGTGCGAGAGGGCTGACTCCTCCTTCACCCCTCGTGACACGCATGCTTTTCGCCAGCTCTCCTTCTCCTCGCTCCCTTTTGGTGCGCAGTCTTGGCACGGCAACACACGGGTGTGCCGCTGGGGGGAGAGGGTGGGTGCAATTTCCCTTCCTCGCGTGACTCCGAGCACATAGGGTGGCAGAGAAGGTAGGGGGAAGTGGCATCAGTCGCTCCAACCTCTCCCCCCTCTCACTCCACCTCGCGTACCTCATCTCCACTTTTTTCTCCCTTCTCTCTGTCTTCCTCCCCATACCTTCCCGTTGCACCTTCCTCCCGACGGATTCTTGGCCTCGTGCGGGGGCGGCACTGGTGAACCGCGAGGGAACAAATTAGGCTTGTCCCTTAGCTGGATGGCGTGATTGCGCGCGGTGCTTAATAATGCTAAACTCCTGAATTCCGCTTCTTCTTCCTTCCTTACCGACCCTATCCCTATCCGGAGTCTATTTCGGGTTTTGTTTTCTCCCTGCCTCTCGATGGCATTATCAGTTCGTTTATGGCTATTATTTACTCTGCGGTACGTTTTACACGCGGTGTCTCGTGTTGTTTTTTGTTTTGTTTGGTGAACGTTGTGGTCTGTTCGGAGTAGGTCAAGGCTGTCTGAATGGAGATATTTAATACGGTGGATATTTTAAAATGGAGAGCTTGTTGATTATTTATTTGACGTTTTTATCACGCTGTGGTAACTGTGACACGCGTGACGCAATATTTCGTTTCTTGTTAGCGCATGTTGTTCGGATTTTTATTGATTTGCTTGACTCTTTGTTATTTTATTGTGGGTCTAGAAATTTTGCAAATGTATGTACGTGGTGCATCGAAGCAGGTTTGGGAAAATTTCGCCCAGATGTTAATGCAAATCATAGTGCATCGAGCATTTGAATGCAGAAAAATGACCCAAATAGCGCGCGCGAGCCGGCAAATTTTATCCGGCATTGGCCATTCTCTTCGGGATTTGGGTAGATGCTTCTAGGCAACTCAGTCTAGCCATGTTACGCTTCATTGAACTGATTTATTGCTTTTATTGTTAACTCTGCTGTGTGATTTGGAGAAATGAATTAATTTAGGTAAAATGCCGAGTTTTTTCAGGTGGTGAAATGTCATGTCTGGTAATGTTTTTGTATTGATGAGACGAATCGTGTCGATCTCTCTGAGATGGAGTATCATGGTTGATTCATAACAAATTTTGAACTTTTTCATTTTTTGAAGCACAATTTATGCCAGCAGAAATTTTGGTCGCAAATTGAAAACCCTTAAAATCGAAATATCTTGAACGATTTTTTAATGAGAAGAAGTTTAAAAGTTTCTTTAATCGAATCGGAAGAAGTATCTAATCTCATTAACTTAGAGAACATCAGTGGGGAGTTAGCGGAGGTGTAAATGTAGGATTGAGCGAATGGGTAAAAAGTAGCGAGTTGGAAAGAATGGTTTTTGCGTGTGGAGGAAGATATCTTAACATAAAGGCAAACTTTGATTGATTAGTTTGATATCCCGCGAAATGGTAGAATTTCTTAGAGACGAGCGAAGAGTAAGTAAAGAGAGAGGGAAGCTGGTATAGGCCTAAAGAGAAAGGGAAGAGAAAATTGGATCAAGGCCGATAAAAAGAGGCTACGACATGATTAAGAAGTTAGAATTATCCTCGTTGGAGCAAGGGATAGCTTCCTATAAAATGTGGAAACCTGCTATGCCTTATCAGCCTTGAATCAAGTTCCCTCGGATATAGTCACAAAATTTGGAATTTTCTAAAAAGAATGTGGCCACAATAAAAAATTAATCCTAGAAAGTTACCTGTATTCCAAAACCGATCCATCATAAAAGAATATTGGGGGGGGGGGTTCGATTGAACACGGTTTGAGAAATACCTACGGAAAAACGTAATTAACCCTCTGCTACCCAATCTTAAATTAATTAACATAGGATTTTGATACTACGTGATGACTTTTATTTTATCAAATGTACAGTAATTGAATATTTACATTTCAGCTTACCATATCATCGACGACAATTCATTAAGGATGATAAATATTAATATAAATATCTAGAGAATTTTATTATTATTAAAACCACAAAATGAATTTCATGTCTTTTAAATCGAATACCAAATAATTTGGGCAGTAGAGGGTTAAAGATAAATTGGTGAGATGCTTTTCCAGAAGAAGAGACAAACATTGATAACCTAAGATAACTCCAATAGTCATAAAAAGGTTGTTACCCTATCGTTTTATATCCGTAATAGTTATCTTGATTATCAGTTGTAACAGCCATAAGGTGAGCCCTATAATTCATTTTTGGAGACAAGCGTTGTGGACAGTTGGCGATCACGTGGAATAGTGGGGACATAATTCGGTGGATACCGTGGTGTTTCTATTGATTTTAATGAGGAAAGGAAATGGCATGCGCAGTAATTGCATGAATAGGCGGATATTTTTTATCTTCAATAAAGTTATCTTATTGTTCGTTTAGCAAGTTTGTAATTATTCGTGGTAATAGTGTATTGTAATGGGAACTTTTATGTCCAATTGTGCTTCATTTAATCGAATTACAGGACATTCGTTGATTTTTTATATTATGCGCTTCCAGGTTTCAATGGAAAATTTCACCGACCACTAGTTAATTCTTAATAGAGAATTATCGAGCAAGCCTTATCGAATCAAATTGACACAATATGTCTCACCAATATTTATAAAAGGGCTGGGAAAACCATATGTGCATTTTGTCGTCGGTGGCAGGCCATCGATTGTTGATTCTAATACTGTCATTTAATAAACACTGATTATGACTGTTTGGCAGCCAAAAACACGTCTGGTTTTCCTAACCTTTTAATGGCTGTTGGAAAGGCATTGTTTCAACGTGTGAGCTTCATTTTATAGATAAACGCTGTGGTTCAGAAATTGAATTTTTAAAGGCTGAAGTAATTTTTAACGTAATAAGCTGTGCTCTGCTAAGGAAAACGCATTTTTCAGTCACTTCAAGGGATTTTTATGACTTACTTCAATGCAGTTTGTAGTTCTGAATTTGATCATCTCATTTTTCAGAATACGGCCCACTTCAATGTTAACATTCGTATTCTCTTTTTGTCATGAATTTATAATATGTACTTGATATATCATATCCTGTGTTGCCAATCTGGGGTATTTCCCGCTAGATCTAGCTTATTTCTTTGATCACCTGGGCTACAAAAATCTTTAAAATCCGCTAAGTTGATTTTTTGGGCTATTTTATAAATGAATTTTGAGGTTTTTGCTCACGTGTTTACAAAATTTAAAAAGTTTAAATCTTCTATAATAATTTCAATCTTCTACATAGAGTTCATATTTTATGTATTTAATACATAGCGTTTCCAGAAATTCTGCGAAATGATGAGCGCTTAATTTGTAGGGAAGCTGGGAAAGTGACGTGGATAAAATCCTAATCCTTAGCTTATTTTCCTCTAAATCTAGGAGATTTTTCACAACCATTTAGCGGATTTATTTTTTAGCAGCTGGCGACACTGATCATATCTGTGTACTTTATCATGAATCTCTCCTAAATAATTGTCTTAAATGTTTCGTACGCTTGAAAAATTCTTTACCTCGTGTCATTCGATGTAATCCTAATACGATCATTCTTTGTCGAGTCTAAACTTATCTGGAATTTTAGTTCGATTTCTTATATCGATAACGTTTTCATTTAGTGAATTCTTGGATGAGATGATCCTGATTTCACAAACCATACAAATTTATTAGTGAATGGTATAGATCGGTGTCGTAGCTGACGCCCCCGGATTCTCCGCGTGGCGAAGGGGACCACGACAAAAGGGGGCCCAATATCGAGGAATGTGTATCGGTGGCGGGGCTGGGAGGAGGCGAGCACGTTTCCTGCACGCCTATGGCGTTAGTGTGATGTTGATTTAAGTCAGGCATGTCAAACTCGAAGGCGTCCGGGCCGCATTAAAGCGATGAATATTATAGAAGTGCCGCATTAAAGCGATTGATGTTAGAGAAGGGCCGCAGTTGTTTAATGAGGGCCAGAGCTGGAGCGATCGACTCTAGCTAGAAGATTAGACGCCTTATTTGCGATTAAAAACAATAATTTAAAAAAGCATTCTATTGTAATTCGGTAACTATGAAAAAAATCGTCTCATTTTCGTTAAAATAAGGCATTTATATGAAATCCCACAGGATTCATCTGAGACAAAAATTAGCTATCGGGCCGCAGTTAGGCGCAGAAAGGGCCGCATGCGGTCCGAGGGCCACCTGTTTGACATGCCTGGTTTAAGTGATTTTGGTTGTTCGTCGTCCAACTTTCGAATAGCAATGCTTATTATTTAACTTTGATCACGTATCATATATAGTCAGACCCACATAACACGAACTTAAGTGGCAAATAAATTCGAATAATGTCTAATACATGCACGAAGTTATCCCTTTGCCACCGTCACCGGTATTTTGCCACACTAAAGTCGCACGTTGTTGGTCATCGAAGATAAGTAACGTGACTATTATTGTTGGTTATTCCACGAAGTGGTACATATATTCAAAATGTTGAAATAAAATATGAGTGAATTGAAATTTATAGAAAGGCGCTTACGTAAACATGTTTAAAATCATCACTCTTCAAGAATAAATCAAATTTTAATTTACTAAAAAATGAAATATTTCCGTATTTCGTTTATAAGGTTTCCGCACTCTGCCTCGAAAGCTATGTTTTAATTTAAAGCGACTCCAAGCATATTGTTTTTTTTAATTGGCAAAGATGTACGTAATCATAGAGCAAAATCGCTGATAGTCACGGTATAAACAGCATTTTGAATATGTATACGAAAATTAATTGTGCGAAATATTCTATTAACTTTCTGAATCAGTTTTTCATATATTTCCGCCAAATTTCCTGAAATACAATCCGTTATATATCAACGCGTTTTAACACACACACAGGTAGTTGCGTACGTCTCGGATCTCAAGGGAAGTCAAATTCGTCTTATCTTGGATATTGATGGCAGGATAGGATTTATAGAGCTTCTTTAACTTTCACGAATACGGCCAGAGGAAAACATCTTCCGGTTATAGAGAAATGGAGCCATCGAAAAAATATCGTTGAAGGGAAATGAAAATTGCGTCGGGAAATTTATTACGGGGTAAAGAAGAAATTTTATGATGTGCATTCTCGTTGTCGAGATTTGGTTCAACTCGTATGGCGAAATTTACAATTCTTTACGACTTTAAGAATGATCGATCTCATTTTATGGCTGAAATAAAATTGAAAAACGTTTTTTCTTCAACAAGCTCTGAAATTTCTGTCAGTGAATCACTACTGATGGCGGCTGCTTTGTAGCCGAAATACGCGCCCACTTTTCCCGACCTTTTTTACGGCTAGCGCAGAAACAGTTTTCTATATCGAGGCAGTTGAAGAAATGTCTCTCATAGGTAGCGTTCGCGGCGTTTTTTCCCGCCGAAAAGATTGGTAAGATCCATTGCGTTGCCGCTCGGTTAAGTCGGCCATAATTTCTAAATTTGTCACGATCGTTGAAACAGTTTTGAATCCAGACATTGTTGACCGGGAGGGAAAATGAAAACTTCGGGCGTATTTTTAAAATAAACATTAGTTTGAATTTTGAATGACAAATAGTTTTCAGTTATAGTTATAAAGAATCACATTAAATTCAAATCACATTGTAGCAGGTATTATATAATTATTAATCTTACTTGACATTTCAACAGCCTCACCAACACGGGAAAAGTCTTTTAAATGCATAATACGTGAATATCAAACAAATTATTAATTCGCATGTATATAATATAGTATAAATCACAGAATTGAATACATGATTGTATAAGTAAACGCTTTAAATTAACCTGAGTCGCCTTTGTTTTTTCTTAGCGTATGTGTCGATGACTTCAATTATTAATGTAATTGGAAACTCATTGGGTCCCTAGATGGCAATTTTCTTGCAGTGCTGCAGTTTCATGACCCATTCTATTTTTTAACTTCGTCATTAATCTATTTATTGTGCTGAATGATCGTTCAGCACTAGCAGTAGACACCGGAATGACATAGCTTTACGCACAAAATCTTCAGTTCCGCATGTCAAGTATTGGATTTTAAAATTAATTTCAAAAAGTTCTTGTTATTGTCTTCTCATTCGGCTTCGGTTATGTACTTGAATATCATTCCACAATGCTTTCGTTTTGTGATTGGTTGAAATTAACACTCGATGTCACTTTCCACCAATCATTATATTCTCCATTTAAGGGACCGGTAACATTTATTAATATTAAATAAATTAAAATAAATTTTATAATTTTTTCCGAGGTGGTGGAATTTGATTTCAGAGGGTGAAAATCCCCCAGGCCCTCCTATGGATTCAACACTGCGTTTAAAATGTTCGAAGCTTCACCTTTTGTAAATATCAATTTAATTTCGCGGCAATACCCCGCCCCCATATGCCGTAATAGCGAGAACGTAAAAGGTCGTCCTTTCTCTGCACAAATCGTGTTGTGTGTTGGTTCAATCCTAACAAAGGGAATGCCGGTCGGTTTTTTGAAGGTCAATATCGATTTGCTTGTCCTCCCTCGCTCGACGCCGTCGCGCCAACACGGCCCTCCCTCCATCCTTCCTCTTCCTCCCTTCCGCCCAAAGAAACCCTCCAATCTCTCTTATCCACCCACCGAGCCTCGCCATTGTGCTAATATGTACTCTCAAAGCGAACGTATGATTTCCACGAATCGTTCTACCGACCCTTCGTTTATTCGCGACTGTCGTTTTGGTCGAGGGAGATAAAACCTCATGGTGCGATCTCTACGAGGCTGCAAACGAGTGGCGTGATTGGACACCCAAGATTCGCCTCCTTCCATACTGGATTGTCGCGAGCGGAACACGGCAGCCGGAAGAGGCGGCTGCTTCAACGGGTTGTGAAATATGCGTGAGAGCCATGTGCATGTGTTTGCGTCGCCTCCGATCGGGATACCGTTTTCAGTGCGTATGTGCGTTTTTCCGCGCGTGGGAGGACGAGGATTTAGGATGGGTAATAGGGCTAGAAAAAGGTTCAAACCTGTGTTCCTCAATTTTGCGCGATTCCGTGGACAGAAACAGCTGTCGAGAGAGTGAGAGAAAAAAATTATAATTTTCGTGTCCCATTGCCTCTCATGGGTCGCTTTAATGTGGCGCACGGCGTTCTTGTGATTGTCGAATCACGTATTTTTATTTGGAGTTATAATGTTAACAAAGTAATGTTTCTAGAAATAGGATAGAGGGTCACTCATGTTTTAACGCAGAGTTGTTGTAAACATGTTTTCTTTTGTGGCTGACTTCCATCTGATCTATTATATGTTTATTAGATAAAATCGTCGGAATCTTATTAAATGCCATTTTGTGCAGATAGTCATAATTGATCCTTTAAACGTAATACTCCGTTTTCTACAGAAAGCGGAAGAAGTTCATATCTTATGCTTAGATACTGTTTCAAACAATGCATTTGAATTCAATTGTTTAATTGATTTTGAGAGCTCCTTTTTAAGAACAACTAAGTAAACAAATATAAAATTAAGTAATTTGATCAGAGATGAGGCAAGGCATCAGAAGAGTATCTGATCTGCTTTCATAGCCATGGTCATGGCTGTAGGAAATATTTGTGGAATGGGATGAATTTTTTAATATTGGAAATTATACCTAATTTATATTATCAGAAATGAATGAATTAAACTTTATTTATGAATTATAAATTTATAAATACAATTTATAAATTTACTTTAATTTCATTTTTCAAACATCTTTCTTTAATAATTTCTCCAAAGCCAACTTTCTTTTGACATGCCATTAGGTAAACAAAAGATATTTTCATACAGATGCCCATTTTCTATACAAGTTAATATTTTAGTTATGCTATCGTGCATTAATAAAATTGCTTCTAAATTGAAAAATTATTCAGGCTGTATTTTAGATAAAAAATGATAATACAGGTATCCCTCGTTATAGTGTGGTTTCGTTATAATGCTCTCGCTAAGTGCTGAATTATTTACAAAATGTTTTGGTCATATATTCAAACATATAACTTTCTCATAATATTTATTATACCTAATTAGTATTTATAAATAAGTTATGATTAAATGAAATACCATTATGCTATCCAATCAAAATATTTCCATCTCTTCTAGTTTCTTGGGCTTTTTTGATGGTGGCTAATCTACATAAAATTTTGTTTATCAGGATTAATAGATCTTACTTATCCGATTTCACTGCAACAAGTTGTCTTAATTTATTTTCATATCCGTGCATTCTACATGTAACGCTTATTAGCTTCTCCTTTATTTTCCACTTGGTTACGAATTATTTGACAATGATATCCTTGAATGAAAGGGATTTTCATTTAGGGTCATTCTGATGCCAGTTCATGTCTAAAAATATATTACATAGTTGTATGTGCAAACGTATTGGAATGGCAGCACTGAAGGTGCAGCTAGTTCATTTGGCAAGTTGGCCACTCTTCCTTAATTAGCAAGAAAAAAAATCCCAGCGTGAAACAAATGTAAACCCCCCTTCACCCTCGTTCAGTCTTGTCTGATGTGATATTAATCTCATGATTTGTGAGTCGGTGGAGTTATTTTCTATTTTTTTGAACCCTCGTATTATTTGTAATGAATCAAATTCATGGAAATACCTGTGCTAAGGATGTTTCTGAAAATAAACAGAAAAACTTTGTCACTTTCAGTGAAACTTGAAGCAATTCGTTGAATTGAAGGTGGAGAATGGTAAGTTGATGTTTGCAAAGCCTTGGAATAAGTGGGATCGACAATAAGATAAAATGCTGGATAGTTTTATTTGTTCATAAAAAGCACACCTTTATATGTATTAATTGTTTCTCTGATTTAAGCACAAAAATATACCTTATATTAGGAATTCTTTATCATTGAGAGTAGATTGTTATTACAGATTAAATCTACTTACCTTAGTTTTTATGAGAGAAATTCCATTGCTTAATGCAGTTTCAGTTAGTGCTCTGTTTTTCAGGAACCAATTAAGAGCACTAAGTGAGTATCGAGTGTTTTAGAAAGTCATAATTTTATGAATTCAACTCCTATGGAGAGGAAATCTTTTTCACTTTTTAATTTATTGAAAAGTTGTTAGAGAAATATTTTTGTTTATGTTAGCATTTTAATGTCTACTCATAGAGATTGACTTTTTCATAAATTATTTTGAAATGAGCCTTTGTCAATGAAAATAAGGAAAAAGGAAGGAAAAGTAAAACAAGGGAATTAGTTTAGTACAGAACTTAGAGCTCCAGAAATACTATCACCCATGGGTGGTTTATAAGACAGTGGCGAGTAGATTTTTAGCATAACCCACCAAAAATGAATTATGATCAAGTGGATTTGTCAAGTACCAGTCCATTTAATATGCATGTTGGGTATACATTCCACATTTTTGGACCAAAAACTTAAAAAACTCATTTATTGTGAAAGTTGACAAATTAATTATTCAGAAAGCTAATGTAATCTTTGAAGCATCTATACTAGTTTTCATTTAATTGGCAGAAAATTTCATTAATTCATTTCTAGGCATACTTTCGTGCCTGAAAAATTTTATATTTAGTAAATTAGCCTGTGCATTGAAGTTCTCTCGATGGAATTTGCTTTTTTTGTATTATTAATTCAATTGCTCTTGAGAGGTATTTCTATTTTATTTATTTTGCTTAACTCTGTAGTTACATGTGATTCAATGAAAAATCTTGATTATTAAGTTTTTCGTCAATGCAGCTCATTTTCCTAATTCTATCGTTTTTCAACAGCTCTCCTAATGCATCAGATAGAGCGAAAAAACCTTTTGGAAAGGGAGCTGAATCGTGAGCGTGAGAAACTTAAAACTATGCAGGAGGAAGCAAGGATGATGGAAAAGGATTTGCAGCAGAGGCAGATGCGACAGCGTAGTCATGCAACTTTACCTATTGTGAGTATAATCAATGTGTTTATTTTTAGTAATTGATGTTGGTAACTTTTGTTAGCACAAAAACGTTCAGTAAACATGATTTTAAAAAATTTCTTTCATTTTTCCCTGTGGTTCCCTCATGGTTCATTGTTACACACAATTTATCTAATTGTTCTCAATAGCTTTAAAAATGAAGTGAAATAAAGAGGCAATATTCAAAATGCCCAAAAAAACTTGGGTGCATTCAAAACATGATTTTTCTGTAAATTTTCTGAACTCAATTATTCTAAACTATCATGTGAGGTTGGCATAATTTTTTTTTACAATTTGAAAACAGCATTGTGTAATTGCAAGGCATCTTGAAGTTATCAGGCTTGTTGAAATAAAAGAATGAAACATGTTTGTTCCTATAAGTTTGAATATTCTGAGTTGTTCTGTTATTTTGCTATTTTTTAATAATATGGAGTATGTAGGCTTAAGTTACATTATAAGCATAAAATTGCACATCTCTCATTTACTTGCAAAAAATTGAAATTAAGGTACTGGCATTTGGAACCACCTCTGGTGGCTGCTGTGTCAATCATATTTTAGCAAAGCTATGTTTGTTGATATATTTTCAAAGCACGTTAATTTATTCATTGCTCTGTAAAAATTATTGATAATGAAAAAAAAGGATACCATCAAGATTCCAGTCTGTTCCGTTATATAAATTTGTATCTAGTATTTATTCACCTGCATGTAATGCATAGATAGATGATTGGAATAGAGCCCCCAAGACTTTGGTGCTCTGGACAGCCGCACAGTTCGCCTGTGCATCGGGCTGGCCCTAGTTGTAGTTGCTGATTTTTCTAGAGAGTTACCAAGGATGATTAATAAAATTTAAATATATTACATACTTGGTTTTTATAGATTTATTACTATGTTCTACAGTTTTATATTTATTGAGGTGTTTTAAATGCTTTAAGAGTCCCTAAATTCTGAATTAAAGAACTTTTTATACATACAGATGCCCATGCACACACACACATGCACACACATACTTTAAAAAACTCACAAGCTGTCAACATGAGACATTTTTTATTTTCTATGAGCAATTCATGTTATTTTAAATGAGTTTTCTGGATTATTCTCTCAGTGGTAACTCAAATAATAGAGCCCGGACCTGAGGTTGCACTTTAGGGATGCAGATTGACTAAATCTTTCACTGGTATTAAATAAATTAATATTTGTGCATAAGAGCCTTATTCTTGAAGATAGATGGAGGCATACTTTTCAATAGGCATGCATAACTAAATATTAACTCTAAGTTACCTGAGGCTTGCTTATGCTACCTTGATGTCTCATGCCTGGGTGTCTTAGCATTCTTCTTCCTTCTTGTTTTTTTAAGAATGCTATCAGTGTAGTACATTTTTTCTGATAAATGTTTTACTGCATGACTTCTTGAAATGAACATGTTAACAGGTCTTCAAGCTGGAGAAGTGGAAGGGGATTTGAAAAAGAACTTATCCTGAGAAATGTGGCTGATTAAATGCTCTGCAGTCTTATTTGGAGTATTTTGAAAAAAGTCAAAGTATTTGTGTGATTAATAAGTAATGGCTGTAATGCTGTCTGGTTTTTCATGCTGACAGTCTAGTGTTGGTGTTTCATCACTTCAGTGGGGAGGATGCACTCGCTTGGCTTGCCCTACAACTTTAAGATTGGATGTTGAGCAGTTTGGCCACTTTTTATGCAAAATAAAGCCAGTGTTATTCTGTGTTTGCCATGTAACGTAATATATATTATAGTGTGAGAGGCATTCGTTGGTTTAATGTTACCTCATTAAATTATAACCTAGCTTCCTCTGCTGCATGATCTATATCCGACTATGACCATTATGGAAGTAAACTCTTAGTCCTGTTCAAAGAGAAAATATGGAGTTTATCTCTGGCAGCAAAAGTTTAATAAGCTTGGAAGCATACTATTTCCTTGTCATTTCAGTTGCAGTACAATGTCTTATTTGACAAAATTTTATGCTTTTCAAAATGAATAAACGATAACTTGGTGGGACAACAATCAAATATCTGCTCTAAAAATGTTGTGATGATGTCACTTTATCAATGGTTCACATGCAAAATCCTATGTGAAAATACTGTAACTGTAATGTGTGAGACAAATGGAGCAGCCACTTTTATTAACTATTCCATCTTGTAATATTTATCCCCTGATGTTTTTAAGAGGTTAAAAAATTGATTAAATCCATCTTAATGTCAATATTAATTTTGGTATGGGGGAATATTCACTTAGCCCTCCTGTACCATATCTCTCATCCTTAATGTGTTATTTAGTATGAATTATCAATTATGTGAAAATAGAAACACTTCAAAAGGACTGTTTTCATAAACTGCTGCTATTTGAATGTATGTTCAATTTTTATTTTAAAATCATGGGCTTTATTATAATTAATTTACAGAATAATATTTATAGAAACTATTAATCTCCTAATTTGGGTGACTCTAGCCACAGTGAGTAATAGTTCGCATGGTGATTCTTTTTGGAAAGGTAATTTTCCTCCTTTAGAAAAGTGGATAGTTTCGCTTCTTTTGATAGCTTACCCATCCTTCTGCCATTTGCTGTTTTTTTTCAACCTAGTAGTAGTAGTTGGTTCATGACCTTATCGCACTGCACGTGAAATGGTTTTACTGCTCATTTTAGTAATGTTAAATGTATTGGGTCATTCACAATGCAAATGACATCATTAAATGTAATTTATTTTATTAATAATTTATGATAACATTCCTCATAAAAATGAAAGAATTGGAATAACTTCTGTTAAACTGAAAGGTGCAGCCTTTTCAAATGTGCCACAGATGCAACCATGATGAATGAATGTACCATCAAGCTATCCCTGAACCCTACTAGTTGGGGTGGTGATGGTGGAGTGGTTAGAGCATAGGCCTTCCATGCAGCAGTCCCAGGTTTGATTCCGGCGGAGGTCAGATTTTTCAACCTGGGATCATACCCTCCCATACTTGCGTGCTTTGAGGAGACTGTGCAAGTCAGCGCTCCGCCCTTCGGAAGGGATGTTAAGCAGTTGGCCCCTTGGTGCTCTTCGTAAAGAGGAGGCTAATGCCGGCACTGGGTTTCCCTTCTCCCTTGCATGTGTTCAGTGTGAAAGGAGTAACGGCTATAATAATCCAAAAGGTTGATTAGCCAGAAATTCCATACAAACAAACAAACCTTCCTAATAGTGAAATTTCCAAGGAATGTTTGAATATTAAAGACATCCCATTTCATTCTTAGTTTTAAATGGACTTTTTTCTTCCCATGTATAGAAATTTGAAAAAATTTCCATACCAACAGCAAAAAATTTTTCAGGGCTTGTTATATCACAAATTGTGGAAATAATCATAAGCATTTATGTTATTTAATTACCATTAAATAACATAGTTATTGCAGGATTGCCAGTCATTTCAGGCTGTTGTGTTTCTTATTTCTCCAAAACTTGTTCTATTTTTATTTCAGTGCTATTTTCTGTGTGTGCTTTTGCACTGCTCATGGAAGACATGAAGTCTTTTAGGAAATGGCATAAGTGTTTTTTTCTATTTTTTACTATATTTTTTTATTTCCTGCCTTGTGCTTGCTTATTTTACCTGTATGCCTCCACAAGGCTGATTTTTTGGATCTGCCTGCTTAAATAAAGGATCTACATGGACGATTTGAACCCAATACTAATGCCAAATGCATTGCTTCAAACCCATCAAACATGACAGAATGAAAGCTGAAGTATGATAAAAACCAGCATTAGAATAAAATATCATGCTTAATATGATGTCCAAGTTGAAAATGGGGGATAATTGACCAACCATGTAGTGTGTTTGAGTCAAGCAGACAGACTCCATTGGAGTGTAAAGGTTCAAGTAATTTAAAGTGCAAAGTTAATATCTAGGATGACTATTTTTAAGACTTTTACAATTGGCCATTTCTTAGTTTAGGATTTAAGAGAGTTAAATTTTTACAAAGGCTTTTTAGATGAATTTTTATGTGGAACCAGTGTTTTATTCTTTGTAATGGAGATGTTTGGCGTTTTATGATTTGAAAGAAGATAGGGATTTGTTTAGTGTTCCAGTTATACAATTCAGAATGTTGGAATTGAAGCAGTTTTTCAAAATGCATATTTTCATGTTTTAAATAAAAATGTTTTGTTGAATGTCATTTTTCTGTAAGTTTTATTGTTGTGGAATGAACATACATTAATGAGAAGTTCTGCCATGATCTGGAATTGAATCTGAATCCAGGATTTCTTTTCTCATATATTGCCAGTTTCTGTTTAATCCCCAATGCAAGCCCATGCATGATGTAAAAACTGTATATTTAAAAAAATTACTATTCTTTGCCTGATATGCTGGGTTAATTGGAAGGTGTTGATATTGAGGTGGATAAGTGAGTTGCAGCAGTTACTGATAGCTTAAAGGTAAAGCATTTAATTGCCAAGCAGAGGTTCTGGGATTATTTCCTAAGCTAACCAAACTTTTTAGTCAATTTTTTAATCACAGACATTCAGGGGCGGATCCAGAAACTTCCCAAGGGGAGGGTGATCGCCCCAATTGCCCCTCCCCCCTCTTGATTCTGCCTCTGCCGACGACCATACATTTTGAAAATCCCTATCCCCATCAGAACCTTTCTTTTCCTTGTCATACAGACTTAATCTTCGGTGTAGAAACAAGGAATGTTGCGCAGAATGAATTTAAGAATGTACCCAGTGGATGGCAATGGGGTCATCCAAGAGGAGGGCGATCGCCCCTCCCTTGGATCCGCCACTGCAGACATTTCATCCGAAATATATTACATCCCATAATTTTTTGTCCAAGGCAATTTGTCCAAGGACATTTTGTTCAATTGTTATTTGGTCCAAAAGTTATTTTTTAAGGCACTTCATCCAAAAAACATTTCTTCAAATTATAATTTTTTCCAAAGACAAATTGTCGATAAATACCCATATCTCTCTCTATACATGTAATTTTGTCTATATTTTTTGAGAACTTGCCTATTCCCCCTCCCAACTTCCTGCTTATGCTAGGGTTACCAAAATGATTGTTAGGCAGATTTAAAAAATGCTAAAAATTTGACAAAATGCCTTTAGATAAAAAAACTTATGGAAAAAATAGTTGAATGAAAATAGTTTTGGTTGAAATGTCCTTAAACGAAAGGTCTTGGGATGAAATGTCATTGGACCAAATGTCCTGTAACCCATTTTTTCTCAGAAAGATGTTGAATAATTTATGATTGTTTTGTATTCATTATAAAATGATTTTATGCTTTTGCATGTTTGACACAAACCATTCAATTTCAAATTAATTTTTAGTATTTCAAAATAATTTTGTGACTCCATCAAATACTGGATAAGTGAATAATGTAATTATACATCGATTCTGAGTTATTGAATTTACATTAAGGAATGTGCTTCAAAATTTCAGATCCAAAGGGTGCACACTTTACGGCAAGAAATACAAATACTTCAGGAGGAGTGTAAGAAGATGACCAATGAAGTGGACCTCCATTCAGATATTCAAGGTGAATAAAAGATTGCATAAACTATTGCTTTGTTTATAGCTTCCTCATTATTATAAAATTATGAATATAATGATGAAATTAGTGGCAATGCTTTGAATATAAATTTAACATATTTTGTGGCTTTACTATTCACTGACATATAAGATGCCTGAGATATTGAAACAAACTTTTTATAAAAAACATTTCAGTGTGCGAATCTGTACATATTGTTATTTAGAGTAAAAAAATCTGCAATCCAACGCACTTCAGTAGCCAATGTTCAATTTGAGCTCTGATATAAATCAGGTTAGGAGACTGCCAAATGACACAAGAAGGGATCGAAGGAACGGTTCCTCCTCTCTAATTTGTCTTGGTTTTCACAGCTCAAGCTAGACTGGCCAGCTGTAAAATAGCCAATTAAAATGAAGTTAACTCCTTTTTGAGTTCCATGTGGCTATTAAGTGCACATCAAACATATTGTATCTATTAACCATAAAACATGCTCCAACAAAACATAATCTATTGTAATATTTCACAATGAGTATGGGGTATTTGGCAATGTAGACCAAACAAGCAATGTGCAATGCTTAAGTTTCACATTCATGTGAGTAGTTTTTATGCTACACTTCCTCAGTCAATGCTAAAATATTTTTTGGAAAACTAAAGATGCCTATCTAATTTACAAAATGCCTGTCCTCTTCCTTTATCTTTATTATGATTATCATGTAAATGACGTAGGCTTAGTCATTTTAAAAATCAATTTTGGCATTGATTTAGGGGTTCTGTCTTTTTCTTATCTCTTACTTGGGGAATTTATTATGAAATTATTATTTGAATTAGTTTCATGTATATATCTAAGAAAACGGGAGAAGCTACATTTTTTCCTAAGATCTTCAAAATACACATATTATCAAATGACATTTTTCTATCTCTGCCATTTCCTTAATATTGACTTAAAAGTGTTTTCCTAGAGCAGTGGTCAGGAGCTAAATTAACAAGTGGAGTCAGTTTAAAAAATTTAGTATGCAACTCTACATTAGAAGAGTAACAGAACATATGAATTAAATGAAATTAATTACCAAATAACAATTCCTTATGAATCGCACTAAAATTTTTGTAAGATGCCACACCTGCTCATAAAGTGCATTTACTTCATATTTTAATGCACGACATTTAGAAAATATTATGTACCCTTTTTCCTCCTATTTTGCACGTGTCAGTACTTTTAGCACTTTATCTAGATGGTACAACATGCAGTCGAGTTATGTGCATTGAGTGCAGCAAATGTGTGAAAATATATCTTCTTTAAAGTAATGGCACACTTAAAGGATTTTGGTCACAAGTGAATACAGTAACTCCTCGTATAACACGCACCCACATAGCGCATTTTCATAATAACATGATTTATTTTTTAGGTACAATTTTTCTCATAAAGCACCCATCCCCGCAATAGCATGCAAAAAATTGGGTGGCGGACTATTTTGCAGAGTGGTGTAAGTTGGTGTAAAATTTTAAATGGTGGGAATACTGTACCGTGCACACTTATATATGGACATGCACGCACACAATATGGCAGTGGGAGTCTTTTATCTTTAAGCCTCAGAACTATCCTCCTGCTGAATGCACTATGCGATTCACATGTAAAAAAATGAATCACGAAAGATAGATATATGCATATGAAATATGCATGTAGTCATTTTGTGTGGTTAGTGATTTTTGTTCTATTGTAAACATTATTATACCTTATGATGAGTGGAAAGCATTTGCAAAGAGATATCAGTGCAAACAAAAAATTGCTAATACTGAATACTAACGTAATACATACATACAAGCATGCTAACATATATTTCTACACATGCAAACACATACTGTATACATGAAAATAACAATAATAAAACAAAATAAAGGTGTGAAATGACAGCCAAAAATGCAACCCACCCCTTTTCCATTATTTTTAATGGGAAAATTGTCCCCGCTTAAAGCGTTTTTGCTTAGCGCACAAGTTTTCACACACTTAACTATGGCGTAATTTGAGGAATTACTGTATTTCATTCAAGGATCTTTAGCTTGGAGAATTAGCTATTTAAATGATACATGCAAATGTCTGTAAAGAGCTGCAGGTTGCAGATCCCAACACTAGAGAACTGCTTTAATTGTTAATCTGTATCATACAAAACTTTTGTAAATGTCGTGTAGGTGTGAAATTAATCTTTAAAAATCTGTAATTGTAAAGTCCCAAAGAATCAAGTTGATTAGCAGAGAATTTTATATTTTTGATAGCTGTATATATAAACAATGATCAGTTATTGAAAAATATTCCATTTCCGAGGTTGGAATCTTTTCATCTATTGTTTAACTTTTTCATTAATTATTTGATCTAAAATTTTGGTAATCACTCTCTTAAAAAATTTCAGTGCCCCTTGGTGAGACTGATGAAGAGTTTTATAAGAACATATATACAGGCCAATGTGGCTGGGTCCTTTTACCACCACTCAATGCTCAATCTCATGCATCCCAAAGTAAGTAAACTGAGTTTTGTCTCATTTTTCGTAGGCTCTCACCATTTGAACTTTAGTTTATCTAATTGTATTGGTCATTTAAAAATTACAAAAATGTGGTGTGATGGCTAACTACTCTCTATTAACCAACTTCCAGCTTATTCTTTTTTAAAGAATGGAACCAAAATTATCAATTTATTTATCATACCTCCTAACCTTTATTGTCCCTGCATCCTCATATGGGGTCAGCTGGCAGCGCTGCTCACGGCTGTGCAACTTCATATTGGGATGCAATGTGATACAGTATTTTAACCTCTATTTACTGACTCATGATGCTTGATCTTATCCCAATCCTTCACAGAAATCACTGAGAGAGCTTTCCTTCAGAGTACACGAAAAAATTTAATAAATTTGACCATGAGTGGAGACATAGGGAATTAAAATTCCAGGTGATAAGCATTAGTTTTATAGAACTTGTTTGAACATTGTGTAACATGATATCTTAACTCAGTAGAATAATGGAGCAAATCAAGTACAAAAACAGGTTGCCCGAGACAAACTTGCCCATGTCAGACTTAGGCAATCCGATTAAGTGGTCAAAAGGAATTGTGCATTGAAACTTTTGTTTTGTGTTTCAACAAAAGATAGGTAGGTCTATGAGATGGCATAACTATCATTCAACATGTCTGCATTCAAATTGGGAAAGCAGAACCCGTGCACGTTATTTCTTAATTATGTTTTTTCAAAAACGAATATCTTTTAGCATTAGCAGCATCTATAACACTATAAAAATTAAAAAATGCATTGCAATATATAGATATTTTCATTAGTAAGTCCTTTCTATCTTTAATAATTGGTGAGATGAGAGAAGTATAAAAAGTATGTCGCATCCCTTGTTGACTCTTTCATCTCTTATGACCTCTGCCTGTTTAGGAAAAAAGTTTATCGGAGAAACTACATGAACAGTCTGTATAAAACGAAAATAAGATTATGACAAATAAGCATGGATATAAAATTTCAGTATCCCTGCATTACACAGGTTTTTCCAAAAGTTTTCTATATTTGCTTATTAGCTTCTGTATCATCTTGCATATGTGCATTAGAGAACATGCTTGTTATTAAACTGAATTGAAAATTACTGTACCCTGGCCTTTATTCTTTAAACGTCAGATTTATTTTGGGGTATTTAAAGTATTTATGTTCGTTTTCTGGAAAAATTACATATTTCATGAACTATTGGTGATAAAATGTTCATATAAAAAGAATTTTATAGTAAAAGTAATGAAGAATTGCATGCTTCTGTTTTTTAAAGGAAAGAATCACATCAAAAAATATTATTATTACAAAAATTTCACTCACTTAGCCTATTACTACTACTTGAATGACTTGAGTAAGATGACTCACAAAATGCAGATGGCCAAATGGATGAAGAAAATAGCAGGAGAGCATTATGGGGTTTGAGCCCCTTCTCCAGGGTTATGTTTATGTATGGCTTCTTGGTTATGTATGGCTTCTCGGGTGTGAAAGTGGGTTTGAAAGCAGGGCATAGAGCTTGGGCTGTGGTGTAGATAAGCGTGTTTACTGTTTTGTCTGTGGTCTCCCATTCCCTTAACCTTTGATCTTCGGCATTCTTGCCTCCAGCAGCTGTGATGTTACTTGTTACTTTTCAGCAGTGTTCTCATCCCAGTCTCTCAACTCCCTGTCAAATATGACCTCTGTAAGTGGTCTCTGAGCTAAGTGACACATATATGGCACATTCTGTAGATAAAGGTTAATGTTGGCCCATGTGTGTTGCACAACTTGTTAGTTATGCCACTGAAACTTAACTAATATTTTTCTAAATAGTATAAGAATGTTTTGGAAAAATATTTCACTTAGTAGTCATTAAGTCTGCTTTTTCTAATGTAAATAATTGGAACTTAACAGTAATATAATGAAGATGTAAACAAAAATAAGGCACTGAGGATGACCAATGATTACAGACTTTGTACATAATTATACTAATATTTTGTGAACAGATAATAATTAGACCAGATCATTACAGTGACCTTGGGTGTCACCCATCGTGTTTTTATGCCACAAGATAACATTAGTATGCTTTATTTGGCTATAATTTTCAGGACCAGAAAATCTTCGCCATCATGCAAGAGAATCGAGGGGGAGACACAGAGACAACCCTCTTCCTCCAGGGATGGAGGTTCCAGGAGATATGGGAGGGAGGATGTCAGGGGATGCTGGTGAAGGCATTGGGTTGGGGCCTGGGGCAGGTGGGGAAGGCCCCAACTGGACATGCTCCGTGTGTACATTCCGCAACCACCCAGCCTTGAATAAGTGCGAGCAATGCGAGATGCCTCGCAACCTGATAGGTATGGCCACAGGTGGTTCGTTAGTGTCTAAATCTCCGTGTTTTTGCCACCCTAACAAGGATGTTCCCATTAGGCCCACTTGTCACCTACCTCCTGACTTGTTGCCTTTAAATACTGCACCAACGCGATCATCCCAGCAAGTAGTTGGCTCCCCTACAAATTTGGATGCCTCACCATGTTAAGCTGACATTTTTACCAAGCTTCCAAACTGACCTACTGCTGTGTTGTCATCACTATTGATCCTGAAATAAAAAGAATACTCTGAAATATCCTGAATGTGTGCAAGTGGATGTCAATGTGATCATAGGTTTAGAGAACCCCAAAGTTGAAGTTAATAATTGTGTGATTGTTGGTAAACAAAGTTTTGAAACTCCTGACGTAAATTTATTGGTCCATTAGTAAATATCTGTATTGAGTTTATGGCATGTGTAATCCATTTGCTGTATAAAATTACAAACTTTTTATTTTTCTTGCTTACTTGGCTTATTGATGGGAGTTGTTCATGATGTGTTTTGCATTGTGCTTTTAATTCTAATTCTGCTCTGCCAAAATGATTTATGATTCTTTTTATCAGGAATCATTAAACTTTAAAATTTCTTTATTTCATTATACAAAGGCAGTCGAATTGAACTGAGTTCTTATTTCTTTTGTTGAAATATTGGAGAAATTTTTGATTCAATGCTAGTGTCATGGAAATTCATTAAATGTTTATAGTTCCTATATGAATTCAAGCTATTAATGTTTACTTAGCACTTTCACAACGAGGCACAACAGTGAAACAAGCTCCTAGTTGACACTGTGACCCTCCGATGAGCCATGACCCTCTTTTTACACATGTTCTATTGTCTATAAATAGGGTGACCAGATTTAAAGGGAGCAAAACCAGGACATAACCTCTTCGGGGGATGAAAAACCAGGACAATAATGTAATTTTGAGTCTTTTTTTCATTTATATGCTATGTAAACAAATTTTGTTTGGCTTGGTTACAGTTTTGTTCAAAAGGTAGTAATTGATTTTAAAAATTGAAACAATATACGTACAGTATTGTTATAGAATTGATCAGGAAATTAACCTTTATCAACTGTCCATACACTTAAATGTACGCAAAATGTAGGACAGGCCTTTAAATCCATATGACAAAGGTTAATATGGACAAATGTTTTCGAGTCTCATTTAACACAAATTGGTAACATAACACTGTCATGCAATGAAGACAAATCAAATAGTATGAATGTATTAAAAAAAAAACACTATGCCCTGAAAGATTTTTTTAGTACTTTAGGGAGTTAGTACTGAAAACTGGGACATATGGTTCCCTTATCTACAAGTTGTTGATGTTCTCCCTTTTGAATTATTGGCCAAAGAAAAAGAAGTGCTTAAGCTGAAATAGGCAGACTAATTAATACTATGATAACTTGCAAAGAAAAAACAGGCAATTTTATTGTCTAGGGCAGGGATGTGGAACCTAAGTCCTGCAGGCCTCATGCAGCACCTGATAGCATTTTTTGCGGCTTGCAAAGCTGCAATGACAAAGAGATCCATAAAGATCCAAGTACACATTCATATTTTTAAAATTCAAAATATGATAATGAAGCATTAAATATTTAAATGTTAACCATAAAAATCTGATGTAGAATTGATTTTCATTTACATGATACCTCAGATCTTTTGGTAACTTCTGATATAAAACCATAATCCAGCCCGCCATAACATTGGCAACTTATAAAGCATACCCTTCCCCCTCCCAAAGGATTCACTACCACCAATGTAGAAAAAGCTTTCCTACCCTTGGCCTAGAGACTAGACTATAAAGATACCTTATGTTGTGAAAGTGCTAAATAATTCATGGTGGTGTTAAATAGTAATTATTTCTCCTATTTCAATGAAATGAAAAATAGATATTCCTATTTATATGCCAATATTTAATCTTGAAAGTGAAATCATGAAAAAACTAACCCAATATATGTAATTTGGTCCAATGAATGAATTTGAGCTGGTTGTGAACAATTTTAGTCAAAGATATTGTGTGTGTGTGTACATTTTTGGACGGAAATTTTTATTACTAATCATGTATGCATTTTTGTTTTTATGTAACACAGTAGCATGTGGTACAGTTATTAAAAGTTAAATCAATTGCATGCATGACCAGTTCTTCAAAAGTGTTATTCCATGGACTGAATGTGTGATTTATATATTTTTCATTGACATTTTTTAAGTGAACTGGTATTTTAGAATGTTATACTTAATAGGCACTCTGTTATAACTTTTCATTGATCAGAAAATTCATTTTATATTTCTTTTTAATTTTGTTATAAAAGTAAAATTCGTTTTAGTTAATGCAGGGGCCATGCATCACATTAAGGTGCTATAGCATATCATATCTGCAGACTGCATTCCATACTTTTCCAGTCCTTTCACCATTTCATATTCTTTGGACATTCACTTTCCTTTTACACAAGGGGAGAAATTGCCCCAATCCTATGACATGCTCCTAAACTCATTCTTTATGCATATACTAGGGTTTGGTCCTCTGGATAGGCAAGAAATATGCTGGAAGTGGGAAGAACATTCCTCTGCACCCTGTGCTGAGTGTTCTAAATGGGAATGAGCAATAAGCCATGGGTATTTTAAAAGTGCTGAGTTAATATGGTTCTTATATTATTTAAAAAAAATAGTAGTAGTATAAAGTAACTTACTTCACAGGCCACATATATGCATGATGAAGACTGCAAGTTTGAGACTCCTGAGTTAAAGTAAATGATATCATCTTAACAGGTTCACACTGGGACGTTAGTGGCAAATCCTGGTGGGTTGTCACCATTTTCCTTTTTGTAAAAATCAACATCCGTGAGAATGAAATTGGGCGATCCAATTTTGAGTTGCTCTGTCATACTGGAATAGCACCAGCGATTCACCAATGGGTTGAATGGTGAACATGTTAAAGCATAGCATAGTTATGGTATTTGACCCTAGTATTTGATAAAAAATACCTGAGTCAATGTTAGAATAAGGCAATGCAATAGAGATTTCATTATTCCTATTTCACCTGAAACAAAATATTTCGGACATGGCTTCATAAAAATTATTACATGATATTATCAACATTTGACAAAATGCAACTAAGAGAGGCTGTATATTTCTTCTGAAAATCATAAGACTGTGTTTCTGTTGATAAGAGCAAAAGAGGATAGTTTATTCTCGTTCAATTAAAGATCAATCCAGTAAATGATTGTAGAATTGTCAATGTTCATTTTATTTTTTGGAGCGAGTCATTTTATGCATAAGTTGATCACATTATTCCATAGGCGGAAAGCTAAGATTACTAGTTCAAAAACTGTTGTTTAATTTTAGTATTTTTACTGTCAAGCCATTTTATCTGTTTTACATTCCTGTATCATAATTCACATTCAGTGGTCACAATTTAAGCTGGGCTATCTCTTTGGTAGTAAGATTGCTCCAAGAGTAGTAAAAGATTCTTCCAAGTCATCAATTGTAATTCACCAGTTGTGGACTCTAAAGGTGTTTCCTAACCTGAGTGGCAAGCTGGGTTGCTGTGAAAATGTCGTTCCATAAATAAATGGACAATTTGAAAGTTTTGATAGTTAACCCTTATTGTATGGCATTTAAATACCTGCCACTCCATCTCAGCCAATTTAGTTGGGATATTTAAATATTATATGTTATGTTTGTATAAACATATCTCAGGACATCACATTATTCCTCAGAGTGCAGATGATATCATGGCCTTACTAATTTGTATAATCAGTACCCAGCTTACCTTTAAATGTATGCATAGCCATGAGCACCTACATTTGGTATACATTTAACCACTTGAGTGGGTATGCCATGTATATCTGTCATGGCCATTCGCACCCATGGTGGGTATGCCATATGTATTCATCACAGAATTTTCTTGGCTATTCACTATGGGTATGCGTACAATTCTTACAATTCTTGTAAGTTCTTCATCTGTTATGTGGTGTTGCCTATTCTCTCCCTGGAAGAAGTGAATTTTTCGTGTACACGATTACAATTAGGCTTGTGTTCCCTTCTAGGAGGCCCTGGAAGTAATAACTCTCCTTTTTAGGTCTCAGTAAATGGTACACATATAAAAGCAGATGTGAACAGAAAAAGGACAGCTAGCCTTTGAACAGCAATCTAGACAGATTTTTCATCATTAGTTATGGCAATGCTCAATACATTTACTGTTTATAGAAAAAACCGAGGAAAGTTAAACAGAAAGAAACTTCTAATAATGCTAGCTGAAAAATTCTAAAAAAATATGGAAAGGGTCCTAATCCTGAAATCGAGAAAGAAGTCCCCACCAACAGTGCGCCTGGGAACAATTAAATACCCAGTTAAGTGGTTAAATGCATGCATGAATGATAATGGTTAATTAGGGTAATAATTAGTGTTGCCAACTTGGAGGTCTTCATGAACCTGGAGATTTGTCTGCAAACCGGAGATTTGTATTTAAAAACAGGAGATTTTGTCTGAAACCCAAAGACTTAGGAGAAAACCCAATAGGCATGAAACCAAATGGATAAAAATGGGTTAAAACTAATACCATAGGTCAATATTATCGACATATTGACATTCCTGCATCTTCCCTTGTATCCTACAATAGTTTTTTGATGGCATGTTTTCATGAACAACTATGAAGCGAAATGGGAGAATATGATAAACACTTATAACTCAAAGGATTTTCATGATTTTTCAAACAAACTTGGAGTGATTAACCAGCAACATGACTGTTAAATTATCAACTGCTCGCCATGAACATTGAATTCATAGTTACTTTATTTGTAAGTTAACAGCCTTAAGAAAGTAAGCTGGAGACCGGAGATTATGGCGATGAGCCAAAAATCTCTGGGCGAATACGATCTGGTTGGCAACCCTAGTGATAATCTTTCCTTTAAAAAATTAATGATAATGCAGTACAATCGTCTTTCCTATAACATAGGGATACGTTCTTGGAAAACACTGTGTAATAGGAAACTGCATTATAGGGTACCTTAAGTCTCTGGGAAAATAGGGGAATAGAGACTCGTAGAACTAATTTTCGATATTAAAACTCTGAATGATATTGCAAAAAATAGGGCATAATACAATAATAAATTGATAAACAAAAGTAGAATACTCCTTTAGCCAAAACAACTAGAGGGCTGCAAACCCAATGCATTTCGCCCACAAGGTGGGCATCGTCAGGGGTAGAACCTGTTTCACCAGTGACTGGAAGCCAACTGCCAGGTTGAAACGGAAAGTATTAAGAAGACGACCGAGAAACAAGCGAAACGCGGAAAGATTTTTCGGCGTGTGTGTCGTTTAAATCTGTCAATTTGTATAGGGTCTTGTTGAAATCTGTGTCTGTGTTCATAAGTGTATCGCGGTTTTTGTAAATGTGAAGGTTTTCTAACGAGTTTAGTGAGTTATTGGCTGAAGTTATCAGTGTTAAATCGTTTACGTGTATACTATGACCTGTTTCAAAGATGTGGTTGACAACGCTTGATTTTTCAAATTCCTATGTACATAGGACAAACAAGAAGGAAACTAATAACGCGCTTCAAGGAACACATGGCTCACTATAAATATAATCGTTTTGAAAAATCAAGCGTTGCCAACCACATCTTTGAAACAGGTCATAGTATACACGTAAACGATTTAACACTGATAACTTCAGCCAATAACTCACTAAACTCGTTAGAAAACCTTCACATTTACAAAAACCGCGATACACTTATGAACACAGACACAGATTTCAACAAGACCTTATACAAATTGACAGATTTAAACGACACACACGCCGAAAAATCTTTCCGCGTTTCGCTTGTTTCTCGGTCGTCTTCTTAATACTTTCCGTTTCAACCTGGCAGTTGGCTTCCAGTCACTGGTGAAACAGGTTCTACCCCTGACGATGCCCACCTTGTGGGCGAAATGCATTGGGTTTGCAGCCCTCTAGTTGTTTTGGCTAAAGGAGTATTCTACTTTTGTTAGTTTTGGCCAAAGTTATTGAGCTACTATCAATTAATAAATTGATATATTAATATTAAATTAATGCAAATTTTCTGTAATAAAATTGAACTAAAACTGCTGAAAATCATTTAAATGTGTATTTGGACTGCATTCTAGGATACTATGGTTGCACTCAATAAATTGCATATATGTGAAACCATTCTCTAGGCTGTACTAACAAATGAATGCATCCTAGTATTGTGATACCTGGATGTTTAAATACACAACCTGTTTCAATGTGGTGCTGCAAAATTATTTATCTTGGAAAGGGTACAGTGCTTTTAAAAATGTTGGGAACCTCGGGATTATAGTTACCACTAGCTGATTGCTGAAACCAAGTGGTTTTCCTAGACCTTTCATGGCTGTTAGAGTTACCTTCATTATCAATTGGAGTCCAGTGGCATGGCCAGCTAGATAATTATTTTTTGAATCACTTAAAAGTCTTGATGCATACCTTATAGTCAAAACCAGGGGTCTTCAAACAACAGGCCTCAGCTAATTTCTTGCTTATGCAGTAATGTCATTTTTCCCAACTTACTCCTAAACCATCTCTTGAAAATGTGCATATTTATATCTGTATCTGCCAAGGGCATGATTATAAACTATTATTGCAATCTAAATGATAATTTACAAGAATGTGGGTGTATTTTTCTTTGCTATTTCAAAAATAGGTGTGTGGCGCATTACAGATTTTTAAAAATCTCAAAGCTGACCCGTTGTGATTTTCATGCAGCCCTTTTGTTCATTTGAGATGCTGTGTACGGCTTCCTCTGTGATATCTAAAGCCTTGTGTGGTCCTTTAACAAGGCCAGCTTGTTGGGGTATGCAGCGTATGCTGTGCATAGGCGCCCCAAAAAGCTGTGACTTCATTGAAAATGTTAGCAATTGAAAATCGCTAAGAGAGGTCGCAGCTCTTGTTAAGAGATGCTTTAATGTGCAAGTATGCTTCATCTTTATAATAAGGTATATTAATTTAAAACTCATTTATTGTAGCTTATACTTTTCAATCATAGTGTTGTTTCACTAAACAAATGCAAAATTTAACAGCCCATTCTATAAATGATATCTCATAGCATTTAAAGTTGGGGTACTTCCCTTTAACAAAAATAAAGAGGTCCCAAAAATTTTATTGCATGCAGGCTCCTGTAAGGTTCATGCTAGCTCTGCCTTTTAAATAAAAGTTTTGATGACCCCTAGTCCAAAAATACATGAAGGTGATGGGAGGAACTTAATTGTTGCAATCATCCAACTAAGGGCGAAAAATAACTTTAAAATAGGTAGTGCTCCTGTAAATGGAATAGTAGAAGTTTGCTTGTGGTGTTTTCTTTTCATCCCATGACTGTATTGTATAGTTTGCTGTGGAAGTGATTGGTAATATGATCATGTTCAGAAGTTTCGCAATGGATACATAAAACCTTAGCTGGGTGAAAAATATTTTTCCTTGACCAAGTTGTTTGTTGGTGCCAAGTAATTTATCTTTGAATTATTTATGAGAGTTACCAGATAATTGTGGTGAAACATTAAATGTTGTCTGGGTCTGTGTATTACCATCTAGCAGAGTTAAAATTTTATAGCAGGATATTCCCTTATTCAGGAGAAATACTTGGGCTAAGTAAGAAAAGTTTTTATTTAACTATAATTTCATTTTCTTCTGATGCAGAGAAAAATGTTATGGTAAACATAAGCTGTGGAAATTATGCATGGTTTTAAAGATTGCAGAAATATATTTTATACAAATGTTTCTGATTGGAATTATAGTTGCAAAGATGATTGTCACTCTTTTTTATAATGTTTCATGGAAAGCATAGATGATTTGATGATTGCAAAGTTTTTTATCATAATTAAGCTATTTTTTATGAAGAAATTAAAACTAGTTCCTCCTTGATGTGGTTATTGTAATTTGCTCCATTGAAGTGTTATTTATTTTTTGGAAATAAATATATTAGACGTTCCTTTCCTAATACAAGGAAAACAAATCACTGATTGTTTAGCTTGAATGGAATGATATCTCTCATGATAGTGCTATTTCCTGAAGTTAAAACATTAAAATTTTATATTTATCTAAATACAGTGCTATACTAAATATTTATTTTCAATTTTTCTTAAAATTGAAAAGTTCATAACATTATTTTCTGATATTAGTAAATTAAAAATTACATAAAACAAAAAAAAATTAAATGTGAAGAAATTAAATTACTGTTTCATTAGTTTTGTCTCCAGTCTTATTAGAGTAAAATTTGAATCATTTTTGAGGAATACCAAGTTCTGTTCTGGAAATAGCTTTCACAGCAGTTTAGACAAATATAAATAGTGCCTTTAATGAAAATTTAACTTTATTAAGAAACTGGTTTTCTCTAGTAGAGTAATACCTTGCATCACAACATTTCACATGATGACATTTATCAGTTACATTGCCATAACATTACAGCCCCTCTTTCCACTTAAAACACTGGGACCAGCCTTTGCACCCATTGGTCATGTTACTCAGCTTGGTGATAATCTTCTCACCTTGACATGGGTTGTTTGCAAAATCATAGGATGGGAAAATGAATAATTTTTTTTTCTAAAATTATATTTTTCTTTATTTTTCATTGCAGAATTTGAAATACTACCTGTAAATTCAAATTTCTAATAATCAAAGTGGTACAATATATAATACATTTTAAAGCTGAATTTAGTTAGCAAAATTGTTATTTATAATATGGAACTTGATCTTTTTAACTTGAAAAATTTTTCCATTAATTTTTCCATATTAATTTCTCTAGCCATTTCATTTTTATGCAAATGGCTAATTTTTACTTTTTGCTCCACTAAGATTTTGTGCCTATTAAATTTTGCCCTGTGTTCTTTGCACCCACCTTGATCAGGCCCTAGTTGTGTACATTTTTAGTTCATTTTATGACTTGCATTTGGTTTGGATGCCATCATTTGTTTCTTCCCCTTCGGCCATTTTATCGTGAAAATTGTGAATCATCAGGTATATAATGTTTTGTTTTGAATTAATTAACCAGGTTTTACAAAGTATCCAGTGATTTTGCTTCAAAGTGTGAATGGCCTTTGTGGAGGTAACAGTTGTTTCATTATAACAGTATTCCTATGGAATTTTAGCATTCCCTTAATGATATTCCACATAATTATGCATTTTCGTGGAAAAAATTAATATCGTTATAAAAGGGTTGCTGTTAGCTTAGATCTTCATTTTAAGCAGTAAAAACTTTGGTTGTTGCAACCGGTATTTTTGCGTAAATGTCTATGTTGTAATGATATACAGAAAAGGTATTCCATGTTAGAAATGCTATTTACAGTCATCCTAGTTATCTTTTGTGAAAGACCAAAGTGTATTTTAATATGTTGTTGCTTTACCCCAACATTCTTTTACATTGCCCATTGCTCATGAGTGATATTGTGCGGTGGTAAATGTCTTAATGATAGGGTAACAGGATACTTAGTGTGCCTGCCACCTGATGCGAAGGCCAAAGGTTTGTTTCCAGTGGGAGGAAAGATATTTGTGTTTGTTATCAATGGTGATTGCTCAATGTAGTTAGATTTTGTACTGTTGCCAATAAGCTATCAGTAAGTAAATGTAATTTTATTATTTTAAATTTTTAGGTAATGCATTGAAATTGCTGATAACTTAAAATATTTACTCACTTTCAAGTTTTCTTGTAAATCATTTGTATGATAGTTATAATATAATGAATGTAACAATCTTCTCATTAGACATGCCCCAGTTATTAATTTTATTTGCCAAAAATTGACCAATTTCTAAGTGTCACATCAAAGTTATTTCATTTCTTATAAGACATATACCATATTAGGTGTACAGTATTTTGGTAGTTTTGTATTGAAACTGGTGCTATGCATATGCTTTGGTAAAAAATGTATCTCATAAGAAATTGTTAAAATTAAATGAAAGTTATATGACTGTTTTGATGATGAATATTGTTATTTGTATTGTTTGTAAATATTATTTGAAATGGGAAACTTGAAATGCAATTAAATGTTGTATTTTTTGACAGTTTTTTAAATTTCCCTTTATTTTCCTAATCAGCGGTTTTCTATAGCTTATGGTTGTAGTAATAAAAATGTCAAGCTAAAATTATATTTAAGTAACAGTTCATACATTTTATCTTTTCTATATATATATATATATATATATATATATATATATATATATATATATATATATATATATATATATATATATATATATATATATATATATTGGGAAAGTTTTGCAACATATTTCATAGTTTTTCTGAAGTTGTTATGCATGAATTTATTCTAAGTAAAGATAACTATATTCTCTGCTGGTTATTATTTTTAATCTGGCAAGAATAATGATTGCAAAAATTTGATACATCACAATGACCTAAAGTACAGGATGTTCTAAAATTAACTAGTAAACATCTATATGAAGGCAATATCGTAAAAAAGTATATTATAACCAAGGTTTATTTCAAATACAGCAAAAATAGTTATAGGCAACAATTATTTATTCTAAATGTTCAAAGAGTCCTCCAATGTGAACATTGATCATAACGTCCGACTACTGATTGCCAAGTTTTGTGATATGGCTTTATACTCGTGGGTAAATTTTTGCAACCCTTCAAGTGCCCTTGGTTTTGATGCATAAACTCTTTCACGGATGTGACCCCACACAAAAATATCCATAGGGGTAAGATCGGGTGACTTAGCTGACTACTGAACAGGACCCTGCCAACCTATCCATCTTTGAGAGAATTGTTGATCTAACCATAATCTCACATCTCGTTTGTAGTGCTGAGTAGCACCGTCCTGTTGCCATAGGAACATGTCGCTATCAACATGAGTTGGTAGTAGAGGAAGAATGTTCTCTTGTAAATGCTATAAAAAAGATTCACCAGTGACAGTACCATTTGGGAAGAAGAGAAGGCCCACCATGCCTATGGAATACGACCTCATACCATAACCCAAGAGGACATTAGTTCAACTGTCACAACATTGAGGATATTCAAAAGCCCAGTAATATGAATTGTCTGTTTACATTTCCATTAAGCATAATCATAGCCTCATCAGTCCAAAATGTGGAATCCACAAAACCATCATTCAGAAAAACCTAAAAATGCTTCACAGAATACCAGCCTTTGATCAGGATGATCATCGCACAAGGCATGCAACAAACATGGTCTGTAAGATTTTACATTCATAGCCTTCAGCATACTCTATTTTGTACTTCAAGAGATAATTATTGAATTGATGTATTAGGATTCAGAGTAAGTGCTGCTGCTATTGTGTGTCCATGTTATTTTGTGTGGTGGCTGCAACGGGTCTTCCGGCACCTTTAGCATGCTGAACATTGCCATATCTTTCTAATTTCTCTTTGACAGACTTGAATGTTTCTGCTCGAAGAGGTCTTGTATTCCACAAAGTTTCATATTGCCGATGAGCTTCAGAAATGGTGTTCTTATACTTGTACACTAATATCACAACAATCACCTGTTGTCTAAGTGTTAGACGAATTGCACCGCCATGTCTGCCCACCATATTTAACTCATCCACATGGTTAAACATTAAACAATTAAAATTATCAATTATTAATATAACAACTGTTGCCATTCAGTTATTTGCTGTATTTGAAATAAAAGTCAGATATAATATAGTACAGGGTGTCCCTTTCAAACGTACATTTCAATTCCACTGTGGAAAAATTGTAAAAGCTAAATGAATACAATTTGTGGCTTACAAAAGAGGATCTCAGAGAATTTTATTCTGTGACCTTGAAGTTGCCGCTTCGGTCATTGCATTACGTTATAGTCACTAGAAGGAAAATGTGACTCCTTGGTAGCGAGCGCAGGTTGTTGTGTGGTATTCAGAAATGAACTCATTCATTATAGTTGAACTCGTTCATTATGGTGTGATGCAATCGGCGAGTGTTTGGAGATGATGTGCCTGAGATGAAAACCATCAAGGCCTGATTTGACGAGTTTTTAATGATGGGAAGTGTACTCAAACAGTCTGGAGGTGTGCATTGGCGTGTTTCCAAAGAGAAAGTCAAGGAAATTCGCAGTGCGCTCCAGAGAAGCCCAACAAAATCTATCCGTCAAGCATCGAGAGAACTGATTGTACCATGTACGACAGTGCACAGAGTATTGCACAAGTGACTGCATTTGTTTGCATCTAAAGTGCAGATTATCCAGGAACTGAAGCTGGATGATACACCTTGGCAACGAGACTTTGCTATTGAGATGCTGAATCAGATTGATGTGGATCCTGGCTTCCTTCCAAGCATCTTGTTTTCAGACGAGGCAACGTTTCACCAGTCAGGAAAAGTTAATCTGCACATCGCACATCTTTTAGGCTCGGATAATCCTCACATCCACAGAGGTGGTCCGAGATAGTCCTAAAGTGAACATCTGGTGTGGCTTAATGAAGGACAGAATTATTGGGCCATTTTTTAACGGAAGCCACAATAATGAGTGTCATTTTCCTTGACATGTTGGAACTGTTTGTGTACCCCCAGTTAGTGGTTTTGCAGTTGAACATCATCTACCAACAGGATGGAGCTCCCTCATACTGTAGTTGCACATTCGAGAATCTCTCTCGGCAACCTTCCCGAATCATTGGATTGGGCACGATGGACAAATCCCTTGGCCCCCACATTCGCTGGATATCACTTAGCTGGATTTTTTTTATGGGGATACATAAAGGACCAAGTGTATGCTACCTATGTGCCTGACCTTTCAACGTTACAAGCCTGCATCAGTGATGTGCCTCACTAACCCCGAACATGGCCAGAAATCGAGTACAGATTTGATATTCTTCGTGCAACCAATGGGTCACATATTGAAGTTTACTAATCTAGCAATTGTTACACAAACTCTTTGTGTCACAGTAAAATTCTCTGAGTTCCTTTTTTGTATACCACAAATTGGTATTCATTTAGATTTTACATTTTTCCACAGTGTTGGATTGAAATGTAGGAGGTTTTAAAGGAACACCCTGTACTTTTTTTAAAGATATTGCCTTCATATAGGTGTTGAGTAGATATTTTTGGAACGTCCTGTGTAATGAAAATAGTTTTATATGCCTTTTGATGCAAGTCTATCAGCTAAGTTCATTATTATTTATTTGTAGTTCAATTAATGCATTTAAATTTAATCTTTAAGCCCAAAATACTATTATTATAATAGCGCATTATTTTTTTAGTCATTAAGATAGTTAATAAGATTTTTGGAGATATTTATTGATTTGGTCTTACTGGGGAAAATCAACATTTTCTTGACAAAATCTACATGTAATTATTTATTCTATTTGTTGACTTGCAACTTTATGGTTTTATTTATATTCCATAAATTCTATGAGATGATATTGTTTTCCAACTTGAATCAATTTTTATGAAAGTAGGGCCTATTAAAGGTTTACTCATTGCTCCGTTTTCTTGGGTAGTAGTTGAAATATTAAGCGATTTTGTCTTGAAGATTTTTATCAAAAATTTTTAAGATGCTGTTCAAGTATTAGAAAAATACAACTTAGAACATATTTTTTTAGTCAATTCAAAGCAAGCTCACTTGTCATTTGTTGCTTCTACAACAATAATTCTTCTTGTTTAATAGCAATTCCTCTAATCAACTGGTGAAATTTCTACATTTCCAGAATATTTTAAAGTGAGGTTTTATTCATATGTTGAACCTCTTTAGTTTCTGCTAATTTGATATTTTTATTTGTTATGTTTTATCTTCATATTTTTTGTATACAAGAAGCTAGATTGAAACATTTTGTGAGAGAATTATAGGATTATGAATTTTTTTCTAAAAATAAGTAACTAATCCTTTGTTAGTGCTATAAAATTGATAGTATAGAATTGTTTAAACTGTAGTGAAACTAGTCAGTTTACATGTGAAATTTGTTTTGCATCTAATCAAAAAGAACTGAATTACATTCTTGGGTGGAATGTACATAGGCCTTCCTTATACTGTTAGTACTTGTTTAATTTTTTGTGTATCATTAATTTTCAAATAGGTTTGCTGTTTGTTTTAAATTGTTAAAGTTGTGTAATGTGACAGCTAATATATGCTAATCAGCTAACTACTGCCAAGCAACAACTTTTGTGCTGCATGTTTTGAGACTTCACTTCTTTATTCCTTTGAAGTTTGGATAGTATCTCTTTCGGCAAGTATTGCTGGAGTGATGGTGAGTATGCATGTTTTTTATTTTTTGCATAATGCTGATTAGTAATCAAGTTAGATACTTTCTCTTTTTGCTATCTCTGTAAAAATGCTAATTAACTTTTTTATGTATTATGGAAGAATAATTTATACTTATTTCTGCCACACAATCTCTTTTTGTGTGTCATTAGTGCTAAGAAAGTTTCTTTTAAAAAATTTCCTTTGTCTAATAATCTTTTGTTTCATGATAAGTAATTGCTGAAGTTAATTTTATATATGTCAATAAATATAACTTACTACAATATTTTTATTGACACTTTATAATTTGGTTGTTTTTTCCAAACAAACTTGTTGATTAGTATTTTTAATTGAAATGATCTTATATTTTATGCCAAATTCCTTTGGTAATTATTTTATATAATATTTAATTTATTTTCCCATTTTTTCTCACAGAGGGCAGCCAAACCCAGGATATCCACATTCATGTGACTCACCACAATTTTCCCATGAGAAGTAAGGAAATGTATACTTTATCTTACTTTGTAATTAGGGATTAAATCACATTAAATGCAAACTGCTCAGATAATAGGGGGTATTATGACTTTTTCCTTGTTAAAATAGATGGCATTATTTCGCTCAGTAACAAAATTTCTGCCGCAACAGACTTCATGTTATACAATATTTCCCTCCCTCCAGTTACATTTAGAAAATCAAATGGATGTGTATAATTAAAATTTCTGATAGCAAGCTTACTTTGGGAAATATAAACATAAGGTATGATGCCTTTATTATTTTTAATAAATGTTCGAAATATAATGATGCATTATTTTGTGACCACACTGGTTCTTATAAAATTAACTTCATTTATAAATTATATATATATATATATATATATATATATATATATATATATATATATATATATATATATAAATATATATAATACAGGGTGTTCCTAAATTATACCAACAAAATGATAGGTGTTGTAGGGTGGCAAGTTACAATTTTTTTTCTTCTAACTCGACAGAAACACATGGCACCAAATTCACCATTTGCAATCCATACACACATGCTTACAAGCAATACTAAATAAACAGAGTGAGCAAAACATTTCACTGTGCACTGAGGCAGCGAATCACAGGTCACATGCAAAGCACAAGGATTGCCTTAACACCAGGTGCTTAGGGACGAGATTTCTCACTTCGTAGCTCAAACAGGAAACTGCTCCGGACACAGGGACCTGGTGTTTCACACATCGGACATGCCACCCTACAACTTCTATCATTTTGTTAGTATAATTTAGGAACACCCTGTATATGATGTAATATGTAGATTGTTTTGATTTATGCTACTTGGCCTGAGAAATATGGGCAGTGACATGTATAAAAATGACAGATTTCTAGAACATGTGAATAGAAATTGTGGATTGCTACCTTTATGTAAGTAAAATAAGGTTCCTGAAAATAATCAGCTGCACTCATTCATTTGATGCAAGCTAGTTTTTCATCATATTTATAGGCAGGCTTATAGGGTCAATGTTATGGTTTTTGTATTTTGTGTGGTTGTGAGAATTGCATGAAAAAATATCAGGTTTGTTTGTATCTGAATTTTGCTTGTAAAGAATCGTATCCCAATCATTTTTATTTCCATCTCTCTAACTGCATGGCAATGAATGCATCATTTCCAAAGAAATAAGTAGGTACTTATTTAAAAATAAAGTGATGCATTGAAGCTAGTGCATGATTTTGAAATTATTTCTTAATTCATTGATGTGTTGATGCAAAAGTTTAATACTTAAGTTCCTTCCATTAAGATATTATCTAGCTATTACTTTAGTGTGTTGATATTTACAATAAATTTGTAGTACGGTATAGTCTAATTAGTACAAATTCCAAGGGACTTCAATTTTCATGGTTTGTAATAGTGACGTTATTATAACAAGCAATATATACCTTTGTTTTCACAGAGGGCTGAAGAAAACTTCTTATAAAAGTTCATTTTGTATTAAGTAATTTTGTATTGCCAAGGTTTCATTGGAGATACAGTCAAACCTCGATTTAGCACCACTGTTTTTCCATCACTGACATTGGTTTTAAAGCAGAGATGGTGGTAAATCGAGGTATATACTTTCTCTCTGTAATCATAAAATGGAGCTTCTGTTCATAACGATTCATGGGCAGTATGTGGGGGTGATACTATATGGGGGGTACTAAATTGGGGTTTGACTTTACTTCAATTTCCCAAAGACTTTTAGCAGGCTAATTCATTAATTGGACAGTTTTCAAAATGAAATCAATTCATTAATGAGATCTTATCCTTGTAAGTGTATTTTAATAATATGGAATAGACTCTCATGTGTGGCATTTCAACAACCAGCTCCTCCCAGTAAAAATAAGCCATCTTCTGGTTGTAGTCATTGTCTGCTCAAAAAATCTCTTTTCCATCCCATAAAACTCACCCTATTCAAAATATATTACAGGCACTCCCCGGGTTATGTAAGGAATGCGTTCCAGCACCGGTTACGTAACTCGAAATTTGCATAAATCAGAAATTACTACGGATAGTACACAGAACAACAGAGGTGGGGAAATTGCACATATAATGAAAAACTAACAGTTGTATTTACTTCTGAAGAATAATTGAAAGGCCGATATATAAATCATGTTTTAGCTAGGGAAATTATTGCTGCTACTTGTTGATGTGTGTTGTTGTATAGCATCAGATGAAAATAAAATACAATCCTTGACTGTTACTATGTTAATATTATAATGTAATTTATTTTTGTATTCATATGAGTGCAGATATACACTGCAATTATAGCCAGTCGCTAGAATTAGGTAGATTGTTAAATTGATTCACTAGATTTGTAGGTAGTCGTTGTGGCCTTTTTTTAGGCACTATTTTGAACCCAAAGTCCCTAGATATAGCTAAAAATTTGCTAGATTGACAACAGTGGCTGGGTAGCATAGTGGGGCTACTGCATTACAACTCATGCTTTGCGTTCTTCCTCTGCGCACATATTTAGTTCCCTCTTGCTTATGAAAACCGCTAACGTAAACTTCAAAGTAAACAATGAAATTTTTTTAGTAATTTATGGGACCACTCATGTAAGTGTGGGTTTACATGAGTTGAGGCTTATGTAGCCCGGGGAGTGCCTGTGCATCAAATGAAAGATGTTTTGTCCAATTTTTACTGTTTTCTTTTAATCCACTTGTTTTATTTTGGCGACCCTATCATTAGGGGGGAGAGGAAAATTTTCAGAAATTTACATAACAGGGATATCTAATGACAGGAAATTTCATAAAGATTAAAAATATGCAGGCATAATAGCAAGGATTATTGGAGGACAGGGGGAGGAAGGGTGGGGGGAGGGGCTGGAGGAAATCCTCGTCAAATATAGGCAGTATGGGTGTTATAGACTGGGAATTTCATAAAGATTAAAAATTTACAGGAATTATAGCAAATCGATTTTTCAAAAATAATTTATTCTGAAATAAAATACAGCCTTACCTCATTTTATGAACTTAAATCGTTCCACGAAAACTGTTTGTTAGGCGAAAACTCTTTACTTCCTATGTAAAAAATTTTAATTGGTTCCAAAGGTCAAAATTAAGAAAATATCCCATAATTCACTTAAAAACATTACAGAATGATGCCAAATTGAGAGAAAAACATGAATAATGATATATACCAATGTATATAAATGCCATTTTTAGTCATTAGCCTATGATATATTACTCTATATATTAGCAGGAGATTAGCCTATGTTAGCCTACAATAGGTTAAATGTGGTGCATATATCCTTCGACTGCTCACCTTTCTCCAATCTTTGAATAATATTTAGCTTCTGGACTACGCTTAAAGCCCTTCTCTCTTATTTCACTTTACCACTTGCAATACCTGAAAGGCTGGCATGTTTAGGGGCCATGATTCACAAAAATATATCTTGATTTAAAAGATAAAAATGCACACCACTCAGCGAACTGAATTTCATAAAGAACAGCAATGCACATACTGAGACCGAGATGATGATTCTTATTTGGAACAGCGTGATCCAATCTGACGAACTTTACCTAGCTTTCCTGAACTTTCCCAAAGCAGATAGAGCACATATAAGCAAAAATTTATTCAATACTTGAAAAATAGAATTTTCATGCAAACCTAACGAACTCGTATAAGCGAAAATTTGTTCGCAAATCGAAAAATAGGCATGAAATTGCTCAGTTCGTATAAGCAAAATCTCGGAAGTTCATAAAACGAGGGAAGGCTGTATTGTATATTCCAGTATACAAGATGACAAGACAACTTGGTGTCTAAGTCGACCATGATTTTTTCAACTAAAAATTGATTTTTACATGTATTTTTTTATATCTATCACTGTTTCATTACTCTCAAGCTACTATCTAAGAAAGAACTTTTCAATGAAAATCGATACTTTATTGCCGAATTTATTACACTTTCAGCTACAACAACATAGTTAGTAGCGATTAAGTTTGAGATGTGGATTTATGTCCAATAAAATGGGTTGCAGAACATTAGACTAGAATGTGTTGAGTTCTGTGAAATCATGGACTGAGTTGGCTCATGTTGGTGACATCATCGAAGTTTTTCTGAGAACAATACTTGGATTAAGCTGAGCTTGGTTTATCATGACTACTGTACATTTATTTTGGGTTTTTTAGATCTGGTAATCTCCTGTGTTGGAATACAGTAATTCCCTTCTGTAAGTCACCTTGTTATATGTTGTCAATGAATTAAGTAACATGTTTCATTATAATTTGCATTGCCTCACATATACGTTGTTTGAGAATCAAGTTGTTTGAAAATCAAGCAATTGCAATTGTAATACAGTAACTGTTACTAGAATTTTAAATCCCTTAGTCATGTTTTTAATTTTTATATAAATTATCATTTATGTATTTTAATTTCATTTTGCTTCCCCATATGTGGTTGCAAAAATACATCTGTTCACTGCCGAATGACCCCCGTATGTGGTCTCAGTGTTATGCAGTAGTTATAACTTGTGAATCTTCCCAGGTGAGTACTTTTATATGTATTAATTTTATTTCATTTTGTTAGCTTATTTTTCATTAATAGTATGTCATATGTTCTTTATTATCATGAATTATTTGGGGTATAAATGGTAGAAATTTATCAGAAAATGTCAGCCAAGAGTGTACCCTTAAGTCTCATGTATAATGCACACCACATACTGAGCCCATGCTCCAAGAGTGCGAATTCTCATGTATAATAGGCACTCATAGCACGTGGAATCAACTAAGGAGTGATCCCATAAAATTATTTCCTTTAAAGCAGTGGTGGGCAATCGACAACCTGTGAGTCGCATCCAGCCCTTGAGGACATTGTATCCGGCTTGTGAAACTAAAGAGAACAATTCATTAAATTTCTTACTAAAAATGTAATTATTGTAATATAATATATGGCTAAAAATCTTTTCTGCCTAATTACAAGAAATTATTTTGATGACATTACAGGACATTAGGCCTCTTCTAGAATAATAATAAGGGTGTTGTAGTTTGCATTAATTCTAAGGGATGGATGAACTGTGAAACACTTCAAACATGACTAAATAAGATATGGGGAAAAAGGAATGGCTCCTTTAAATCAAAATCATTACTTAAAATTGATTCGGCTTGGCTTCACATTGTTAATATTTCTAAGCAGTTAGTGAAAAAACATTTCAATTTAGGAATTATTCCCGGAGGTCTGATAGACTTCAACCACTGGATATTTCAGTGAACAAATCCTTTAAATCAATAATTAAGAAGGTACTGGGAAAATTGGATGATAGATTGCACACCTATGCAATGTCTGGTAGGATGCAATGAGCATCATATGTAGAGGTTTGCAAGTGGATTGTTGTTATTTGGGCTGAAACCACCCCTAATTGCATCATTAATTGTTTCCAGACATCATTCATTCAGTAATGACTATTACCAGAGTGATTCATCATCCGACGAAAGCAAAAAAATTCCTTCTGAAAGGGATTTACCGAATTCATTTTTTGTTGTCTTTAATAATGATTTTAATTCTGAAACAAACTGGGGGATTTGATGGATTTGAAGTATAATTTTCTCTCATTAATAAAATATTTAAACAGCTTTTTAATTAAACCCACTATTTATGTATGTTTTTAACATTTAGCAACCTTACACCCTGAGTTCTGGAGTAATCGAATTTGATTTGTAAACTCATTCGTATAAACTTATCTTTAACCATTCAAGTTCAAGACTGCTTTTTTCCATTTGGATAATGTTAGGTTGAGTTCAGTGTAGTTTTGATTTGTGTTTGAAAATTAATAATACTAATCATAATGATTGGAAACTTGACCATAAGAATGACTAAAAGAATAAAAATTTATTTTTCTTCCATCGATATAATACAGGAATTAATTTTGAATATGAGCATTCTTCTTTTTTAACTGAAAATCTTTCGCTGACAAAGTAAATCATTTGTTGATGATATAGCGAAATCGCATAGTACAATGCATTTGATACATACAATTGGATTGCGGCAAAAAGGGACTTTCGGGAAATCTTCATGTAATATAACAGTTTGGGTTGCAGGATTTGCAGAATTACATTGAAGTAATTAAAGTTGTGGGAGTACATTAAATAGAAGTAAGAAAATTCATTTCAACTGAAAAGTCATTAAAAAAAATTGTTTTGAGTAAAAATTTTCTCTTAAAAATGCATACCTTATGGATAACCCACACTAACAAATTGTATCAAAGTTCCTAAAAAACCTTGTATAATTTAAAGCAGTGTTTCTCAACCACCGGTATTGCCCGGTCCTTGAAATTACATTTTTCTTGTACAAGCTTTATAATGGACAGCACTGGTTAATGAAAGACTTGTGTTTTCAGTTCTCAAAGTGTAAAATTGTAAGATGATTGGGGGTTTAGAATTGATTTTACCGGTCCTTAGTGGATTATTCAGATAATACACCAGTTCGCGGTAAACTTTCTATTATTACACTGGTCTGCAATGAACTTCCGGTTGATAACTGCTGATCTAAAGGAAAAAGGACAAAATTCTGAGCCACCTCCATGTTAGCAATTTATTCTGGAAGTTCTTTCACCGTCTTTCTGAACGAGCTACGGATTGTGTCATTCATCAGGATCTAAATCTTGAATGAAGCAACTATGCTTGGCGAGCTGTTAATATAAGCCATTTGCTGCTACAAGAAGATTTATGCAGAAAGGAAAAAGGCAGCTATCCAACCCACTCTTCATGCTTTTTTAAGCCCAAAGATGTATTATCTGTTCCCTCCACAACCTGCACTGATCACGAGCGAAGAAAGCAAAAGCCTTTAACTTATTTTTCAAACTCTGCTTCTACAACTTTAGAAAAGGGATATGCTTACTAATATATGTAAGTTACCTTTATTATGTTATATTTTTAGCCCTTTGCTTTCTAAAAAAATCGCTTATGTATTCGGTTTGTCTGTCCATCTGTTCGGGCAATATCTCTGGATTCCTGCAATCTGGAAATGTTAAATTTTCATAATAGTTTGCTCTATATGAGGGCTTCACAAGGCGTAAATTTTGTGTATCTAGGATTATCTGCTGGGAAGTAATTGTGTCTTTTTTTGACCACTTCATTTTATCTCTACCTCCGTATGAAAAAATGATGGTGCAAGGCTTTATAAATTTGCATTTTTAGATTAGTTAAATTAAGATATGTGCTTGAGACATGAACAGTCCTATAGCTGAAAGACTGAAGTTTGCATTTTTATACAACAGAATTCACATCTGTGTTGAATGAGAGCGAGCAATTGTTTTATCCAAAAAGGAGGGAAAATATTCTTCACCGTACTGTAAATGAAAGAATGAAGTTATTTTTCTCGATGAAAAACTTCATATCCATGCTGAATTTGGATTAAAATTCGATTTTAATCATAAAATTATGAAAAGTTTTCGGTTTTCAACGGTGAAAATTATTAACTACCATAGCAATGACTCCAATGTCTTTCAATGGGAATTGATTTCAAGAACATTGATTTAAGGTTTGGACTGCATTATAATCCATTTGATTTCAGCCAACGACGTATACATATGTTGACGACAATTTTAAATTAATTTTATATCCGGATATGTAGGTACTAAAAGGCACGGATGGTGATACCATAATCATTGCGCTTCTTCTATACACTTGGCCAGATCCGATAATCCCTACGTACTTGGGACTCCATATACCAACAAGTCGGGAGACGTCTATGGCGAAATGAAAGGTTTCCCCGTACTGAAAAATGAGTATAGGTCGTCAGATGGCCTTATGGTATTTCTAAAAGCACCTTCCATAAAATTAATATAATCCATCTGAGAGAGTGTCTCTCGTGCTTAGTTTCTTTTACGTTGCTGTCGAAGGAGCTTCGTCCCATATACGCACTCGGGGACTTTTTTCCGCATTCATAGTCGTTTGTTACCCAACAAGATTATATATTTTTTATCAAAATATTCATTCATACATTAGGTTGTGCATTATATTCACGTCACATTAATTTTCTCACTAATGATCACGGTTTCGCGAATGAGGAGCGCAAATTAACGAGTATACTTTCTGATTTATTGCGAAAAATTAACTGTTCTAGGGTGGTGGCCGAAGTCAACAACAACACATTCACCATAATGTACATAACAGCAAACAAAGCAGCATGGAAGAAGCCTTATTTTTAGTTATACACTTTTAGTCAGTGCTATTTTTCCAACACAAAAGGTGCCGGAACGCGAAAGAGGTGAATGGGGACAAAAAAAGCAACTGAATGTATATTATATATACGTGTAATTGTACAATATGAGTAAAACGTCATTGCATTGCAAATAACTTCATGTCATTTGTTGCAAGTTATGCAAATTAGTATTATTTGCATTGAAGGTTCCGTAATGGCGTTCCGCCAGAAAAAATCACTGCTTTTAGTTATATTTAAGTGGAAGGAATTCAATTTATAACAGTTTTATAGATAAAAATTGATTAAATTAATTGAAATATACGCCGATATTAGATACCGCTTTCTAAGAAATATACACTTCGAAAACTAAAAATCCTACTTAAATGTATAAAAATAAAAGTTGATGGACATCGTCGATTTTTGGGAAAAATAAGCAATGGTAGTGGTCGGTTTTTAAGAAATATTAACGCCTAGTAAAAAATGAAAAAAATTGTTACATAAATTATATTCCTTCCATAAAATGTCCAATAAAACAGCTTGCATTGCAAAACATTACCTACATAAAAACGGGATAATATTGGTCGCGTGGTGAGCGAATCCCTCACCCCAAGAATAAACATGCTTTCATTTTTTTCTATACAAGTTACGACTTTCGGGATCAGTAAACCTTCCCAAAAGTATTCGAATTTACATCACATGTTATCCCAGATTATTTAACCTACTTTCCAGAATGGAAATATGCTTATACTTTCGTCGTTGTATCTGTTTGCCTGCCCCCTGTTAACGTTTGAACCAATAAACCGATTTTCATGACACTTGGTAGAAATACCTTGCTAATGGAGCTCCCTAGGATAGTTTTTGTTACGAAGATTGAAAGCCCTGGGTTCGATTCTAGGAACAATCTTTCCTATTTGATTTACATGGGAGATCTGAAATCCACAGTGCAGGGTAATTTTCCCTTGCACATTAAATTATCTTAGAATTGTAATATCGGAGCGAGATTTCTACTATTCTCTGAAAAAGGGATGGAGATTCTTATTTTTATCCTACAATTGTGCTTTTCGATCGTATTTCTTCGAATTTCGCGTAAAAACACGTTTTTGCAATTTTTATCACATTACGGGTGTTGCCATTGCAACGACTATTGTTGGACTCGTATTCGCTATAACCTAGTATAATGCTCACACACACACACACACACAACGTTATTTTTGCCACACAAATACGCGTGGTTAATTTAGTTTTCCGTTCGAATGTATTTTTAATATTTTATAACGCTAAATTATGAAATTTGGGAGCACTGAGCAACTCATCCGCGGAGATTTTAACGCTATTAAAGCCAATATAAGCAATTGCTGCACCACAGTTAATTTAAGAAGGAAATTATGCATCATAAGTTCCATTTGGATCAACTTGTTTGTTCATGGGTAGCAAAAATAGGGATGCATACGATTGAGAGGATACTGCCGATTTGCCCACCTTTGAGAGTGTTACATTTGTTATGTACATACCAGTCTCCTCATATTGAAATTGTACAATTAAATTTTTAGCCTTATTTTACTTTTATAGCAATTTCCACATTTCTTTCTGGTGTTTTATATTTGAGAACTTTGCATTAGAGTATTTTACATTATTATCGAAAATTAATAAAATCTTTATGAAAAACATGTTAAAGCTTTTTTTAATTTATATTTTTACTTAAACATTTATTAAGGATACGAAATTGGAGAAGATATATCAATGCAAGAGAACTCACCTGTGTTTAATATCTCTGAAGCCTAAGGTAATGATAAATGATCGCCTCATTTTCTCAAGTCTCTTATTTATCTAGGATTATTTTTAGACCAAGAGGGGTTTATTATTCTAGACGGTGGAAAGTTAAGCAATTAATATTAGATGTGTGGGAATATATACCCAATATAAGGTCCGAGCGAGAGGGGAGAAAAATTATGGTTTTGTTTGGGAATATAACTTAGTGAACATTAAGTGAGTGACAAATTATTCTGACCATATAGCTCAATTGCTTAGAGTGGCCACATGTTAAGTGGAAGTCCCAGGTTCAATTCCTAATCAAGAATAGAATTTTTCTCCATCCCTCTCTTGTATTTGATTGTACTAAAGATTAGTAATGATGGCTGAAAGAGTGCTAAAATTTTTTTTGTAAGTTTTATAAATTTTCTTGTTTGGTTATTTATGTTTTTAAAATTTTATTTCATTTATCCAATATTTTTCCTAAGGATGTGTGGAAGATTTAATCTTTATCGTTTTTGCATTCCCAAATGGGGTCAGGCTTTTTGTTCACTGCCTTGTGACCTCATATGGATATGCAACGTAATGCAATATTGAAACCTTTATTTACTGTCTCATGATACTCAATCTTATCCTAAAGATACATAGAAAGTACTGAAAGAGCTTTTCTCCGGAGTACAAAAAAAAAATAATAAATTCAGCCATCAGTGGTGATGTGGGGAATTAAATTATTGACGATAAAGGTTAATGGTTTGAATGAAAATTTGTTCAAACAATTTGACCTTTTCAAAGGGAATGCATGTATAGGAAGTACTAATTTATAATTAAGAAAGCTTATTTTCAATTTAAAAAGTAGTAAGTGTATATTTATGTTTTAGTTTAGCATGTGTTACCAATAGTCATTGTATTAGGACAAAGTTTGGCTGTATTTTAAGTGTTTATTTTTTGGGTACTATTTAGATTTATAATTTAGATAGGTCTTAGAAAATTTAAGAAGACTAAATGCACATTTGCCTAGAAATTTTCTGTACATAGTGGCCTGTCAAATGCTTCATTTTAGAATCTGTTGTAGATGAATCACCAGTGAGTGCTTTCTAGCCAAAGTGCTTCATAAAACATTTTGGCGTCTATTGAGGCTATCTAAATTTTTGATGGATGCAGCCTTGATGTGGTGGAACTCCATATTCAGGAAAATGAATAAAATGTTTAGTAAAGAATCCACTTTAATGTGTAAGTGGATTCTTTACTAAACATTTTATTCATTTTACTGTATCTAAATTTTCTTTTGTATTCCAGCCATAAGGAATTTTTTCTTGATAATTCTTTTCTGAATTGGCATTTTCATGAAAAATGAGCAATTTTGACATTTGGTCATATTGTTATCCATGAACTTGATTAAAATGTAGTATTTTATAAGCTTATGTAGTTTTTACTTTCCTGAGGATTATAGGACACATGAGAACCACTTCTTTCACTTTTGTATATTCAAATGTTTAATTAAAAAAGTTATTTAAAAATCATTTTATTTTCTATTAGTAATATCATATTAGTTTCAAAGTAATCTCAGTGCATTGAATTCCTTCAATTTTTTTATTTCCATTCCAAATTAATATTTGTATTTTCATTATTTTAATTTAATATAGGAACTTTATCTTATTTGCTTTTAGGAGTCGTACATAGCTGGGTAGTATGACCTTTGGAAGTTCTAGCTCCCCCTCAGCGTATAGTGAAGGTATGTAGTTAATAAAAATGCAAGTTGCACCTTCCCAGCTTAAGGAGAAAAATAGTACGGTATTTTAGGTCAGATTGCTCCTTCAAAAAATTAATCAAAAAATCTAATCTTTCTGATGAAGAATTTAATTTTCAAGATAGCTTATTATGTTATTTATATTTATACATTCTCATAATTTAGTCTTGTTAAATAAAACTGGCAGTGCTATTTTGGAAATTCCCTTCAAGTTAATAGGTTGACTGCTCTGGCAGAAACTAGTTGACCTATGCATTGACTACCTGGAAACATGAAGTCTTCAACCCAGAAATACCACAAAAGCTTTCACGCGAACTTTAAATCTCCTTTGATCACTATTGTTGGCTCCAAGACAGGTTTAAAAATTACATTTGGCAGTCAATTTGTTAAATTAATATGTAGGAGCTCAAAACCCTCTTTCTAGGTCTTTTTCATTTTGTCCTATATGCGGATTTTTTAGTTTATTTATGTTTATATCCTCTTAATGAAAAATGGTCAAGTTTAATATACCTTTTTAATAAATGTTGCAGAAATTGGACAGATTTTCTTATTTTTCAAGTTGACCAGAAAAGCAACAAAGAAATTTCATGGTACTTTGCTGTGGTTCATTGAATTTAATTTTCGTGAAAACCCATTTTAACATATAAATGTTAGTTATGGTTATGTATTCTTTTACCCTTCTTCCTTTACTAATGCTTTCCAATCAAGGATACTATTAGTTGATAATCTTGTATAAGCAACAAGTCTTGTCTCTAAACGAGCATAAAACTGGGTAATATGTTAGCACATAGATTATTGTTAATGTCTTAATCTAATAGACAGGAGTTTTACTTGTGATTCTATTTTCCTTCTTAAAAATGTATGAATGGTCTTCATCAGATAAAAGGATATATGAAGTGATAAATTTTATTTTCGTCATTAAGTTGTGCTCATGAAAATTTGATCAATGAATAATTTTTGCATGAAAATGATGATACTTTGATGCAAGGTGGGTTTTCTGGGTCGGTTTTGGCATTTGGTCCTATATTAGTGAATATTATTTTTTGTTGAGAATTTCCATTTTCTTTTATTTTGTTTTCTGCTTTAATGTTTTATCAAGTATTTTTTCACTGAGCATATAAATTATTTTCTGAGGTTGTTACCTTCTAGAGTAATTGTTAACTCTTCAAGTTTTATTATAATTAGTTATATTGAAAGTTATAATTATGTTCCATGAACTTAAATACTAGATACTTCATTTAATGTTTCCACTTAACATTTTGCATAATGTTTTGTGCTTAGCATTTTGCATGCGTTTTAACTAATACTGTTCTGAAATACCTGCTTTTGCAGTTGATTTCCGATGAAGATATTTATTATGGCAAATAAATAATAAAGGAATTTCAGTACATATTTTTTCTTTATCCCTGCCAGCTCGGCATTTAAATAACAAAAGGACCACCATTTGTCACAGTCATTTGGTTAAATCTAAAAAAAAACAAACATTTCATTGGGTAGAATCACACAGTTTTGGTAGTATATTAAGGTCTGTCACGCAAGCTTTATTACATGTTAAATGTAAAAGTTTTTAAAAATTACCTTCATTCATGATTTCATAGAAGATTGGTGTTTTTAGCACTTCATTATGCCAGCAATACATTTGAGTGTCTGGTTTCTTAATGATACTTTACAGCAAAAGAAGAGCTAAAAGAACTTATCTGTGCTGAAGTCATTGGTTTACATATAAAAACTGAAAATCACTTATTTAGCACATCAGTATCAATATTTGCTTTAATCACAAACATGTCAACCAAAACTTCTTTGAAAAAGTAACTCTTAAAGTCTATGGTATTGTTTATATTGTTGATGAAAATTAAAATTCCTATCATTCTTCTAAAAAAATTATGATTGTTGACTTTTCATATTTTTCTCCATCAATCATCTTTAGGTCTCTCAATTTTTGACTAATTGTGACATCTTCATCCTCACTTGCCTCAATATCACTGAAGGATAAATAATCTTCACTGTCATGGATGTTACCTAATCAATATTCCCTTTCACTTCTAATTTCAATACTGCTGTCTCTGACAGCACATTTTCATGATTGAAGACGTAACATCTTAAAATCATAATCTCTATGGCACAAGTCTCCTAATTACATCCTGTGGGCCATATCCCACCTATGCGGGAATTTCACCTGGCCCGTCTTACCTGAACTTCTAAGACATACAAATTTGTATATTTGTCCACAAGAAGTGTCATTAGAAAATCTAAATGATTTTTTCTAGTACCTCAATGCAATATACTGTATTTTTTGGCATATAAGATGCATCGGGGTATATGATGCACCCCGGTTTTAAAAAAGATTTTTCAGGAAAAAAAGTATTTTGGTTCACCAAGGACTTTAGGAAGGGCCACATCGTGTATCATTTCCACCCCTGATTAAGTCCATATCTTGCAACATTTACTGAAAATATTATGGTGTGATAGCAGTTAAATATAATATTTTAGATAAACTTAATTTGTAAAATAAATAGGGATGATCTAAAACATAAATAATTGCTTCAAGACTGGTATAGCTAAATGTGACCTGTGGGAACTCTGCAGTCATATTAATTAAGCTGTTGGAGTGTACTATACTTAATGCAAAATGATATTTTAATTTAATTGGATACATAACAAATGGGATGCATATTTAATAATGATACATAAGTTCAACTAGTGCTTTTTCTTCTGCAACTCTTTTTGCCTCGTACATACCGATTTTTATCGATACAGCAATACCAAACTTCTTCTTTTCTACTATCCATCACTTTCTCCTCTAGTTGTGGCCATTTAAGACCAACCTTATGAATACTATGTTTCTCTTGTTCTGTCAGCTTCAGTTTTTCCTCGTTTACTCCATTCATGGAACATTTTTTCTTTAGGATGTGGACCAAAATGACATGCTGCTGCTTGGTTTTCAAGTGTTTTTGCATATTGAATCACCTGAAGCTTATAGGTAATAGTTTAGGCATATCTTTTCATTCTTGTAGCCATTGCGATCTCAATGTATGTAACATTATTTATCCACAAATTCTACTGTTCCGTGGCATTAATTGCACTATTCAATGGGCTTATTAGAAACTAAAGCATCGCAAACACACAGAAATTGTAATCACTGTGAGTGGACATGTATTAAAGCACAATAATGAAAATGCGTCATTGGAATGCACGTTGCATAAGGTATTACTGAATGTGTTAACAATTTTTTCACCAATAATTAGTAATAATGTTTTATGTTTATGGTGATGAATGACTGCCAATCATTTCATTTTGAGGATGAGTGTGTTCGTTAGTGTCAGCATTAACCTTCGGCGTATAAGATGCAGGCTGATTTTGGGAGTGATTTTCTGGAAAAAGTGTCTTATATGGTGAAAAATATGGTACTTTTAATATAAATGTATAACTCATTAAACAATAAAAAATTCTCATCTAGCTCTTTCAACTCCACACACAGCCTTATCAGTCATTTGAGAGCTATTATGTGGCCTATGCAGTGGTATATAAAGCCTCATATGGGCCTTTTTAATATAAGGTTTGGTGACCCCTACTCCACAGTATAGTATGCTAAAAAGCATTTTACTGCAATGGGACACAATTGATAAAACCTGTCTTGGGTATTAAACATCCAGTTATACTATTATTTGTTGGTATGTTGTTTTTAAATAACATACCTAATAAACCATTTTAGGCATCATTTCTCACATATGTTTACTGTGTGTAGTAACCTAGGAAGAAAGAAAGTTTTTAGCTGTACCAATGAAATTATTTCAGTAAAGGTCTTTTATATTTTTTTAAAGTTAATATGGGAGGCAAATGTGAAGAGATGAAAAATGAGTTGGTTAAATATCATTGCTTAAAAATTAAATTACGTGGTATCTCAAGAGAATGTGGAACGTTACATAAATTAGCATTATATCCTTATATCCATGGCCATGCCATGCTGATGGATGGGGCAGCTCAGTGACCAACTCAGATGCCTCTCGAAAGAGGTTCCAAAATAAAAATTTATTTCCATAAATATCCATAATTTTTCAACATCATTTATTTTTAGAATACCTACCAACAAAGTTGCAATGAATCATCTTTTAAGTGTTTATACCAAATTGACCTTGGGCTACATAGTAGTCTTATTGTAGCAGAATTCTTCGGTGTGTATACAAGAGGCAGAGAAACCAGTACACTTATATTAACATTCTTGTATATAGTGTAACAAGGAATATACAACAGCTTATTTTTTAATTTTATTTGGCTACACTATACCCACTCTCTGTGTTTATTTATATTGAAAACTTGGGTAATTTTCATTTTACTTCTACTTTTCATTTTTGACAACTGGGGTGCATTGAGAAAAAAATTTAAAAGAGCATCATATTTTATCTCACCTCAGGTGGCAAACTGTCTGGGTACAGCCCTGAATTTTTCTCAACCTCTGTGGCTATGCCTTATTTTCATATTCAACAAATATCAGGTATTAGTGACTCGTAGAAATTCTGCAGCTTAGAAAATGCCCGAGAATCAACTTGGAAATATTCGCGTACCATTGTTTGGAGGAAATAGAGGTAAAAATTCATTAGCATTTAAAGAACATGTTTATGCATCCTGTCTGAAAAATATAGTAGTAAAATTCAAAATATATTCTATTTAATCTATAAAAAGCTATTTTGTCATGTTTGTATGCATATATTTTATTGTTTGTGTGCTATTGTCCTTCTTTGCACAATGCATGTTACTTTAATAATGACCTTAAAACTTGCTTCTGCATTACTGTTGGAACTACATATATTGCCTCTTGCTCTCTTCACATTTGTCTCTCAGATATTCATTGGTATTTCACTGTCAGCAAAGATAAAATGTAATTTTTTAACTAGTTTATCATTTTATGTTTCCCATATAATAATTGTTGAGGCTCAAAATGAAAAACACTCATTATAAATCTTCCTGTTTCTAATTAATGCAGTATTTTACTTAATGCTGTCTGATTTCTTAAGTTACTTAGTTTCTTGTTGAAAACAGTTCTTACAAATGAAAACTAAACTCCTCGTCAGTGGCAGACTTGGAAATTTCCTTCCCCTAAGGCAAATTATTTTTGGCCCCCTTTATGGCACTTTTTTCCTAAAAATTCACTCATCCATTTTGCTTGTCTGTCCATATGCAGATCATAATAGTGCAATTCATTTTGTCTCAGTATCATTAATTTTCTTTTCATTCCCTTCATGAAGTCTCATTTTTATGACCACCTTGAAGTCTCGCTACCTCTAGGACATTGCCTACTTTGGCCTTATTGCAGGTCCACTAATACTCCTCATGCATTTCATGACATGTTATGTAGATGATATTGGCCTGTTGAGAATTACTGACAGAACATATACTACATATATACCTATCTAAAACTAATAATATCATCAATTTCCATGTTCAACCTTGCGTATTAATGTACCATATTCCAGTGTTAATAGGAGAAGCATTTTTGTTGCGATCCATTTTGGTTACGGTGCTGCTTGTGACTGTCCCAAGGCAATTTTACTCAGTGGAAAAGCATTTAGAAAGCAATAAAAAATAAAATAAAATGCAGTAATCATGCATTTTGAGCAGCTAGAGATTTGTGACCATTATATAATTAATTATATCATGAAAATTCGTCTATATTTGTTATGAGTTTTTATTTATTCATAATCACTATGAGAATGCTATATACTGAGTTGATTTATTTTACAGGTGATTTCAGGTATTCTTCCCTGCCAACAGATTACACTTAATATATTTAGTGTTCTACTCAGAGGAAGGAGGGAATTGAAATACCTTGGAGAAATTAAACATCTCAACAGTGCTCTCTCTAAATGAATGGGTCAAGAGTTCCTAAATGGTGGACAACCTTTGTTGCAGTTCCAACAACAACAATATTTGAATTTGCTTTGTTTTCAATTTTAGCGAATCCAAGTTGATGATGAATTGATTCTCTGTTATCAAAAGTTATTAAAAATTGTACACACTGTAAAATATTTTTATTATTCCTTTACCTTAAATAGCTATAGAAATTTTATGTTAAATAAATCATAAGCTATTAGATGTGTAATCACAAACTATCTATAGTTTTGCAAAGAATTTAATTTTTTAAAAGAAACATGGAATGATTAATAATAAGAATGAACTGTATACCTTTATATAGAGACATTTTTAACCTAAGTGGACTATGGAATTAAATAATAATAATAAATTCCAAAAAGTGAGGGTGAAGAAATCCTCCCTTATAGAATCATTCCATCTAATTTTAAAGAATTGTTCTGATGATACGAGGCAATGAGAGAAATTTTGACGATTTAAACCTTTGCATTCCTGTGTTGTGCTGAAATTGACATAGCTTTTGATTGCTTGAGATCCTATTGTCATGCTTATTATGTTAGTTACCTGAAAAAAGGTGAACCCCTCCTAAAACATTAACAACAAAATTTTACCAGTGCCAATAATACCCTAAGGCAGTGTTGCCCAAATTTTTCTAATGGTGAGCCACATCAGTGGTTGTGAATCCCATTGGAAGTTGCCAATTCTTCGGTGGGCCGGATTAGAGTTTAAATCGGAAGTTTTCTATATATTCTGAGGTGCCATATAAGTGAAACTCAAGTCTAAATAAGGTTTTCATGGCTAACATTTCATTATTTAAAAGTTTTATTATAAAAATGTATGAATTTGTGTTAAATTTTTTTAATTGCTTTTTTGCCATAGCTTCGCAGGCCACACAAAAACCCTTCGTGGGTTGCATTTGGCCCATGGGCCGTAGTTTGGGCACCTTGCCCTAAGGAATTCAAAATACTTTCTTCATTTGAATTGCATACAGCAGTTATTCTATATTTTAGGACATGTTCACTTTGATAATGCTGATTTTTTTGCTGCAGCTACTTGGCAACTTGATATAAAAACATTAGATTTACTTAGTATATACTTATATTAGATGAATCTTGGCTTTCCAAATGTTAAAATAGAAAAAAAACTTATATTCAGATAATTGCAGTATGTATACTAAGCGTTTTACTGCCAAGCCTAGAGCTGTATACCATGCTAAAAATGCCTCACTGACTTTTTTAATAATATAATCAATTGGTAATTTATCCATATTAAACCTATTTTTGAAGCTAAGGGGTTGAAAACATTGAGGATCATTCAGAATAAATGATTAATCAATCTGTCGCCAAAAAAGAAGTTGGGTGAAAACAAAAAAGTCCACATCAGATAGGCTAAATCGGTTTGTGGCAGTCTTAGCATGGTGTGCTGATTCAGCTCACTGGCAGCAAAAGGGTAAATCAACATGATACCTGTCTCTAATTGGTATTGAAATTAATCAGTATCATTGATATTAACATTTTCAATTTTAACTTATCAATTCTCTGTAAAAAAAGTTTAATTAATCCTATATGATAAGAGTAAGTTCTTGATTTATGTAGTAGGTGAATTCTCAGAAAACATGACATTAAACCAAATGACAAAACAAAACCTATGTTTCCATAGACCAGGGGCATGCAACATATAGCCCATAAACTTCATTAAGCCCACGAACGCATTCTTTATGTCCTATGAAGCTTTGATGAAGATGATGTTTACTACAAATAATTTTGTATATTTTAATTGCTCTTGTTGCCATTAAATCTTGCCTGCTCAAGTTTTATGCAAAGAAATGGTTTAGACTTGATTTTCCTTTTTAGTGTCACATATGATCTCTCATAAACTCTGATGTAAACTCTCATCTGGCCTACCAAGGCACTTGTGACTTCAAATGCCAAAGTGTTTGGATCTACGAATGCAGCCTGCCATATATAAAGGTTGCACATCCCTGCCATAGACTTAATGATATACATCAAGGATATATCCTGGCCAGCAAGCTGCAATGACAATGACATGTTTAGTGGCATGAACATTGTCAGTCAAATCATTTTCAAATTCGAGGAACAATTCCTTTGGTCACACTTTCAGCACTGACATTTACTTTTTCTCTATTCACCTAAAATATCCTCTCAGTTGCAGAAGATACACACTATGCTCATTGTATGTCTACTGCATGTTACGCAGCTCTAAACCACATAATTATATCTAATTTCATCTCCAGCTTTATAGCTTACTCTTATTCTTTGATTTGAATGGTGTGTTGAACAAATTGAGGTAATTTTTTAAAGACAGCCTTATATCAGAATGACATATTATATATGATGTTTGTTCCCTGTTTTGATAGTAGTGTTATATCAAAACAATGCAAGTTGGTTCAACGGAATTATCGAACTAGTCTTATGGAATGATGCATTCTTAAATTCATTCATATTACATTAAGCATTGGCTCTTCAGAAATCCAAGAAACGTGGGAAGAACATTCTTCTGTACATAAATTATTCAGGATTTTTATAAATGGGAATGACCAATAAACCAAGTTTACTCAACCTTTACCAACCTTTATAGAGTTTCTGGGATGGGATTGTCTTGAAAACATGAAAAATATGTGTATTATATGGAAATTGGGTTGGGTTAGGTTGGTTGGGTTGGGTTGATTACAGCACAAACTTGGTGGCCAAATATATTAACAGAATGGGCCAGAATTTTTACTATGACTAGTCTTTAACTGTTTCCAATACAACCTGTCCCAGAAACTCTTCAAAGGTTGGTAATCCTGGGCATCAAGATTACATATGAGCATGAATATCTTATTATTTATCACAGAATTATGTTTAAAAGATGCTCATAATCTGCACATTTATCAGGATTCGATTCTGAGTTACTTTCTCATTAATTTAACATCATGAAATAGTTAAAATTTTATTGAAAATGATTTGATCCATTAGAGATCCCCTGCTGCGAGGGGGCAGGAACCTGAGCTCAGTTTTGAGATGAATCCTTGAGTTTTGAACAGCTAATCTAAGTTAATGACGGACATGAGGTCTAAGCAGCAGTCAGTTTTCAATGTGGTTTCAGCATTTTAACATGAGCCAATAATGTTACTGATGACCAGTTTTTCTCAAATGATATCTTAAGAAAACAAAAGTAATTTCATCAATGAAATATGAAAGAATGGAGAAAGAAAGACAGTAGGGATTAAGCAAGGAAGGAATTTGGACCATTATTTGACAAATGGTCTGTGCTTATAGTATAAACTGGGTACTCCATGTTGCCCTGTCCTACACAACCCTCAATTTCTTCATAACTTTTTCCTTTTAAGTGATCTTCATTCAATCTTATCCTTATTCATAAGGTCTCCTCTCAAGAAATTATGAGTCATTAGGTTTCTTTTTTCCTATCACTTATGTTATCCTCCTTTCCTATCCCTATCAATTATTTCTCATTTATTACTTTATCAATCTATTTTATTTATTGCATTCTTCTCTACATGGGCATTTTAAATCATTTCAAGTAGGTCCAATAAATTTAATTTAGTCTCAATATTTCTGCTTTAGGAGGAAATTTAAATTATAGGTGTAATAATGAAAATGTTCATATTATGGTCATTTGTATATTTTGTTTGAAGATTGTGTGGGAGGGCAAATGTGAAGAGATGAAATAATAATCAACTGAAAATGAAAATGAATGCCTGTGATGCCTCAAAAGAATTCATGCCATGTTTCAAAGGAGTATTGTTGGATAAAAATATTCTTTCAGCTTTAAATTTCTGGCTGTGGTTTACAACTTTTGTTTTATAAGAGGTTTGTGATTTTAGACAAAACCAGGCTCTCCAAATGATCCATTTATTCACAGATTTTTTCATAATTCTCTCCTTTTCTAGCGATTCAAATGTTGAAACCCTCCCTACAAACCAATATTCCATACACAACATTTCACCAACTTCTTCCTTAGCTCTTCATTCTTGTTTACTTATTGAAATATTTCTTTCATCTGCACCTAATGTTTGCTTTGGTTATTCATGGCCCGTTTTCATTTGAGAGTTATGCATCTCTTGTTATAATGTTTCTAAGATTTTTATGCCATTCAATTTCATTTAGTTGCTTACAATTCAAGTCCTCTTCTTTTTTGTCACTCAATAACCTTTGATTTTTCTACTTTTACTTCTATCCTATATGCTCTCATGTTATTCAAAGGTGGGTATGAACGTTTAATTGCTTGAGAAACAATTTTGGGAAATATTTGTGGAAGAACCTTTGTTGCTGCCAAGTAATATATACGTACTGATTGGTCCCATACATCAAACTTTCAGACTTTCTCTCCTCCAACTTTGGCCATCATTTCTTTAAATAATAGTTTCTAGCTCTTTAATACTCCATTGCTATAATTGAAAGTACACTTAATTTTCATTGTGTTTATGTTCTCCTTAAATAATTTTAAATGAAGTGAAGTTTTGAAAAAGAAAATTCTTAACTTGATGCATTAGTGGGAATTATTAGTAATGATGTAATTATGGTAAAATCTTTGGTGAAAGAAATTTATTCTTTCATTATAATCCAAGAAGTAAAAACGATAATAATTTTGCTGGCAATCAACACAGTTCACAATAGAAACTATCTAGCTAAAATGAATAACACTGCTAAGTGTCGATGTGGCATCTATAGAGTTTAGAATAATTAATTGTTGAAATAATAAATTGTCGGAGAGAAAAGCAGTTGGAATCTTGAGGATATTACGATGAGCATTTGCTTAAAATATCAAAACAGGATGGTTTACTAAAATAAATTTGGTTAGGGAGTTGAACATAAGTTGCCTTTGGCAAGAAAAAGTGATAGGATTGAAAGGAGGAAAGCATTACAATTTTTCTCTATCCTGCTCTGTCTCTTTTTAAAAAATCAGCCACTGGAACTCATTCTATAACCTGATGATGCAATGGCAGGAAAAAATAAGCAGTCAATGAATCCTCGATTGGGTGAAGATTTTCTCAATTGTCTTTATAACTCAAATGATTAAGTTAAGAATCTCAAAATTTATTAAACTATTGAGAGCCATAATTTTTTGTTTTTGCATATCAATTTATTCTTCATTTTTGCGGTCAGTTACGAATATGCATTAACAGGTAGTGGACTAAACTTCCATAACATGTGGAAGCTCAAACAGTATAAGCATTCAGTGAAATTGCAGTACTTATTTTAGTTGCTAAGGCATTTATTTTTCGCAACTTTAATGAAATTCAATTACAATGAGATGATAGGTGAAGGATTTTCGAAGCTACTTTGATAGAAAAAATTCCTTTTTTTGAAAATTATACTTGCAATAACATACGATGTTGTTTTAAAAGGTGATGGCTGGGAAATTATACCAGCTTGATTATAAAGACAAACGTTGCTATATAGCGTTAGGGAATCCCACCGTAACATCTTACTTCAAATATTTTCATGGCCGATTATTTTTATTATGTTTTACGGTCTAACTATTTTTTTCCTCTCCGAGTCCGGTAGAATTCAAATGAGCAATTGTAACTTAAATAATTACAACAATATTATTAAAATTGTATTGCAGCTAGTATAACATCATTTTTATGCTCCTTTGTTGCTCCCTTACTTAGTTATGCGCCATTCAAAAATAACTCCTTCATTCATTCTATTTTTTCAATCGGAAATGATTTACGAGGCCAAAAATTTACGCCTTGCGTACGATATTCAGAAGAAAATGTGCATGTAGTCGAAATTTTATTTCTGAGACGGAAACTGAAGTGCCTTGGAATGTTTGAACGATGCCGGCTTCTTTGAGGTTGGGCGAAGCTCGGATTTCGGAGCGAGAGGAGGCCCCTAGCTTTCGTCCGTGGCAACACCGCACTGAGGTCGTAAATTTACGTACGGTGAAGGAGCTAGTAGAATGAAAGCCCCTGTGCCTAGAAGTGTGGTCGACTTAACAGTTCTCCATTATAACTAAAAGTGTAAAAGCCGCAGATGAGCATGGAGATCGACTGCAGGATCAACAGGTGTGAGAAAACTCGTCTTAACTGACCTCATACCCGCAACTACTGCGCATCTTACCCCTGCTCACCAGGAAATAGTGAGTAAAAAATTCAAACATTTCCACACTGCCTTTTGGAGAGAGTTGTTTATCCTATGTATTCGTGACTTGTTGGAAATCTGTTCCATGTTAAATGTTAACTTGCATATAATTTACTGACGCTCGAGGTATTGTGTGTACGTTGGAATGAAATTCCTCTCTATCACGAACATTAATTAACTTATGTATATATTCTGTCGTATTTATTATTCACCATATCTTTAACGTTGTAGTTCATAACGCCACGAAGTAAATGGTGTGTTATCTTTTAAACTGTTAGTTAAGTGACTATTCTGTAACACCGATCGAGTGGTATTCTCTCCGTTTCTATGCGAGTTTTGGAAACAACTTCATTATTTTATTTTCTTTTGGTCTCAAAAATGTTTAATCATAATCTTTTGGGGAATAATAATTTATAATATTGCCACGTAAAATTTACCTAGTTTACAAAACTTTATACAGCCTTTCAAAACAGTTCGAATAAAAAAGTCGCAAGCAAATATTATTGTAGAGATGTATGATCTCGCAGTTAACATACATTTATCTAGATATCCAATCGAAGCGTTGGAAGTGCGACGAACTATTAAAAGTTTTATACATTCTGGAGTTGATAAAGTTAAAATCAGGTTTTTGAATTTCCGTAAATCTCTTTCCTGTGATTTTATAATATTGCGAAACCTAGAGGACGACTAGAACCTTCCAAAGAGCTAGGAACCATGTGGGCAGTAGCTCCCTTCCTCCTACCTCCCCCCTATCTCCACGACCCTTTCTCCTGCAACAGCCACACCCGACGTCCACCAACCTTTTCTTCGGAAAAGTGACTCCCGCTGTCAGGGTTTATTGCCATTGTTCGGAGAATCTCTACTGAGACACCAAGCGTCACGTGATCGTTCGAAAAGAGAGTGATTTTAACGGTTTATTTTTACGGAAGATTTTTATGCCTCGGTTATCCTGGTCGGAATATTTTATGAATTATTCTTTAACGGGTGGCGTTTAAATTTCCCATAGCCCGTGGTGACCTGAAGTCAAAGCCCAGAGTTTTGCTAAATTGTTCGTATAAATACGCATTACACAAGCGTTTCTCAACTTTTTTGGTAATACGGCCCACCTAAGCTACAGGAAATTATCCGCGGCACACTTAAATTCCAAGAAATTTTCTGCGGGCTACCAACATATATATCAATATGCGCAACCGAAAAATATGTCCCTGGACAAAATGTCCTCGTGCATAATGGCCCAGGACAAAATGCTCCCGAACGCAAGGTAGGACTAAATGCCACTACGCACCAGAATACGTATTAATTATTCCCTCTCCGATATTGGTAAACTTCAAAATCGGTCAGATGCTTAATTATAACGCCTTTAACAGTTTTCGGTATTTATTTTGTTCTGAAAATATAAATTAGTAACATTATCCTCCATGTAGACGTTCTTGCATTTAACGTGTCTTTAATAATCATCCCGAATAGGTAGAAGATTGAAATTTGGCAGGGATGCTTTATATCTATATCTACATGATACCCTGCAAATACTCTTTTTGGTGGATGGCAGGGGGTGCAGTGCACCAAAGTTTCCTAGTTTTCCTACGTTACCTTTTCCTGCTATGCTCTCATATCGTCCTAGGGAAAACGTTCCTCTATATCGCTCCGTCCTACAGTCGATCTCGCAAATCTTATCCTCGCTGTCCTGCCTTCCAAGATTCTCGGGCTTCTGATCTACCACCTTCTTTGCTAGTCCCTCCGACATATTTATCCGGCAGTTTAAACTCAGCCTGCAGCCTACGTTCCTCTAACGAAGCACATTTCAGATTTCCTATTAATGACGTCACGCTTTGGGGTTAACATGTCAATATCTAGTATGTATGTATGTATGTATGTATGTATGTATGTATGTATGTATGTATGTATGTATGTATGTATGTATGTATGCATGCATGTATGTATGTGTGTGTGTGTGATTCTATAACTCGAGAACTACAGAACGTAGATGAAAGATAAAGGCATCATTTTAATTGCAGCGCAGAGAAAAGTGGTGTAGTAGGGTTTTTTAACCGATTTGGTTGACCCTTTTAATTTTTAAAAACATAATCTCTTCTAATTTTTCCCATTTGAATAACACGGGAATGAGTGTAGACAAATTTTAATTTGGACTAATAAATTACTAATAACCATAGTACGAGTTCCAGACTTGAACCCAGGAACGCAGAAATGAATGAAGTTTTGTTTCCTAACCGTCGAATTTAAAATACGGACCAAAGAGTTCCTAAATGACACTTTTAACAGCAAAATTTCGAATTTTTTTAATCGAAAACTTATGGTTGTCATGTATATCCAATTGTTGCCGACTTCTTGAGCTAGGAAGAACCGCGTATGCAAGTTAAGCAACTTTAAAGCTGGGAATAATTTTGAAACGAGAAAAAAGTCTGCTTGCCGGGCGGATATTCTACCATTGAACTATCGTCGCAGATCATTTTTCTCGTTTCTGAACGCGGATGTTTTCTTGGTTGAATGAATTGTTATTGATTACGTGGGTGTTTAGAGGGAAGGGTTCGCGTGATGAGGTGTTTGGGTTTGATTCCGGTAAAATTATTTTTTTCTCGGTTCTTCATTCATTCATTTTTATTATTTCTTTCTTCTCATATCTTTCTCTTCTTATTTGATCTTACCCTTATTTCTTATATATTTTTGTTATCATATTATTTATATTTGTAAAAGTAAGTGTTAAACGACCTAATAATTTTCTATTTATAATGCATGTATTTTCTATTTTATATGGAGCACATTTTTTTCTTAGTAAGGCAGGTGTACTAAGCAGGGCCCACCTAATTTTTGACGATTTTTGCAGTTATTTTTTATTTCCGTAGAAATGTGATAAGAAAAACATTTTTCGCTACAAAACCTGTAGAAATACTTTTTTTAGCTGTTGTCAAGCGGGACTAATTAAAAACAAATGTCCCTAATAAATCCCGTGGCGTATTTAAAAAAGTACTCATCGTATAAAAATGGTTTGAACGATATGAAATGAGAAACTGATTTAAATATTTCTTTGTACTATATAATAAGTAGTATAAAATGCAGGAGGCATATTTTAAAGGTGTATAGTGCGAAAATTGCGAAAAAAATAGGGAAAATGTAAAAATGCAAAGTTAAAAAAAAGTTCATCAGAAATGTCAAAACTATACAGTTCAAAACTTAAAACATTTGTCTGCATCAAAATAATTAATCCTTATTAAGTTGGGTGTAACATTATTAACAAAGTATCAAAGAATATAGGACTTTTATGTAATAGAAGGTTGGGTGATTAACACTCGTATATAATTTTCTTATTAATATTGAATCAGAAACCCGAACAACGTTGAATTGTGTCAAATAACTTGCAACTTTTTCGTACTTAAAGTGTTTCTGTATACTCTGCATTGATTATTTATTCTTAACTTTAAATTCGAGCAACGCCGGGTACTTCTGCTAGTGTGAAATAAAAAATATCGAGAGATAAAAATTAATGACCATAAATTAAGATTTCATAACATAAAATTTGGTTGGCGACTAAATCGAGGAAATTTTTTTAAGTAAAAATTTATTAAATAATCTTAGCCTATAAAATGAGATTGTAAAAAATATCAATTAAAAAAATACTTTAAATTAGTGTTTAATTCCTTTAAACATATAAGCAAACGAAAAATGAGAACAAATTTTAAGTTATTTCCTTGGATAATAAAAAAATTCCATCCCTCAGTTTGGTGTTATTATTTTCTGCATATTTTGATAACATATGTAGGTCATAGGCTCAAACTATTTATTTTCAATGTCGTGTTTCTAGCATCAAAATGTCCTGTAAAATCCTGTTATAATTTTTTTAAATACAATAAAATCAACATATTCATCATTGTCAGCATTTATGCTGGAAATATTACAGGATCAATTAGAAATTTTATATACAGTATTTTCATTAAATTGTCAAGAAAAGATTAGTTTTTGGCTGTAATAAGTCCAGTGGAAGTAGGAGATTATTTTTGTAATTTATCAGCTTTCCAAATTTTTGTTGGGATGAAATAATTTGGTTATGATTGTCATATTAATAAAAGTTGTACCTTCTACATTTGTTTTAATTTTTTTTCTTGATGCGCATTGTTGGAGATGATGAGTTATCCAAACGGAGACATCACTCCGCGGACGTAGACGAGACGGGAATCTGAAATTTGGCATGTAATAGTTGGATGTGCACAATCGACGATGCAACCCAATAATTATAATTATTTCCATTTATTTTGATGCTTGATGTTTTAGGCTAAAACATCAAACCATATATGGGGGTTTACTCATGTCATCTCAGTTTGTGCCGAATATCACTGCCTAAGGACTCGTAAAATAAAGGTTATGTTGTCATTAATGTTGCAGAGGATGTAAGTCTCTTTAGTTAGAAATATCTTATTTTTTAAACAACTGATCAGCAGTTTCATTCGGTTAGAATTTGTATGAATTCCGATGTGGGTTACAAATAAAAATAAAAATAAATATATATATTTATATACATGAAAGAGCAATTAAATCAATTTCATTAATTTGTAGTAACATTTTTCGTTATAACGTTAAACGTAATGAAAAGCGAAATTAAAATTTGAGTGTAACAAAAAACGTAACAAAAACGATATAATTTTTTTGGTCGTAACGAGAAACTTAACGAAACGATTTTTTTCTCGTTTGCTATCACTGTAAGAAAGAAATAGACCTATCAGTGGGAATAGATGGAACCTTTAGAAGGGTAAGTATTTTTCAGGCTTTTACGTATGTTTCCCACTTCGTGGAGCTTTGTCAAGAGAGTGTGACGCATTGTCAAAACTCAGAGGGCCAACTTCTTACGCTCGTCTGTAGCTTGAGATTTACAAATTCGGATTTTCCCTTGGACAAACTCTGAACCTCCCGCGGCACACTTAGTACTTCGTCACCGCACACCGGTTGGAGAGCACAGCCATGAGGGACCCCTTGGACAACAGCAAATGCACTGTCGTCCCTTTAGTAACCGTTCGACCGCTAAATGTTAACCATAATTTTTTTACAATAAACCGACCCCGAAAAACCGACGCTTCAAAAGTCTGCTCGTATAAAGTCTGCTGTCAAACGTCCGCTTCTCAATCGTCTGTCTCCCAAACGTCCGGCTTCGAAACGCTGCCCGAATCACGGTGCTAAAACTTCACGCACGTTATAAGACCGTATATATGATGATATTGTGGTTGCATAAGATCAAGGATACGGCACTTAATAGCCATTCAAACTAATTATTTTCCTAAGTAATTACTTGCCATTTTCATAAATTGATAAATTCTCTTTTATGAAGAATGAAAAAACTATAGTAATAATATCAGGGTAAAAATTTTTGAATTTATATTTGATGGAATTATTCATTTAAGATTCGATAAACCTTGTTATCAAAGTTCAAGAAAAATCGAGGTCGTTACATTTTATTTTTGGATAATTTTGGTGGAAAGCTCGTTTCTTCTACAAAAACTTAATCTCGAATTATGATGTGATGTAATGTATTGTGACGTATTGGGTTAAAATTACGATTTAACAAAAGAGGGTTTATTTCTTCATCCATTTAACAGCTACAAAGGCAGAAAAGAATATTTCAGGACTCCTCGTTCCCATTCACTATGTCCCCAAAAACGGTTCCCATATCCTTAATTACTATCATCGCTCCACAATTACTCGAGATTTATGTAACTAATGAGGATAATAACAAGATATTATAATGCACTAGAGAATTATCGAGTTTGTCTTATGGCAGAAATCACATTCAAGAATAACAACTTAAGTATCAAATTTATTTACTAGAATTTATTTTAGGTGAATTATCCCTAAAGATGGCTCCATTGTAGCGTACATGCGTATCTGGTTCTTCATAACCTTGTTATTGCTATTGGAGATACCTTACGTAAGCATTTCTTATTTAAAATTTTCTCTTTTGAAGCTTAAGCTCTTATTCCTTGATACGATAATTACAGTTCTATTAACTTGCTTGGGCTTGAAAACCGCCACAACGTACCCTACAATATCGGACGATCACCAGATGGAAAAGATTTTCTAATAAGCGATCCTGAAAAAAGAGCATAATATATTTATATCTATAATTTTGAATTGAATTGAACATAGATATAAATATATTGTTCTTTTTTCAGGATCTCTTAGTCGAAAATCTTTTCCATCTGATGGTCGTCCATATTGTGAAACGTAAACGTGGAGAGTCCTCGCCGTTTTCCATTCGAGCGATAAACTGAGCACGCTCGAGGATAAAACCGACCATAACCGCCATTCCCGGCAGTGAAAACATCGACTTCCGCAGTTACCCACGCGCAGAGTGACTCACGGAAAGTACGTTAGAATTCTTCGCCGAGATAAGCTTACAACGCGGAGCTTGGGTGTGGCCGAAGTTCTAGTTGGCGGTATTTGAAAAGGGCATTTTGAGGAACGCGTACGTTTCAGAATAAATTTTAACCCTTAAGTAGGCGAGTTGGAGACCCCACAGCTTTAAAATATGCTATAGTTTTTCTGTACTTAATTGCACAGTAAAATTGAATTTTTTTATCGTTGGGGCCATTTAAGACCCCACGCGCCTACTTAAATAACGACTTCGGATTTTTTCTCCTTCTTTTCGGCAAATGTATCTATTTTATTATAATTTTATTGTATCTTATTGTAATATGAATGGTTTACTTTTAAGTTTTAATGAACTTTCGTGCGACACGGTTATCGGATGTAAATATCGTTAAAATAAATGCACATTTAGTTAAACAAATTTGATGCATATTTTCAACCCAGAATCGCATTTTCCATCAATTTTTTTATCCGATCCTTTTTAAATTGACTTGCACATATTTCTATAATTGTATACTATATCTGCACCATTCGGAAACTCACCTTTCAAAGATATGTGATGTTCAATGTCGTACGCGAAGACCATCAAACTCTCCGAGAAAAATGACTACAGTGGAATGCTGGGAGAAATAAATGCTTTTTTTCTGTTGTTAGAATTCACTAGGTTCTTGTGACATTGGACCTATGAAAATATCCTGTCGCTTTCTTTGTTCACGGAATGAGTAATTCTTTATCAGTATAGGGGAATACCCGTATGGTTGACTCGAATGAAGGACATGACCGGCTGCACGCTCTTCCCAGCAGGGTCAAGCGGGGAGAAGAAATACCCCGAGTGGGTGTCCCTTGCTCCTATCTAGAGATGATTCCAATAAACAAAAAGCATAAATCAACAGCAAAAAGAAACCATCACCATTTCTATAAATAAGGAAGCCTTACAAGCAAAAAATAAATTAATGCTAGAGAGACTTTTTGAGAAAAGTAATTTATTTCTTTCCCAGAGTGAAACATTTAATTGCATTATAATTTTAAAAGCTGTTTTGAATTTATTTGCAGTATACATGTAAATTCTTGATTAAAATACTACTTCTATGTGATAGTTAAATCGAATCAAATGGTAAGGAACGTATTTTTGGAAGATAAAAAAGGTATATAATCAAGAGAAAAAATCACTTATTTACTGACGCGTTAAATGAATATAATGAATCCATTATTATTAGATATTGCTTAAAGAAGATGAACAAAAAGATTAATTTACGTATTTAGATTTTTTGTGTTTATAGAGTCGACATGAACTATTTGATCTATGGTCAAATGTGTGACTGACTTAGCGTTACGTCACCATTTTAAAGTTATTTCCGCAATCCTTAGGTTGATGCATAAATTAGAATACACTCATGGCCGGATCAAGAGACACATGAGCCTTACGTATGTGGGATCCTTGCTTTCCACGTATTCAAGACACATAGGCCACAAGCTTAGCACGTTGAAACGCCAACCATATCCTTAAATTGTAAAAAACTTGATCCTTGGAACTCGTTTTTTCCAATAACTTTTTCATCATTAAGTTGTTCCTTTAAGTATTTATTCAATCCTCCATCAAAAGTCTTGTGGCGCTTAGTATCTCTATGCAGCTGGACGAGGAACGACAATAGCCAATAGCACCCGACAGTGGAAACCGTGAGATGTATTTGCGAATTACGCAAAGGATGTTACGATATAACCGTTACATTGTAATAAAACATAAGTAAAAACACGAGATGTGTACGTAAATATTATATTATTTTATTTGTGAAATATTTTACTAAATAAAATAGTGAAAAAAGTCGAGTTTTGGCTATTTCGACGCCCCCATGAGTGTCGGGGCCCCAGGCGAGCGCCTCATGCGCCTTTGCGGTAATCCGCCACTGCTTCCGATACGCAGGGTGGTCCCGCAATTCGCGATTGCAAGTATCGTTCTTCTTGGCGGCCCTTTCAACTCGGAAACTTTAATCGAATGCCTAAAAGAGTCTGCCCACTCTGGGTCCCCTTTTCTTTGGGACCCACGCACTTGCCTGTTTTGCGTACCGATTAATCCCGCTTAATCCCGCTTAATCCAGCTTAATCCCGCTTAATCTCGCTTAAACCCGCCGGAACGAATTTGAAGCCCCTGAAAAAATTTAGCGCCCTCACAAAAAATGGGTTCTCTTTGGCATAGGTCGCCCCACCCCCAGCCGCACGTGGGTTTCCGGTACGCCTCAGAGCTGCACCAAATCACATTTTCTCGCCGACTTTAGCGTTGCCTCAAAAATTAAAAATGGTAGATACTTATTTCGTTTTTATTACACCACGCCGCCATTTTTTTTACTTAGACCTTTTTCAAATAAATACTTCTTTCTAAAACATTGCCAGCGAAGGCAGATGTAAGGCGTATGTAGCGCTACTCCTTTGTTCCCCTAAGGAGGAAATGACGTGCTTTTTATTTTTAATTTATTTTGAATTTTGCGGAGCCGCGTTAGACAGTTGAGTTCCGAACAAGTGGTTCTCGAGGCAGGTCAGTGCGTGTGGTATCTCCTTGAGCGCCTTTCGACAAACACTACGTGCGAGGCGGACGCGCCCTTTCACGGGACGTTAATAAATCCGACTCCGTCTAGACGATATTTCTCGACTGCTGAAAAGGCACGTTTCTTATGCCCTTGCGGCGGCTTACAGAAAATTACTTTTTCCTAGGTAATTACGAAAGAAAGAAACGCGCACTCTTGCAGTCACCCACGCGTAGGATTGCACACGAACAGTAATCCTCACCGCCATAGCTTGTTCTGCATAGGCTCACTTAGAGTGTGGACCGAACCCTCCGTCAGCGAAATTTCAAATGGAAGAATACGTCGGATAGCGTTGCAAATTGATAGTGCGATAAGTAATGCTAAGTAATGCGGTAGTTTCTTTTATTGGCGTATTTACCCAATAAGTGTATTATTTTTAGCAGATAAATAAAATATAATATAATAAAATATAAAATTTTATTAAACAATATTAGCCAAGTCGACCCTCATAATGCCAACATTGCTTTTATTCTAGGTTAATGTCAGAATTGTGGTTGATGTCAATGTTAGCCACTTTTGTTATGCGTAAACCGACGGCTCCTAAATGGTCGTTTCTAGGGGCGGTCGCTAAAAGAGGTTTCACCTTAGGAATGGGTATATAAACAACATTTTTTCATCCTGTCTTGTATTATTGTTACGAAGCATGAACTTTATCGAATGATATTCCATTTTTAATTTAGAAAAGTTTTATTTAGCTAAGCTAATCGCAATTCCATTTCAGTACCATTTTAAATTTTTATTTGCATCCCAAATAGAATCTTTGCAGTCAAAACTTAATATTCTTACCCATCCGTTTTAGATGAAGATCTTCAGAAAACTGAAACGAAGCAAAAGAAGATCGTTTTTATACAAAAAAATAGAAAAGATACAATTTATGAGGCAAAAATAAACAAAAGATTCATGAAAATAAACAATAATGACACAGTTTTTTGTAACCGCTGGACAGGGTCGCCCCTATGGGGGTGCGGGGCCCGGGGCAAATCGACTTGTGCGGGTTTCCTTGCGGTGATATAGAAGCGCCCCCCCCACCCCAAAGTGCGGGGCCCGGGGCGGTCGCCCCAATTCACTCTACCCTAGGGACGGCTCTGCCACTGGATTTTATTTAACCATAATGCTACCCAGTTTTAACGTAGAACGTCGTCATCACGCGTCGGAATGAGAATCAAAACCTTGAAATTCCAAAAAAGCAAAATCACTGTGGTTTATTTTTATAACATTGTGATCATGTAATACCAAAAAGTTACGGATTATTCGGCTAACTGGATTCATCAAAAATAAAACCGAGGTGCTTACACAAAAATTCAATGATTTAAGAAAAATAATCATAGACTTCATTTTCTTGAACGGTTTGTTGTCTTTTGTGGAAATATAATCTCTATCGCATTCAATAATTATTTTTAAAATAATAGTGCGTTTACGAATGAAAAATAATCTCTCCGCATAAAAATTAGCTATTTTAATTGTTGTTTCATATATTGAGTCATTCTGTAGTTTTAAATGTTTTCCTGTCGCCTTGGAAAAATATTATTTTCAATCAATTGTGACAATGAAAATACATTATATAAATATGTGCCCCACCACTATGCTGCCAGGTCCGCCACAGCGGGAGGGGGCGGGAGCAAAGGGTCTGGGGGCCCCGAAGAGTCTGGCGACGTAGGACTCAGCATTGTTATTTTTCCCCCCACTGTAAACAGAGCATATCAGGCCGCTTGGCCTTATGAAGTTAAACATTTTTCCTTGAGATCCATCTGGATCCATCAGACCCATATGAAAAACAAAAGGGGGGTCTTGTGTGCTGTGTTCATTAAGCAAAACGAAAGGAAGGAGACTGAGTTTAGCACTGTGGATGTGGGAACTTATCCCCGAATCTACGTAGTTGGAGTATAACTCTTGAAGTGTGAAGCTTACCAGAAAACTTCGAGTATTTTCGGTGCGTTTGAGGAGAGAAACAAAATACAACTTAGTCTTTATCTTATTGCATTATAATGTATTTATTCATTCATATTATTATATATTGTTAGACATGCAGGGCCGGATTTAAAAATTACGCGCCCCTTTACAAAGCATCTCGAATTTCGTGTTTTCCGTAAAAATAAAGTATTAAGCTATACGTAATTAAATATATGTCATTTGCAAATGTTAGGATTTCTCACGGATGGTTAAGAGAAACATAATATAAATTCTTTTTACTACATGAACATACCCTGCCATCCACTAATAAGATGACTTGCAGGGTATCATGGTGATGTAGATGAACAATAATCATCGTATTACTAGAACTCGAACGTCCCTAAGCATATTTATACCTAATGGGAAATCCGTCCCTGTACATACATATCTGCGTTATAGAAGACAATGCTTTCATAAAAACGGGGAAATTGGGAAATTCCTAAGTAAGATAATATTTAGTTTATTAATTGCGTATCAAGACACCCTGCAGTCATATTTATTGTTTTACGCATTTATTTAGATGGAAAAGGATAATTAAAGTGCGACTAGCAGCTGCGAAAAAGACGGAAAGAAAATTAGAAGAAGAAAAACTTAAGAAGAGGAACACAAAATCACCCCATTGAAAATGCCCAATTACTTGTAAATAAAACTATATATTAAATAGTGCATTTTTTAAATTCATATCAACATTTTCGAAGCGAATGTAGAACGATTTAATATATAGTTGTTCAACATTTTCGCAGGGGGGAGGGGCAGGATTTGTAGTTACGCCACTGATGAGCCCAAACTGTTTAAATCGAGGGATAGAACTCGAGTTACTATTATATATGTGCCGTTAATGAGTATTAATTTGTGATGGAGATATTAAGAAAATTACCTGAAAATATGTCAGGCGGTTGCTTTTGTGGCGAATCATCCAGGAAATAACTATCAAACTCCAAACTCTCCAACTGACGTATGTGGAAGTACTCGCCGCTCGTACCCCAATTTTCATAAATATCAAATTCGTCTTCGGAAGAAAAAAATGGGATAAATATACAAATATTTCCTTAGTTAATGGAGACCATATGCTTACAAATATGTAATAGTTAATAAGGGATTTCGTAAAGGCTAATAACAATCACGTTTCAAATAAGTATTTTAAGGCGATGGTGAAAAATGTGATTTTAACACAACCCATATTCTAATAAAACTCGAACTTTAAGAGAAGGCAAAAAAATTCGATATTTTTGATCAATTTAGTAGGAAAGCTAGTGAGAAAACGTCCTCGTAGTCAAAGAGATTTTCCTGTGCATGTATATTAATGTAATAAAAGCATTTATTCCGTTTCAACCTCAGAATAAGTTTCATGCGCGAAACATTTCTTCAAGCACACTAGAAAAAGTAATGATAAATACTGTATATGCAATAATAATTTTCCGTGGAGAATTTATAATAAAATATATCTTAAATCAACAGAATGATTTACCATTTCATGTTTAACATTTTACCGTTTCGTCATTCTTCCGCATTTAACACGAGGCACTGCTGAGAGAAGTGCGCATGATTGTGTGGTGTGCGTGTGTGTCTGCATGTGCAAGACCGTGGCGAGGAAGTCTACCGCCTGAGACGCAAAAACAACAACCTCCTCAGATCACGACTCATAGCAGCGGCGTTGATATAATGACGCACTTAGAAACTGCCGGCTCTCGCCTCTCAAACCCAACTCACGCCGAGGCCCATTGTTGTGTGCGTGTGGGTTCGTGGGAAAGCGATTTCAGTTAAAAACTTCACAGTCCTGCAAATGTCCATGGACGACCATGATCTGTAGGCTTGTTTTCACAAGTAAAATGAATGACAAGTGGATGTTTAATTTCGTTTCATCCGTATTTCATCCAATAACATAAAAATAATTAATTCGAGAGACTAGAGAAGGAATTTTAAGAGAGGAGGCCAAATATTTACGGTACTCGGAGAGATGGACTATTTCACTAAAGAATTTATCCGACAAACCCTCGTTCTGACCGATTTTCCATTTTCATCTTCGTAAGGAAATTTCCCCCGGAAGGATTTTCGCCTAAGACGGTAACAAAGGTTGTACGTAAAATTTGACAGAAATAAGCGTGTTGCGCGATCCTTCCGAGTATCGTGCGACTAAAGCATGAGTAAAATGAACCAGAAAAGTATTGTGTGGCATCTTTCGTTCTCAACGGTGAAGTGTAAAAAGGTATATAATAGATGACTATCGATGAAATTGGCGTTAATGCATCAAAGAGAATTCTAACTTAATTAGCGCATGGGTGAGAATAGTATGTATCTCAAAAGTCATAGGCAGAAATTCCGACACAACTACAGACGGTGAAAATACAACAGCGCACAATATATATTCCACGATTAAGCTAATTGAACCCATAACACACATAACTCACCGTAAATTTTTCTAGGACAAATCTTCATGATTATGTCGAAAATTGTCACACATTTCATTTTCGATGTGGAGATTATTTCTGCGAACGTATTACAAATTCCCATGGCCGACTGAAAATCAAAGACATTGCCTATTAAACTCTATACCAAAATTTGAGAGGAAATTGATTTCTATAATTGTTTAACGACGGTCAGTTTTAATCTTTTACGCTGTTCAGATATGCGAAATAGTAATGTATGTACATACACTGGAAACAATACGTATATACTTTGATAAATTTTCCTCGAAAATTACTTTATTTTCTTTCGTCGAGCTGACTCGCAGCCGTTAACGTTTTCTCTTTCGGACGCAATCGAACGAGATATTCGGTGAGTAAATTTCATGGATTTTAAACATTTTACTGGTACTTACTAGCGCAACGTGAGGAGAGTCGTTACTCGAAGCGGCGCTTGATAAAGGCACAACCTTCGCTTCGGCGCGCCTCGGCGATAACAATCGAGGGGACACGTCTTCCTCTCTTAATTTCCTTTGAGCCAATCGTCAACCTTTTGTCGCGAGATTTCTTCCCTCCCTTCTAAACCGTCCCATATCATTGCCCCTTTCTTTACACTTCTTGTGAGAGACGCACATAACCACCTGTCCAACGTTATCGTCACGAGGTGCCAACTCAAAAATTCGGCGAAAATAAGCTTTGGTCTTAAGTATGTTTGGATAAAATCGAAATTGTAAAATTGTACCTTTCTTCCGAATCCAACGAAGGAATAACATTCCACCTCACTGATTATGAAAGCGTCAATGACAGCGGAAGTGCCTGAGAAGGAATTATTTGAAACAAAGAATCAAATGGAATTACGCTAATTTTATTTTTTATCCGAAAAATTAACGACAGATGAATTCAACATTAATGATAAAACTCGTGGGCATTATGTGGTATATAAGCTGGTTCTCAAATTGTGCACTTTCATAATCCGAGTTTTAAACGATATTATCGACCATTTGCTCGAAGGATGACTGAAGTAATTTCATTTGAATTTATCATCCCTCTAATAGTCACTATCCTTAGAAAGCCGTGTTGTGGCGAGTCAGACATTTTTTTGTGGACGAAAGAGAACGGCCTATAACTACTTCACGAGGCGTCGGGAAAATGTGATTTGGTTGAGGAGAAGGGAAGTGGGAATGGAGGGAGAGAAAGGAAAGAGAAAGGCAGTGTTGGGAGCGGAGAAAAACAAAGGTCGGTAGAAAAGGAGAAGACGAAATAAGGAGAGGATGGGAGAGGGAGGGTGGAAGACGACGGCACGAATAAAAGGCAGCCTTGAGAAGAGAAGTGAGGTGGGCGAGAGCAGAAAACGAAGGGAGAGAAAAGGGGAGATGGCAGATGGAGGGTTCTCGTAGGAAAGAAGTCGGGGAGGATTGCATGCGTGTGAGAAGAGGAAGGACTGGGAGGACCCAAAAGGGGGAGGTGGGGTGAAAACAGAGCCTCCGAGGTCGTGAAACACGACGGCTCATCGCAGCGGCGTTGGCAAGTACAGATTGGACGAGGACTTCTTTAGTTCGTTAGAAAGCGTGCACCATATATCTCACTCGTTCCCTCCCCCTTTTCTCTCTCTCTCGGGCAGTCAGATCGCGTTATATTAACTCGGTCTTTTTCTCTTTTAGATTTTTATTTGTTATAGCGACGAATGAGTTTTTGAGGAATGCTCATTAACGCAGGTCGTAAATTATCCCTTTCATGATCCCTTTTCCGCTTGAGGGCGTGATTTATGAAAAATATGAACTTAGCGAGACTGATTGTTTGCTGTTGGTTTTCTCTCTTCGAAAAAGCCATCAAACTGGGTCAGAGTTTAACCCTGGACACAGAATAGAGACCTACCTACCTTCTGATTCTGTTCCCTGGAAATGGGTCCCAAAAGCTTGAATGTAGGAACGGCTGTGTGGGTTTGCGGAAGATATCTTAAAGATTTTCAGAGCATAGATTCTCCTCTAGGGTGATAACATCATAGAAAACAAAAAAGGATCGAGCTGCTGAAGCTGAGAGTGAATAGCGTTCAAGAATACTTTTAATACAGAATGTAAAAATTTATTAATTTTACTGTGATTAGTATGAAATGACATTGCAAAAATGATAATTATTTTGGTTGTGTAAAACCTAAAATTTATTTAATTTAATTTTTTAATTTTTCAAAAAATAGGAAATTTAAATTAGTTTTTTACCCCCATTCTTCTGGTCGCTAGAATCTCCACACAGCGTGCACAACGGGATGGAATACTAGATAGATTGGCGTAAAAACGAAGTGTCTTCTATCGTCTAAGACGAGGTAGTGCGTCAGACAAACAGTGAAAAAAACGCTAAAATTTCTTGTGGCCACATAACAATGAGTTTTAAATAAGTCACTCTAAAATCGAGAAAACTTTGCGTGACCAACTATTCTAACACTCGAGTAATTATCTCAGACTTTTTATAATATGAATAAATGTATGACAGATAAAAATAATTTTATGTGAATATACGAAAATTTATAATCCAATACCTGACATGAGAAAATATATTAATACTAGCACAATTGCCCGTCAAAAATTACGGGTTCAAATTAATAAAAACTGAATTAAAAATTTTAACTTTAAATAAATTATTTTAACAATCATTATTTATATTGATTTTGTCTCCCACAGCAGTCGTTTGTCAAGATAAACAAATGAGCGATTTCGGAAAATGATGAATAGAATAAGTGACTTTATTAACATTTCTTTAAAATAGCTCAAATCGGATGATCGTAGGTCAGATTTTTCCTATTTTAATCTCCAAAAGAAGAAAAGCCTGCACGAAAAAATAGATTTTTTTAGTGTTATTTTACCCCCCGGAGTCGAAGTCTGGAATTTTTTCGTGAATTTTCTTTCGGCAAAGCATTTTTATATTTGAATAAATTATTTCTGCCAATTTTCAATTATCTATCTACATCCTTGATTGAGTTATTCGAGTTTTAATAGCTTGACACTCAGATAAACGGACGGATAACGTAGCCTTTTATTGTTGTTTTTTTTTGTGATTCTTTTAAACCTCTCTTTCTCTCCCGATTTTCCAAAACCGTCCATACGTCTCCCATTCTTTTACCTAACTCCCGTTACCTATCGCACAATCCTTCACCCCAAAGATTTTTACATGCTTGGTTTGTTTATTAAAACGTTCAGCACGCTCCTCAGATTTTCATACCGTTTCTATTGCAATGATATTGAATTTAGCTCATAATTACGATATTTAATGTCTTTGAATAGTATTTCTGATTTTTAGGTATTTAGGTAATTACCCTCCTCTCTCAATATAAATCGAAAAGATAATAAAATATAAAAAATAGCATCGGAGAAATGTTACACTTTTGCTCTATATATATTGCTGAACAAAACCTTTTTAAAAATTAAAATCTGCATCATTTCGAAGAAATTTTCAAATAGTTATTTATTCTAATATTTGATCACCTCCGCCCCTCCCCCAAGGATGAAACCTGGCCTGTTGCCGAGCGACGGGATTTGGGGTTTCGTAGCAAGTCTCGAGCTTATAGGTATGGTTGTTCTGTAACAGTCGTGCAGGATTATTGTTTCGAAAAAATCTTATTGCGAATGGTGTTGATCTCTTACTTATATGTCGTGTGTCTGGCCAGGTTATCCTTCCACGGTAATTGGGTAGACCGTGCAGCCAGGGACCCAACGCCGAGTGCCAGGCGGCGGAAAATAACTTGACGACCGTAGGGGGCCAACGGCTTCGGGCGGATGAACCTCTTAGGGAGGGTGATGGTCCCTCAGGTGGAGGAAATGCCCCTGGAACCCATCTAGTAGCGTCTGTACCCCATGTTAGGGGCGACTACAAAAGGCGTCTTTACCCCAGGTTAGGGGCGGCCTCTCTAGACAGCGGAAGGCAACGGGAAACCACCGCTGGAATTATCGCATGTTATGGTGCGGAACCCTCCCTAAGGACTGCATAACCTTACAGAGGTGGGAGGGTTTGTGTACTCTTACGAACCAAAGAGCTATGCCGGCGGGAGATAATTCTCCTGGTAGGACCATCCAAGCCGGAAAGGTCTGAGGGGAAGAGTCAGACTAAGAAGCAGTCTTGGGGGTTTTACATCCCCCTGTGCAAGGGCAGCAGCTTGCACAGTACCTCTGTAGGTGGTGATCATGTGGATCTGAACAGCTACAGATGGGTAATCACACTGTGAAACTGCGATGAGGAAAGCAAGGGGAAACTACCTCATTATATTTCCCATGATAGGCTGAAAAGCTGAAAATACCTCTATGGATCTTTCTGGGGTAAAATATTCCGGAGGTAAAATAGTCCCCCAATCGGATCTCCGGGTGGGGACTACCCTAGGGGATGCACAGAGGAAATTTAACATTAATAGGAAAGCAAGTGGTGAGAAATTAAGAATAGGCACATGGAATGTTAGGACTATGAATTCAGGGGGTAAACTAGAGAACATAAAAAGGGAAATGAGAAGGAATAATGTAGGTATAGTAGGTCTTAGTGAAGTTCGGTGGGAAGGAGAAGGCGAGATAAATTCAGACGAATTTAAGATTATTTACTCAGGAGGGGAGAAAAAGGAAAGGGGAGTGGGGATTATAATGAGAAAAGAGATAGCTGAAAGAATTAGCAAGGTAGTGACAGTTAATGATAGATTAATAGCCGTAAAACTTCAGATGGAGCCAGTGGAAATGCTTATAATTCAAGTGTATATGCCAACGACTAATGCTGGCGACGACGAAGTAGATGAAATCTATGAACAGATTATGGAGATATTGGAGGAGGAGGGAAAAGGAAGGATCACCACCATAGTAATGGGAGATTGGAACAGTGTAGTCGGAGAGGGACAGGAAGATAACATAGTGGGAAAATATGGACTAGGGAAGAGAAATGAAAGAGGGGATAAACTTGTGGAATTCTGCCATAGAAATAGATTAATTGTAACTAATACATGGTTTAAGCATCACCAGCGGAGACTTTACACATGGAGAAGCCCAGGAGACCAGAGACGATACCAGATAGATTACATACTAGTCAATGAAAGATTTAGAAATAGCATTAAAAATGTGAAAACACTACCAGGGGCAGATATCGATTCTGACCACAACCTTTTGGTGGCAAATATACAATGTAGACTGAAGAGCGTTAAGAGAAACATAAGAGTTAACAAGAAATGGAACTTAGAGGAACTCCTTAAAAACAAGGAGGCTATCATGACTGAGCTGGAGGAAAGGTTGGGGGAGAGAGATGAAGAAAATAGGAAGAATGTAGATGAGGAGTGGAGATACATCCATAGCAACATTAAAGATGTAATGGAAAAGAAGGTAGGAAAGATAACGGGTGAAAGAAACAAAAAACCCTGGATCACAGCAGCCATGCTGCAAAAAATGGAAGAGCGGAGAAAGTGGAAGAACATAAACACTGAAGAAGGCCAAAGAAAGTACAAGGAGTTAAATAATGCTTTAAGAAGGGAAACAGATAAAGCCAGAGAACAGTGGATAAATGAGAAATGCGAGGAGATTGTCGAATGTGAAAGAATTTGTAGAACAGACCTCATGTATAGCAAAGCAAGGGAACTATTCAAGAAAAAAGCAAGAAGGATAGGACGTAAAGGAATCATGAACAAAAGTGGTAAAATAGCATCGGAGCCAGACAATGTAAAGAATGTCTGGAAAGAATACATTGAGGTTCTGTATGACAAAGAAGGAAAGCCAAGAAATATTGAATTAAATGAAGAAGAGGATGTAGAAGAAGATCAGTTAGGACCAAGTATTCTCGAGTCTGAAGTTAAAAGAGCAATTGATGACATGAAAAGAAGAAAGGCAGTTGGGAGTGATGATATACCCGTGGACGTTCTTAAGGTTTTGGGGTCTAAAGCAGTTAAGCAACTCACAAAATTTTTTAACCAAGTATATGATACTGGCGTATGGCCTGAAGATTTTTTAGATGTTGTGATGGTACCACTGGAGAAAAAGAACAATGCAAAATGTTGTAAGGATTACAGAACTATTAGTTTAATTTCTCATACAGCTAAAGTTCTAACCAGAATAATAACAAAAAGAATTGAATGTAAAATAGAAAAGGAGCTGCAAGATAATCAGTTTGGTTTTAGAAGAGGAAGGGGGACTAGAGATGCTATAGGATGTATGAGGATCATGATAGAAAGAGCGCTAGAAGTCAATAAAGATATGTATTTTTGTTTTGTAGATTGGGAGAAAGCTTTTGACCGAGTGAAATGGGATAAGATGCTGGGTATTTTAAACAAAATAGGAATATATTGGAAAGATAAAAGACTGCTTAAAAACCTTTACTTTGATCAAAAGATTAGAGTCAGGGTTGAAGGAGAAGAAACAGAAAGTACTTCAATAGGGAGGGGAGTGAGGCAGGGTTGTCCTATTTCACCAGCGATATTTAATATGTATGCAGAAACAATAACAGAAGAAGCGTTGATGGAAGAGAAAGGATTTAAGATAGGAGGTGAAAGTATTACCACCATTAAATACGCAGATGATCAGGGCTTAATAGCAGAAGGCGAGAAAGAGCTTCAGAGGATGACAGACAGACTAGTTGAGGTTGGCCAACAATATGGAATGAAGATCAATACAGAAAAAACGAAAGTCATGGTGGTTTCAAAGGAACATAAAGAATTAAATATAATGGTAAATGGCCAAAAATTGGAACAAGTAAGTAGTTTCAAATATCTGGGCAGTATTTTAGCACAGGATGGAAGTAGTACACAGGACATCAGAAGTAGGATTGCAATGGCAAAAGCAGCATTTAACGAGAAGAAGGAGCTTCTCACAAGCAAGAAAATAAATCTAGAAACAAGGAAGAAATTAGCAAAATGCTACATATGGAGCATAGCTCTTTATGGTGCAGAGACGTGGACGATAAGGAGAAAGGAGGAAAAATAGTTAGAAAGTTTTGAGATGTGGGTATGGAGAAGAATGATGAAAGTGAAATGGACAGAGAGGAAGAGAAACGAAGAAGTATTAGAAATGGTGGGAGAAGAAAGGACGCTAATAAAAACAATCAGGAAAAGAAAAGCAAATTGGATAGGGCACATATTGAGAAGACAGTGTTTACAAAGGACGATCTTAGAAGGAAAAATTAGTGGAAAAAGAGGAAGAGGGAGAAAAAGAATAGGAATATTAGATAATATAAAGCAGGGATATACTACTTATAGAGGTATAAAAGAGGCTTCTAGGGAGAGAGAGAAATGGAGGCAGCGATTCAGTTAAAACCTGTCTTCGGACAGAAGCATGATGATGATGATGGTGCAGAAGAGTTAGAAATATCATGGATTCTTCGCAAATTAAATATTATGGAGTTAAAATAGTCTCCCGATCGGATCTCCGGGGGAGACAGTTTTCGAAAAGTCTAGAGAATAAAGCGAAGTCAGGGGAAGGAAGAAGATTAAGGTTAGGAACCTGGAATGTAAGGACGTTATTATCTCAAGAGAGAGATGGAGATAAACAAGATGGACATTATTGGGATAAGCGAGGTGAGATGGGAGGGAAATGGTGAGTTGAGGAGTGACGATACCAAGTTATACTACTCGGGGAATAACAGGCGGAAAAACTGGGTAGGAATGATAGTTGATAAGAAGATTGAACCGAGCGTTAACAGGGTCATTTATGACATTGATAGATTTATTGGACTGATATTAAATGCTAAACCCAAGAACAGGCTAGTCATCCAAGTATACATGCCAACCGGCGACCATGACGATGGGGAAGTGGAGGAAGTGTATGAGAGAATAAGTGCCATACTGGACCAGGAAGGAAAGGGATGCTGTAAAATAGTGATGGGAGACTGGAATGCGAGTGTGGGAGAGGGACGAGCCGATGGAGTTGTGGGGCAGTTCGGGATGGGACAGAGAAACGAAAGGGGAGACAGACTTATCGAGTTCTGCAAGGAGAGGAACATGATAATAACCAACACCTGGTATAAGAATCATAAGAGAATGCTATATACAAGGAAATCGCCAGGAGACATGTACAGGAAACAGATAGACTATATATAGGTAGAAGAACGGAGTGAACAGAGTGTGTGGGCTCCCAGGAGCAGACATAGCAAGCGACCACGTGCTGCTATTGGTGGAAATGAAGATCAAAATGAAAAGAGTTAGAAAAGCAAAGATGGCTAAGAAATGTAATCTAGAGAAACTGAAAGAAAGGCAGAAAGAGGAAATCGGTTATGATATGGCAAACCAAATGAAGAGAGGAAATACACAGAACGAAGGAGTAGAGGAAAAATGGTGGAGAATTAAGAATGGAATAGTAAATGTGGCGGAAAGGGAAATAGGATACAGGAAAGGCAAGAGAGCTAAGAAACCCTGGGTAACAGGGGAAATGATAGCAAAGATGGAGGAGAGAAGGACATGCAAGAATGTAAACACAGAGGAGGGGAGAAGGAACTACAGGCGGTTGAACAATGAACTGAAGAGGGAGACGGAAAGGGTGAAGGAAAAGTGGCTGGAGTGCAAGGAGATACAAGAGCTCGAGAAAAGGGGAAGTTACGACCTAGCGTATCAGAAGATCAGGAGTATTACTTGGGATGGACAGAGATCTGGAGGAGGAGGCTCAAAAGAAATTGTGAGCAAGGATGGTAGGATACTGAACGAGGAAAGGGAGGTTATGTGCAGGTGGAAAGAATACATGGAGGAGTTGTATAAGGCGAAGGAAAATCCGGCAGAGATGGAAATTGAGGAAGAAGGGGAAGTGGATAGGGAGTAGATGGGGGAGGCAATACTGAGGGAGGAAGTAGGGGCAGCTATGAAGGAAATGAGGGAGGGAAAGGCGGCAGGAGTAGACGGGATACCTGTGGAACTGTTCAAGTGTCTGCAAGACGAAGGCATTGAAGAGGTGACCAACTTGTGCAATGCAATATATGAGAGTGGGGAGTGGCCGGAGGAGTTCGTCAGAATGGAAATGATACCACTACCTAAAAAGAAAGGGGCAAAGAAGGAAGGGGAGCATAGAACTATTAGTCTGATAGCTCGCGGCCGAGATAATGTTGAGAGTGATGAATAGAAGGTTGACGAGGGTAATGGAAGAGAATGTATCAGAAGAAAAATTTGGATTTAGGAAAGGAATGGGTACGAGGGATGCCATAGAGGTGGTAAGGTCGATTGGAGAAAGGTATTTAGAACAGGACAAGGGTATCAGTCTGTGCTTTGTGGACTTGGAGAAGGCTTTCGACTGTGTGAGGTGGGAAAGAATGATGGAGATATTGAGGGAGAAGAAAGTAGATTGGAGAGACAGTAGGTTGATAAGGAATCTATACATGAGACAGGAGGCGGCCATGAGGATAGAGGAAAGTGGGACGGAGTCGTTCGAGATTGGGAGAGGAGTTAGTCAGGGCTGATGTTTGTCACCAACCCTGTTTAACATCTATACTGAAGAAATGATAAAGGAGTGTTGGGAGACGAGCACAGGAGTAAGCGTTGGAAGAAGAATTACATCGTCAATTAGGTTTGCTGACGACATGATACTGATTGCTGAGAGGACGGAAGACTTGAGGCAGATGCTACAGAATCTGGTGAGCGTGGAAGACAGATATGGGTTGAGAATAAATGGAAAGTAAACGAATGAAATGGGAATAGGGGGCGAGGAAAGGATGGAAGTTCAGGTGAGGGGGGAGAGAATAGAGCAGGTGGAACAGTACAGGTATCTTGGTACGTTGTTGACAGAGGACTGGAAATGTGAGAAGGAAATTAAGATGAGAATACGTTTGGCAATGGAAGCGTTCAATAGAAAAAGGAAGCTATTTAGCAGCAAGATGGATTTGGGATTGAGGAAGAGATTGGTAAAGTGTCATGTTTGGAGTGTGATGCTATATGGGTCGGAGACATGGACATTGAAGAAGAGAGACAGGGAGAGGGTGGAGGCATATGAAATGTGGGTGTGGAGGAGGATGCTGAAGGTTAAATGGCCTGACAGGATTACAAATGTGGAAGTGCTAAGAAGAGTAAAAGAGAGTAGAAGAGGAAAGGAGTTTGATGGACACGATAGTGACGAGGAAAAAGAAATGAATAGGACATGTTTTGAGAAGAGAGGAATTACTGAATGATGTTATCGAAGGAACGGTGGAGGGAAGAAAGAAAAGAGGAAGAAGAAGAATTAAAATGTTTTATATTCTAAGGGAGAGAGGAGGGTATGGGGAGACGAAGAGAAGGGCACAGTATAGATAAATATAGGATCATCACATAAATTCATGACCAAAATTACATATTTGGACCAGATCGACTTAGCAGGCGTGTCACAATAATGAATTTGGAAGGAATTGGCCCATCCGATTTCAACAAACTTTTGCAGGAAGGTGGCTTACAGTAAAAAATAACAAAATCAATATGTTTAGTATAGATATGCAAAGCAGGTCTTCCACAATTTAAGTAATAGTAAATGTTTATTTTACAAGTATTTGTGTTGAACTGTCCCCATCAATTTTATCCATATATAATATTTATAATGCACACATATATACAAAACCATAATAGAATATTTGAACCGTATCAACCAAACAGGGGTGTCACACTTACAAATTAAACTATTTCTGTAATTTTTGATGTAGAAGGAATTGGCTGAACGAATTGCAAAAATTTCGTATTAAAGATTTGTACAACATAACATTATGAAATCAAGATGTTTAAAGCGGAACTAATGAACAGGGCTACTACAATAACAAGTAAAATATTATTTTTACACGTATTTCTAGAGAAATTACCCCAAGGATAATCCAGTATGGTATACTATATAATCTTCATATAAATAAATAACCAAAATAGCATATTTCAACCGGGTCGACTAAACAGGGTTACCACAATATCAAGGTTAGAATTTTTCTGTAACTATGAATTTCGAAGGTATTGGATGAACCGATTACAAAAATAAATTTCGTTTATAGGGCGAGTATAGAATTGCAAAACGAAATGAACGTATAGAACGAATCTAAAAAGCGGGACTACCACAATACAAAGAAAAATAATTTTTCATTATACATGTATTTGCATAGAACCTTCTGCACCGATATTTAAAAGAAAAGCACTTCTGTAGTACGGAATACTCGTGTACTTTCCTACCTGTTATTTACTTTCTCCATACGTAGTCGAAGGTATTGATTCACGAAAAAATTCGATTTCAAGATTTCAGTGGAAGTACGCGTTTTGAGGTCCCCTGAACACGTTTTTACCGTTTTCTCGTTGATGTCTGTGTGTGTGCGTGTGTATGTGATATGAATTTTCTGGGCGCTCTAACCCAAAAACTCTTGATCAGATCAACGCGAAATTTTATATTTGTCATTTATATTGAAAGGAAAAGTGTTGGTTGGTTTTTGGTTTAAATAGGTCTAACGAAAGTGACACTTTACTCTTCATCTCTTATTCGTTTCGTTTTTACCAATGGTCTTCATTAAAACTTCATAATTTAAAATAACATTAAAATGGAAAATTTTAGAAAATGTAATTCCTACAACGTTTCTTAGAACCTGTTTTTCCTAGAAAAATATTTTAAAATCCTATTAAAAATCTGTTTTAGCTACCACCAACATACTACATGGAGGCAACATTTGTAAACACTACGTTTTAGTTACACCCCTTATTCTTAATTTTTGGCGATTCGTGGCTATAACCAATATCAGAAGGCTACAGTATAAATTTATGTCTGTCCTTTATAAGGTCCTTGAATTTTTCACGCAGTTCCTTAAAATATTTATTATCATTTAACGTATTTGTAATTTTTAGAAATATACACATGGAGAAAGTCTTGAGGTGGCCACATCAGATATTTTTAATGAATATGTGAGGGAACTATCGTTCTACAAACATCTTCTTAATGTATCTCAATCCCTCTTTCATAAATTTTAGATACAGTTCTTGCCCCATTGAACGTATCATTCTCCTCACATCTCTTTTTCTCAGATTCATCTATTGGTGATATTACAGAGTGATGATCAACTTGGGAATTTTCAGTTATTGTGTCTTGAAGTTCATTTACTCCTTCGTGATTTTCCAATTTAGATACCAAAGTAGCACTGAATTTTAAATATGTCGGTCAACTGTGAGCACTTCTTTGCTTAAAAGTATGATTTTCTTTTCGCGTAGTTTTTACGTTTATTTCCATTTAAACACAGGATTGGGTTGAGATAAAGTCACTCCTTCCATAATGTGTAGATCATTATAAGTAATTAAAAAAATAATATATACTAATTTCATTGCAATCGAAAAACAATTTTATATGAAATATTAAAGGTGTAATTACTTATAAAATTACAGAGAGCTAAAACAAACAAAACTGTGGATTCGAATTTAATAATCTTAAAAGAGTGAAGTCTTAAATAAGGATGAAATTCACAGGTATTGTTAAATTTTAGAAAATTGAACTAATACGTACAAATTATATAATGCTATATTTAATGTCTTTTCGTGAACACGAATGATGTGAAAAGAATCATCTACAGGGATGGTATGAACGTACTTAAATACGCTTTTTTTCATTTTGTCTGCACTTTGAGTTTTTTAAGTGAAAGTGGAATAGATTTACTACGATAAGTCAACGTTAACATAAGGATTTCATTACATCAACTTTACTTCAAGTGAGGTATATATTCATTATTTTTTATTATTGAATTTTTAGGCGTTATTATATAATTCCTAAACATCTCATCCAGCTTTCATGTACGAAAACAATTTTCATAGCAGCCGATGTAAATTAGATCTGCTATAATTACATAAATGCTTTTAATTTACAATGGTTCAGTATTCACGATTTCTGTTTAACGTCTAATAACTACTAAGCTCAATAAAATTCATATCAACATTTCACCCAAGTACTTCATCGAATGAAACTAGTCTATTTGTACTACACTGTAGCACATTCTCTTGAATAGTTCCTTTCTACTCATGTCTCTCTTTCCTAATGCAATTACTATTACGAAATGAATATTACAAAGATTTTTGTAAATGTTAGTAACAAAAATGTTTGCAGTGGATGCTTTCAGTTGAGTTATAAAAATTTATTATTCTATACGTTCGACGTTGGATGAAATCTGCTGTTGTCACTAAGTAGTAGGTTATCGTTGAAATAAATTACTTATTGAAATTACCGTAAGATTCATGTAAAAAGGAGTCACTTTTCCGGTGCATGTTTGTTGCTTCCCTCAAGTCGTGCAAAATGTTGTTACTTACTCCGGACAAGCTAATTTTTTCGGAATAATTAAATATCTATTAGTCTCTTTTCTTAAGTTTCAAGCCACGATTAACATCCCTTAAATATGATAAAATAGTAAAGTAAGTTCAAATCGAAATTTAAACAACATTCGGGGAGAATTTCTCGAAGGGAAATAAAATTTCCCAGTAATAAAATTTACTCACTACCAAGTTACAAAGTAAGTTCGGGTTCGATTCCCGGTCAAGTACTAAATTTTTCTCCCAAAATCTAAAAAGTTATTTTCAATCACGAGCTCAAATTTTAAAGAAAAATTCCCTCTAGACTAAACTACTTAGCTAAGATCGAGAATCAGTATAATAGCAAGATACGTAATTGGATAAAACTAAATAATAATTTAACTCTAAACGTAAAGGATATGAATAAAAAGATCGAATAAAATTATATACCAACTACTAACCTTCTGGTTTTAAAATCTGTTGATCGTAGATATGGGATATCTTCAACACTTCGTGTGAAAAAACTGCTTTCATAAATAGGAAAAGAATAATATTTACACTAAATAAAGATGTAACTTCTTGAGCAAAGACAAAAAAATTAATTATTTCCTCGGAAAACCATCCTTCTAAAACTATATAATAGAGTCTTTAACCCATAAATACTACCTTTGGCGAATTTACACCACTTGCAATATACACAATTCTGATTTTAGAAATTGTTAGTTTAGGCCAAAATTTACCTTTCTGAAGTATTTCTTTTTAAAATTGGCCACTCGAATGAAGTTTCCACACGATGGACGTATTGGAACTAATGAGGGCAAATTGTTCTATTTAGACGTCACAAATACAAAATGTCAGGGAGAAGGAAATACTTAAGGAGAAGGGGATGAAAACAAAGGGGTGAGAATGTGTACCCCGTTGTCAGTGCGATTTAACCAAGCGTAGGAATGACTACAAAGCAGGGAAAACACCCAAAAGCGGCTCATGGCTGTTTATGGACCTTTTTTAATTAAATAAAAAAATAAAAAAATTAAATAAATTTAATAGATTGAAATAAGAAAAGAGCTTATAACTGTTTAAAAACATTTTATTTAACTTTTTTCACAATAAACTACATCAGGGAACCTTTATAAGAGCTTCATTATTGGAGCAGTAGCTTCATTTGCGGGTTAGAGGTTGTTTTGCTTTGACCTCCTTGGCCACCTCTGGCTGCTTGATATCTGCACAACAAATCGATAAAGAAAAATTAAAATATAAAAATCGATATATGGCACATAGGGTTACTAAAAACTCCATGTAAACCATTTAAATAATGAATAATAGAGCCTATGGTTGGATTTCTACAAATGATTCCAAGTACCTAAAAGTGATTTCAACTTCTTTATTTTCATGCATCACGATTGGTATTCAATTAAAAAATTTTAATCCAGTAATGTTGCATATAGAAATAAATTCAAAACTAAATCAGCGTTTTCCAATTCTAGAACACGTGCAACTCGAGGAATTTTGTGTCCCAGGGAGAGATAACACTCCATCGCCTCCCTCCGTAAAAGTTATTTGAGATATGAGTACATGATAATAAATTATACAGTCTGTAAAAACTACTTAAATTAAAAATAAAAGGAATGATATCGGGATTATAGCCTGATCCGCGATGTTAATTGGTATCCAATATTTGTTTACTTGCAAGACGGCCCGGGTATCCGCCCGGCTGTCCCGGACGTCGCGCCGGGTCTCTTAGGAGACTCGACAAACGTTAAATGTTCTACAAGAATTGTTGATTCTGATATCTTAAAAAGCAAAATTTAATTTTAGGAATTTTTTCGCAATAAATGTTTTTAACAGGCGCTTTTATCGCTAATATTTGAATACTTTTAAGTCGTCGACTCACTTCGTTCTCCACGATAGGTCAGTGATAGTATACCAATCATACAAGCGGATCCCACGAGTTCGATCTCGGTCAAGGCATTAAATTTCCTTATTCTCAATTTCTACATACCTTTCCCCTCTGCGGGTAAGTGATTCGGATTCTTTTTGTCAGGTTTATTGTCCACTGCCTTTTAGTTGTTTGGATTGCGCTGTGGTGCTCCTATTAGTGGCACATCATTGCACTTGGATTTATTTTGTTTATCGATGACGATACTAAAATTTCAGAAAAAAATATCCAATTGATAAAATCAAACATTTAGAAGTATCATTTAAAATAATCTACATTATACAATAACATACAGACCAAAAGACATATATTCCTATTAGAATATATTATCAAAATACGACATTCCGCATACCCGAAAAACTTAAAACTATAAAAAAGCGAATGAAGTAAAAAGAAGATTGATTTATACATTAGGTGCAGCTTATTACTATCACTGTTTATGGTTATCAACTGTCTATTGCAATCAGCCGCGGAATTCAAAAAGCAGATCTTGTTTTGAATATTTTGTTCATTGTAATTGTCACATTAATAGTATGCCACTGCATTTGAAACGAAGAAATAAATTTGAATAAGTGAAGATGTGTTTTATAACACAAATACCTACTTATTAAATTCATGAATGAAATATAAATTAATTTAATAAAAAATGGGAGAGCAAAGCGTGCCGTTAGACGAAGTTGGAATAAGGAGCAGAGAAACTAGTAATGAAGTGCAATTCGTACTGCTAAACCTTTGATTATCGAACTTGTTGGAGTAGCGTAAATCATTTCACAGCGTCGACAATGCTATAATTCCTACAAGTACCAGTTACTAATTTTGAATACAACTTTATAATATTATACCAAAGAACCGATTCCACCTTATCGCAAGTTAATGTAATCTTTAAGATCAATAAATCGCGTATCAAACATCGGAGTACGCACTTATTTAATTGGACGAGTTCTAGGAAATTTTACAACGGGAAGCTTAAATACATCTCTTCCCCATAAATATCCCCCTAAGGGTATTCGTCGTTAGGGGGATTTAACTCTATAATAACTGCACTGTCGAATGCGCGAATAATCAATGTAAACTTGCTATTTAAATGGAATATATATTCGTTCCTCATCAGCCAGTGTGAGTGCGGAAGAAAAAGTACGATTCACCGCGACAAAGTATCAGTGTGGAACCCGTTTTAGAACCGAAGCCAAACTTTTTTCTATTCCGTACGCAGGACAGATACGTCGATCTCTAATCGCTCTCAGGAAATAGACGCAATGGAAAGATGAACAGATATTATTGCGAGAGAAATGAAGCACTTTCTACTAGGAAAAAATGTGACAAACCTTTTACATGCCAAGGACGTGATAATAATCTGCGGTGAAGTCGACATTGCACACTAGTGCTCGGGGAAACACACAAAACTATCTGAAGATTCCCTCGACCCTCCTTTTCTCCTTTCCGTCCGCCAACCCCCTCTCCCTCCTTCATCTCCTCTCCAACCTTCCTCCCCCACGCCTTCCATCCTTTATCTTTCCCTCCATCCTTCCTCTCTCCCTCCATCCTTTCTCTCTCCCCCCTCCCTCCCTCAGCTCCTCCTTTCATACCTCCCTTCACCATGCTTCCCGCAGTTCTGATTTTAAGTATTCTCAGTTAAGGCCAAGATTTACCTTTCTGAAGTATTTCTTTTTAAAATTTTCTTCAGCAAATATCCAAAATGCAATCCCCCGGTGAATTTTCACACATTGTAGTGTTAGCGTAATATTTTTCATCAAAGGTCAAATTTTAATTAACGAGAGCGAACCGTATAATATGTCATTATGAAAACAAAATAATGCCCTAAGTAGTATATCGTAGTTATAAGGAAGGGGTAGGTAAAACCTTTCTACTAAATGAAAGGTCGGTATCTTTGGTCAGTACTATAAATGTGGGCCATTCATAGGCTGCCAAACAAGGGAGATGTAAGCTTTGGCCACGAAATGCAGATAAAAAGTTCAGCATCAGATGATCCATCTGCATCAATTTGATATGTGGCCATCATAGAAGCACAATTTGTAACAATTGCAAGTAACTTATAATGCTATTTTAGTATTTCTCACTTAACTTAGTCTTTTGTAGTATAAAAGACCAAATATGAGTTATTTTGATTTTTAGCGCGTTTTTCAGATGTATTTGAATTAATAAAAATGTAATGTTAATGGCATTCTATTTTATTTAAAAATGATAATTAGATTTCATATTTATAAAATTATACCAAACGCACTGGGGTGAATTTTCAATAGGTAGTAACGGTACTGTGATTACATGGCATAGTGGTATTTAAGGTTAAACTCTAAAAGACGCACACCACTCGAATGAAGTTTCCACACGATGGACGTATTGGAACTAATGAGGGCAAACTGTTCTATTTCGACGTCACCAATGCAAAATGTCAGGGAGGAGGAAATACTGTAGGAGAAGGGGATGAAAACAAAGGGGTGAGAATGTGTACCTCGTTCTCAGTGCGACTTAACCAAGCGTAGGAATGACTACAAAGCAGAGAAAACACCCAAAAGCGGCTCATGTGGTTGCCACATCAGATTATCTTCGTTTGAGAATGTAAGATATATTCGCCTATTATTATTAGGATTTACCTTTTAAGCTTTTTACCTGAATCGGGATAGTTCCTATCAACCGATTTCCTCGGTATACTTCTCCCGTTTAAGCGGCTGGTATTCTGCCGTCAATTATTTATGGAAAAAAGTATTTGCTTATTGAACACGGAGGCGTTGCATGCATACCGACATTAAAATTATAAAACTTTTATACTTTATATCTTTTTTCAGTTAAGAAATCTAGATAGATACATCGTTCGCCATGAGAATTTTTACGAAAGCCTTTTTACAATATTCGGTAAAGTCTCCAAGCATATTGACCCTGAAACTGACACTCGTAGCCAGTTATTAAAAAATCGGAAGCTATCAATAGAAGATATAAGAATATTTAAGACGTTTAAATTCAAATTTCAACTACCTTCGATGTTAATATTTCCATTTATGATCCAAATAAAAATACGCCGAAGACCGCGAGTAAATATTTTCGCGCGTAATAAGAATTATCGATCGAATTTACTAGATTGAAATAAGAAAAGAGCTTATAAGAGTTTAAAAACATTTTATTTAACTTTTTTCCCAATAAACTACATCAGGGAACCTTTATAAGAGCTTCATTATTGGAGCAGTAGATTCATTTGCGGGTTAGAGGTTGTTTTGCTTTGAACTACTTGGCCACCTCTGGCTGCTTGATATCTTTACAACAATTAGATATAAAATATAAAATAAAATATAATATAAAATTAATGTATAGAAATCGATATATGGCACATAGGGTTACTAAAAACTCCATGTAAACCATTTAAATAATGAATAATAGAGCCTATGGTTGGATTTCTACAAATGATTCCAAGTACCTAAAAGTGATTTCAACTTGTTTATTTTCATGCATCACGATTGGTATTCAATTAAAAAATTTTAATCCGGTAATGTTGCATATAGAAATAAATTCAAAACTAAATCAGCGTTTTCCAATTCTAGAACACGTGCAACTCGAGGAATTTTGTGTCCCCGGGAGAGATAACACTCCATCGCCTCCCTCCGTAAAAGTTATTTGAGATATGAGTACATGATAATAAATTATACAGTCTGTAAAAACTACTTAAATTAAAAATAAAAGGAATGATATCGGGATTATAGCCTGTTCCGCGTTGTAAATTGGTATCCAATATTTGTTCACTTGCAAGTAATGCAAAGGTAGATGATCGTGATAGCGACCCCAAGACCTGGACGGCCCGGGTATCCGCCCGGCTGTCCCGCACGTCGCGCCGGGTCTCTTAGGAGACTCGACAAACGTTGAATGTTCTGCAAGAATTGTTGATTCTGATATCTTAAAAAGCAAAATTTCATTTTAGGTATTTTTTCGCAATAAATGCTTTTAACAGGCGCTTTTCGCGCTAATATTTGGATACTTTTAAGTCGTCGACCCTTTTCGTTCTCCAAGATAGTTCAGTGATAGTATACCAATCATACAAGCGGATCACACGAGTTCGATCTCGGTCAAGGCATTAAATTTCCTTATTCTCAATTTCTACATACCTTTCCCCTCTGCGGATAAGTGATTCGGATTCTTTGTGTCAGGTTTATTGTCCACTGCTTTTTCGTGGTTTGGATTGCGCTGTGGTGCTCCTTTTAGTGGTACGCCATTGCACTTGGATTTATTTTGTTTATCCATGACGATACTAAAATTTCAGAAAAAAATATGCAATTGATAAAATCAAACATTTAGAAGTATCATTAAAAAGCATCTACATAATACAATAAAATATAGACCAAAAGACATATATTCCTATTAGAATATATTATCAAAAAACGACATTCCGCACACCCGAAACACTTAAAACTATAAAAAAGCGAATGAAGTAAAAAGAAGATTGATTTATACATTAGGTGCAGCTTATTACTATCACTGTTTATGGTTATCAACTGTCTATTGCAATCATCCGCGGAATTCAAGAAGCAGATCTTATTTTGAATATTTTATTTATTGTAATTGTCACATTAATAGTATGCCACTGTATTTGAAACGAAGAAATAAATTTGAATAAGTGAAGGTGTGTTTTATAACTCAAATACCTACCTATTAAATTCATGAATGAAATATAAATTAATTTAATAAATAATGGGCGAGCAAAGCGTGCCGTTAGACGAAGTTGGAATAAGGAGCAGAGAAACTAGTAATGAAGTGCAATTCGTACTGCTAAATCTCTGATTATCGAACTTGTTAGAGTAGCCGTAAATCATTTCACAGCGTCGAAAATGCTATAATTCCTACAAGTACCAATTATTAATTTTGAATACAACTTTATAATATTATACCAAAGAACCGATTCCACCTTATCGCATGTTAATGTAATCTTTAAGATTAATAAATCGCGTATCAAACATCGGAGTACGCACTTATTTAATTGGACGCGTTCTAGAAAATTTTACAACGGGAAGCTTAAATACATCTCTTGGCCATAAATATCCCCCTGAGGGTATTCGTCGTTAGGGGGATTTAACTCTATAATAACTGCACTGTCGAATGCGCGAATAATCAATGTAAACTTGCTATTTAAATGGAATATATATTCGTTCCTCATCAGCCAGTGTGAGTGCGGAAGAAAAAGTACGATTCACCGCGACAAAGTATCAGTGTGGAACCCGTTTTAGAACCGAAGCCAAACTTTTTTCTATTCCGTACGCAGGACAGATACGTCGATCTCTAATCGCTCTCAGGAAATAGACGCAATGGAAAGATGAACAGATATTATTGCGAGAGAAATGAAGCACTTTCTACTAGGAAAAAATGTGACAAACCTTTTACATGCCAAGGACGTGATAATAATCTGCGGTGAAGTCGACATTGCACACTAGTGCTCGGGGAAACACACAAAACTATCTGAAGATTCCCTCGACCCTCCTTTTCTCCTTTCCGTCCGCCAACCCCCTCTCCCTCCTTCATCTCCTCTCCAACCTTCCTCCCCCACGCCTTCCATCCTTTATCTTTCCCTCCATCCTTCCTCTCTCCCTCCATCCTTTCTCTCTCTCCCCTCCCTCCCTCAGCTCCTCCTTTCATACCTCCCTTCACCATGCTTCCCGCAGTTCTGATGTTAAGTATTCTCAGTTAAGGCCAAGATTTACCTTTCTGAAGTATTTCTTTTTAAAATTTTCTTCAGCAAATATCCAAAATGCAATCCCTCGGGTGAATTTTCACACATTGTAGGGTTAGTGTAATATTTTTCATCAAAGGTCAAATTTTAATTAACGAGAGCGAACCGTATAATATGTCATTATGAAAACAAAATAATGCCCTAAGTAATATATCGTAGTTATAAGGAAGGGGTAGGTAAAACCTTTCTACTAAATGTAAGGTCGGTATCTTTGGTCAGTACTATAAAAGTGGGCCATTCATAGGCTGCCAAACAAGGGAGATGTAAGCTTTGGCCACGAAATGCAGATAAAAAGTTCAGCATCAGATGATCCATCTGCATCAATTTGATATGTGGCCATCATAGAAGCACAATTTGTAACAATTGCAAGTAGCTTATAATGCTATTTTAGTATTTCTCACTTAACTTAGTCTTTTGCAGTATAAAAGACCAAATATGAGTTATTTTGATCTTTAGCGCGTTTTTCAGATGTATTTGAATTAATAAAAATGTAATGTTAACGGCATTCTATTTTATTTAAGAATGATAATTAGATTTCATATGAATAAAATTAGACCAAACGCACTGGGGTGAATTTTCAATAGGTAGTAGCGGTACTGTGATTACATGGCATAGTGGTATTTAAGGTTAAACTCTAAAAGACGCACACCACTCGAATGAAGTTTCCACACGATGGACGTATTGGAACTAATGAGGGCAAAATGTTCTATTTCGACGTCACCAATGCAAAATGTCAGGGAGGAGGAAATACTGTAGGAGAAGGGGATGAAAACAAAGGGGTGAGAATGTGTACCTCGTTCTCAGTGCGACTTAACCAAACGTAGGAATGACTACAAAGCAGTGAAAACACCCAAAAGCGGCTCATGTGGTTGCCACATCAGATTATCTTCGTTTGAGAATGTAAGATATATTCGCCTATTATTATTAGGATTTACCTTTTAAGCTTTTTACCTGAATCGGGATAGTTCCTATCAACCGATTTCCTCGGTATACTTCTCCCGTTTAAGCGGCTGGTATTCTGCCGTCAATTATTTATGGAAAAAAGTATTTGCTTATTGAACACGGAGGCGTTGCATGCATACCGACATTAAAATTATAAAACTTTTATACTTTATATCTTTTTTCAGTTGAGAAATCTAGATATATTCATCGTTCTCCATGAGAATTTATACGAAAGCCTTTTTACAATATTCGGTAAAGTCTCCAAGCATATTGACCCTGAAACTGACACTCGTAGCCAGTTATTAAAAAATCGGAAGCTATCAATAGAAGATATAAGATTCTTTTAGACGTTTTTAATTCAAATTTCAACTATCTTCGATGTTAATATTTCCATTTATGATACAAATAAAAATACGCCGAAGACCGCGAGTAAATATTTTCGCGCGTAATAAGTATTATCGATCGAATTTACTAGATTGAAATAAGAAAAGAGCTTATAAGAGTTTAAAAACATTTTATTTAACTTTTTTCACAATAAACTACATCAGGGAACCTTTATAAGAGCTTCATTATTGGAGCAGTAGCTTCATTTGCGGGTTAGAGGTTGTTTTGCTTTGACCTCCTTGGCCACCTCTGGCTGCTTGATATCTGCACAACAAATCGATAAAGAAAAATTAAAATATAGAAATCGATATATGGCACATAGGGTTACTAAAAACTCCATGTAAACCATTTAAATAATGAATAATAGAGCCTATGGTTGGATTTCTACAAATGATTCCAAGTACCTAAAAGTGATTTCAACTTCTTTATTTTCATGCATCACGATTGGTATTCAATTAAAAAATTTTAATCCGGTAATGTTGCATATAGAAATAAATTCAAAACTAAATCAGCGTTTTCCAATTCTAGAACACGTGCAACTCGAGGAATTTTGTGTTCCCGGGAGAGATAACACTCCATCGCCTCCCTCCGTAAAAGTTATTTGAGATATGAGTACATGATAATAAATTATACAGTCTGTAAAAACTACTTAAATTAAAAATAAAAGGAATGATATCGGGATTATAGCCTGTTCCGCGTTGTAAATTGGTATCCAATATTTGTTCACTTGCAAGTAATGCAAAGGTAGATGATCGTGATAGCGACCCCGAGACCTGGACGGCCCGGGTATCCGCCCGGCTGTCCCGCACGTCGCGCCGGGTCTCTTAGGAGACTCGACAAACGTTGAATGTTCTGCAAGAATTGTTGATTCTGATATCTTAAAAAGCAAAATTTCATTTTAGGAATTTTTTCGCAATAAATGTTTTTAACAGGCGCTTTTCGCGCTAATATTTGGATACTTTTAAGTCGTCGACTCACTTCGTTCTCCAAGATAGTTCAGTGATAGTATACCAATCATACAAGCGGATCACACGAGTTCGATCTCGGTCAAGGCATTAAATTTCCTTATTCTCAATTTCTACATACCTTTCCCCTCTGCGGATAAGTGATTCGGATTCTTTGTGTCAGGTTTATTGTCCACTGCTTTTTCGTGGTTTGGATTGCGCAGTGGTGCTCCTTTTAGTGGTACACCATTGCACTTGGGTTTATTTGTTTATCCATGACGATACTAAAATTTCAGAAAAAAATATGCAATTGATAAAATCAAACATTTAGAAGTATCATTAAAAAGCATCTACATAATACAATAAAATACAGACCAAAAGACACATATTCCTATTAGAATATATTATCAAAAAACGACATTCCGCACACCCGAAACACTTAAAACTATAAAAAAGCGAATGAAGTAAAAAGAAGATTGATTTATACATTAGGTGCAGCTTATTACTATCACTGTTTATGGTTATCAACTGTCTATTGCAATCATCCGCGGAATTCAAGAAGCAGATCTTATTTTGAATATTTTGTTTATTGTAATTGTCACATTAATAGTATGCCACTGTATTTGAAACGAAGAAATAAATTTGAATAAGTGAAGGTGTGTTTTATAACTCAAATACCTACCTATTAAATTCATGAATGAAATATAAATTAATTTAATAAAAAATGGGCGAGCAAAGCGTGCCGTTAGACGAAGTTGGAATAAGGAGCAGAGAAACTAGTAATGAAGTGCAATTCGTGCTGCTAAATCTCTGATTATCGAACTTGTTAGAGTAGCGTAAATCATTTCACAGCGTCGAAAATGCTATAATTCCTACAAGTACCAATTACTAATTTTGAATACAACTTTATAATATTATTCCAAAGAACCGATTCCACCTTATTGCAAGTTAATGTAATCTTTAAGATTAAAAATCGCGTATCAAACATCGGAGTACGCACTTATTTAATTGGACCCGTTCTAGGAAATTTTACAACGGGAAGCTTAAATACATCTCTTCGCCATAAATATCCCCCTAAGGGTATTCGTCGTTAGGGGGATTTCACTCTATAAAAACTGCACTGTCGAATGCGCGAATAATCAATGTAAACTTGCTATTTAAATGGAATATATATTCGTTCCTTATCAGCCAGTGTAAGTGCGGAAGAAAAAGTACGATTCACCGCGACTAAGTATCATTATGGAACCCGTATTAGAACCGAAGCCAAACTTTTTTCTATTCCGTACACAGGACAGATACGTCGATATCTAATCGCTCTCAGGATATAGACGCAATGGAAAGATGAACAGATATTATTGCGAGAGAAATAAAGCACTTTCTACTAGGAAAAAATGTGACAAACCTTTTAGATGCCAAAGACGTGATAAAAATCTGCAGTGAAGTCCACACTGCACACTAGTGCTCGGGGAAACACACAACATTATCTGAAGATTCCCTCGACCCTCCTTTTCTCTTTTCCGTCCGCCAATCCTCTCTCCCTCCTTCATCTTCTCTCCAACCTTCCTCCCCCACGCCTTCCATCCTTTATCTTTCCCTCCATCCTTCCTCTCTCCCTCTATCCTTTCTCTCTCCCCCCTCCCTCCCTCAGCTCCCTCTTCCATACCTACCTTCACCATGCTTCCCGCAGTTCTGATTTTAAGTATTCTCAGTTAAGGCCAAGATTTACCTTTCTGAAGTATTTCTTTTTAAAATTTTCTTCAGCAAATATCCAAAATGCAATCCCTCGGGTGAATTTTCACACAATGTAGTGTTAGCGTAATATTTTTCATCAAAGGTCAAATTTTAATTAACGCAAGCGAACCGTATAATATGTCATTATGAAAACAAAATAATGCACTAAGTAATATATCGTAGTTATAAGGAAGGGTTAGGTAAAACCATTCTACTTAATGAAAGGTCAGTACTATAAATGTAGGCCATTCATAGGCTGCCAAACAAGGGAGATGTAAGCTTTGGCCACGAAATGCAGATAAAAAGTTCAGCATCAGATGATCCATCTGCATCAATTTGATATGTGGCCATCATAGAAGCACAATTTGTAACAATTGCAAGTAGCTTTTAATGCTATTTTAGTATTTTTCACTTAACTTAGTCTTTTGCAGTATAAAAGACCAAATATGAGTTATTTTGATCTTTAGCGCGTTTTTCAGATGTATTTGAATTAATAAAAATGTAAAGTTAATGGCCTTCTATTTTATTTAAAAATGATAATTAGATTTCATATGAATAAAATTAGACCAAACGCACTTGGGTGAATTTTCAATAGGTAGTAGTGTTACTGTGATTACATGGCATAGTGGTATTTAAGGTTAAACTCTAAAAGACGCACACCACTCGAATGAAGTTTCCACACGATGGACGTATTGGAACTTATGAGGGCAAACTGTTCTATTTCGACGTCACCAGTGCAAAATGTCAGGGAGGAGGAAATACTGAAGGAGAAGGGGATGAAAACAAAGGGGTGAGAATGTGTACCTCGTTCTCAGTGCGACTTAACCAAGCGTAGGAATGACTACAAAGCAGTGAAAACACCCAAAAGCGGCTCATGTGGTTGCCACATCAGATTATCTTCGTTTGAGAATGTAAGATATATTCGCCTATTATTATTAGGATTTACCTTTTAAGCTTTTTACCTGAATCGGGATAGTTCCTATCAACCGATTTCCTCGGTATACTTCTCCCGTTTAAGCGGCTGGTATTCTGCCGTCAAATATTTATGAAAAAAAGTATTTGCTTATTGAACACGGAGGCGTTGCATGCATACCGACATTAAAATTATAAAACTTTTATACTTTATATCTTTTTTCAGTTGAGAAATCTAGATATATTCATCGTTCTCCATGAGAATTTATACGAAAGCCTTTTTACAATATTCGGTAAAGTCTCCAAGCATATTGACCCTGAAACTGACACTCGTAGCCAGTTATTAAAAAATCGGAAGCTATCAATAGAAGATATAAGATTCTTTTAGACGTTTTTAATTCAAATTTCAACTATCTTCGATGTTAATATTTCCATTTATGATGCAAATAAAAATACGCCGAAGACCGCGAGTAAATATTTTCGCGCGTAATAAGTATTATCGATCGAATTTACTAGATTGAAATAAGAAAAGAGCTTATAAGAGTTTAAAAACATTTTATTTAACTTTTTTCACAATAAACTACATCAGGGAACCTTTATAAGAGCTTCATTATTGGAGCAGTAGCTTCATTTGCGGGTTAGAGGTTGTTTTGCTTTGACCCCTTGGCCACCTCTGGCTGCTTGATATCTGCACAACAAATCGATAAAGAAAAATTAAAATATAGAAATCGATATATGGCACATAGGGTTACTAAAAACTCCATGTAAACCATTTAAATAATGAATAATAGAGCCTATGGTTGGATTTCTACAAATGATTCCAAGTACCTAAAAGTGATTTCAACTTCTTTATTTTCATGCATCACGATTGGTATTCAATTAAAAAATTTTAATCCGGTAATGTTGCATATAGAAATAAATTCAAAACTAAATCAGCGTTTTCCAATTCTAGAACACGTGCAACTCGAGGAATTTTGTGTTCCCGGGAGAGATAACACTCCATCGCCTCCCTCCGTAAAAGTTATTTGAGATATGAGTACATGATAATAAATTATACAGTCTGTAAAAACTACTTAAATTAAAAATAAAAGGAATGATATCGGGATTATAGCCTGTTCCGCGTTGTAAATTGGTATCCAATATTTGTTCACTTGCAAGTAATGCAAAGGTAGATGATCGTGATAGCGACCCCGAGACCTGGACGGCCCGGGTATCCGCCCGGCTGTCCCGCACGTCGCGCCGGGTCTCTTAGGAGACTCGACAAACGTTGAATGTTCTGCAAGAATTGTTGATTCTGATATCTTAAAAAGCAAAATTTCATTTTAGGAATTTTTTCGCAATAAATGTTTTTAACAGGCGCTTTTCGCGCTAATATTTGGATACTTTTAAGTCGTCGACTCACTTCGTTCTCCAAGATAGTTCAGTGATAGTATACCAATCATACAAGCGGATCACACGAGTTCGATCTCGGTCAAGGCATTAAATTTCCTTATTCTCAATTTCTACATACCTTTCCCCTCTGCGGATAAGTGATTCGGATTCTTTGTGTCAGGTTTATTGTCCACTGCTTTTTCGTGGTTTGGATTGCGCAGTGGTGCTCCTTTTAGTGGTACACCATTGCACTTGGGTTTATTTGTTTATCCATGACGATACTAAAATTTCAGAAAAAAATATGCAATTGATAAAATCAAACATTTAGAAGTATCATTAAAAAGCATCTACATAATACAATAAAATACAGACCAAAAGACACATATTCCTATTAGAATATATTATCAAAAAACGACATTCCGCACACCCGAAACACTTAAAACTATAAAAAAGCGAATGAAGTAAAAAGAAGATTGATTTATACATTAGGTGCAGCTTATTACTATCACTGTTTATGGTTATCAACTGTCTATTGCAATCATCCGCGGAATTCAAGAAGCAGATCTTATTTTGAATATTTTGTTTATTGTAATTGTCACATTAATAGTATGCCACTGTATTTGAAACGAAGAAATAAATTTGAATAAGTGAAGGTGTGTTTTATAACTCAAATACCTACCTATTAAATTCATGAATGAAATATAAATTAATTTAATAAAAAATGGGCGAGCAAAGCGTGCCGTTAGACGAAGTTGGAATAAGGAGCAGAGAAACTAGTAATGAAGTGCAATTCGTGCTGCTAAATCTCTGATTATCGAACTTGTTAGAGTAGCGTAAATCATTTCACAGCGTCGAAAATGCTATAATTCCTACAAGTACCAATTACTAATTTTGAATACAACTTTATAATATTATTCCAAAGAACCGATTCCACCTTATTGCAAGTTAATGTAATCTTTAAGATTAAAAATCGCGTATCAAACATCGGAGTACGCACTTATTTAATTGGACCCGTTCTAGGAAATTTTACAACGGGAAGCTTAAATACATCTCTTCGCCATAAATATCCCCCTAAGGGTATTCGTCGTTAGGGGGATTTCACTCTATAAAAACTGCACTGTCGAATGCGCGAATAATCAATGTAAACTTGCTATTTAAATGGAATATATATTCGTTCCTTATCAGCCAGTGTAAGTGCGGAAGAAAAAGTACGATTCACCGCGACTAAGTATCATTATGGAACCCGTATTAGAACCGAAGCCAAACTTTTTTCTATTCCGTACACAGGACAGATACGTCGATATCTAATCGCTCTCAGGATATAGACGCAATGGAAAGATGAACAGATATTATTGCGAGAGAAATAAAGCACTTTCTACTAGGAAAAAATGTGACAAACCTTTTAGATGCCAAAGACGTGATAAAAATCTGCAGTGAAGTCCACACTGCACACTAGTGCTCGGGGAAACACACAACATTATCTGAAGATTCCCTCGACCCTCCTTTTCTCTTTTCCGTCCGCCAATCCTCTCTCCCTCCTTCATCTTCTCTCCAACCTTCCTCCCCCACGCCTTCCATCCTTTATCTTTCCCTCCATCCTTCCTCTCTCCCTCTATCCTTTCTCTCTCCCCCCTCCCTCCCTCAGCTCCCTCTTCCATACCTACCTTCACCATGCTTCCCGCAGTTCTGATTTTAAGTATTCTCAGTTAAGGCCAAGATTTACCTTTCTGAAGTATTTCTTTTTAAAATTTTCTTCAGCAAATATCCAAAATGCAATCCCTCGGGTGAATTTTCACACAATGTAGTGTTAGCGTAATATTTTTCATCAAAGGTCAAATTTTAATTAACGCAAGCGAACCGTATAATATGTCATTATGAAAACAAAATAATGCACTAAGTAATATATCGTAGTTATAAGGAAGGGTTAGGTAAAACCATTCTACTTAATGAAAGGTCAGTACTATAAATGTAGGCCATTCATAGGCTGCCAAACAAGGGAGATGTAAGCTTTGGCCACGAAATGCAGATAAAAAGTTCAGCATCAGATGATCCATCTGCATCAATTTGATATGTGGCCATCATAGAAGCACAATTTGTAACAATTGCAAGTAGCTTTTAATGCTATTTTAGTATTTTTCACTTAACTTAGTCTTTTGCAGTATAAAAGACCAAATATGAGTTATTTTGATCTTTAGCGCGTTTTTCAGATGTATTTGAATTAATAAAAATGTAAAGTTAATGGCCTTCTATTTTATTTAAAAATGATAATTAGATTTCATATGAATAAAATTAGACCAAACGCACTGGGGTGAATTTTCAATAGGTTGTAGCGGTACTGTGATTACATGGCATAGTGGTATTTAAGGTTAAACTCTAAAAGACGCACACCACTCGAATGAAGTTTCCACACGATGGACGTATTGGAACTAATGAGGGCAAACTGTTCTATTTCGACTTCACCAATGCAAAATGTCAGGGAGGAGGAAATACTGAAGGAGAAGGGGATGAAAAAAAAGGGGTGAGAATGTGTACCTCGTTCTCAGTGCGACTTAACCAAGCGTAGGAATGACTACAAAGCAGTGAAAACACCCAAAAGCGGCTCATGTGGTTGCCACATCAGATTATCTTCGTTTGAGAATGTAAGATATATTCGCCTATTATTATTAGGATTTACCTTTTAAGCTTTTTACCTGAATCGGGATAGTTCCTATCAACCGATTTCCTCGGTATACTTCTCCCGTTTAAGCGGCTGGTATTCTGCCGTCAAATATTTATGGAAAAAAGTATTTGCTTATTGAACACGGAGGCGTTGCATGCATACCGACATTAAAATTATAAAACTTTTATACTTTATATCTTTTTTCAGTTGAGAAATCTAGATATATTCATCGTTCTCCATGAGAATTTATACGAAAGCCTTTTTACAATATTCGGTAAAGTCTCCAAGCATATTGACCCTGAAACTGACACTCGTAGCCAGTTATTAAAAAATCGGAAGCTATCAATAGAAGATATAAGATTCTTTTAAACGTTTTTAATTCAAATTTCAACTACCTTCGATGTTAATATTTCCATTTATGATGCAAATAAAAATACGCCGAAGACCGCGAGTAAATATTTTCGCGCGTAATAAGTATTATCGATAGAATTTACTAGATTGAAATAAGAAAAGAGCTTATAACTGTTTAAAAACATTTTATTTAACTTTTTTCACAATAAACTACATCAGGGAACCTTTATAAGAGCTTCATTATTGGAGCAGTAGCTTCATTTGCGGGTTAGAGGTTGTTTTGCTTTGACCTCCTTGGCCACCTCTGGCTGCTTGATATCTGCACAACAAATAGATAAAGAAAAATTAAGGTATAGAAATCGATATATGGCACATAGGGTTACTAAAATCTCCATGTAAACCATTTAAATAATGAATAATATATCCTATGGTTGGATTTCTACAAATGATTCCAAGTACCTAAAAGTGATTTCAACTTCTTTATTTTCATGCATCACGATTGGTATACAATTAAAAAATTTTAATACAGTAATGTTGCATATAGAAATAAATTCAAAACTAAATCAGCGTTTTCCAATTCTAGAACACGTGCAACTCGAGGAATTTTGTGTCCCCGGGAGAGATAACACTCCATCGCCTCCCTCCGTAAAAGTTATTTGAGATATGAGTACATGATAATAAATTATACAGTCTGTAAAAACTACTTAACTTAAAAATAAAAGGGATGATATCGGGATTATAGCCTGTTCCGCGTTGTAAATTGGTATCCAATATTTGTTCACTTGCAAGTAATGCAAAGGTAGATGATCGTGTTAGCGACCCCGAGACCTGGACGGCCCGGGTATCCTCCTGGCTGTCCCGCACGTCGCGCCGGGTCTCTTAGGAGACTCGACAAACGTTGAATGTTCTGCAAGAATTGTTGATTCTGATATCTTAAAAAGCAAAATTTCATTTTAGGAATTTTTTCGCAATAAATGTTTTTAACAGGCGCTTTTCGCGCTAATATTTGGATACTTTTAAGTCGTCGACTCACTTCGTTCTCCAAGATAGTTCAGTGATAGTATACCAATCATACAAGCGGATCACACGAGTTCGATCTCTGTCAAGGCATTAAATTTCCTTATTCTCAATTTCTACATACCTTTCCCCTCTGCGGATAAGTGATTCGGATTCTTTGTGTCAGGTTTATTGTCCACTGCTTTTTCGTGGTTTGGATTGCGCTGTGGTGCTCCTTTTAGTGGTACACCATTGCACTTGGGTTTATTTTGTTTATCCATGACGATACTAAAATTTCAGAAAAAAATATGCAATTGATAAAATCAAACATTTAGAAGTATCATTAAGAAGCATCTACATAATACAATAAAATACAGACCAAAAGACACATATTCCTATTAGAATATATTATCAAAAAACGACATTCCGCACACCCGAAACACTTAAAACTATAAAAAAGCGAATGAAGTAAAAAGAAGATTGATTTATACATTAGGTGCAGCTTATTACTATCACTGTTTATGGTTATCAACTGTCTATTGCAATCATCCGCGGAATTCAAGAAGCAGATCTTATTTTGAATATTTTGTTTATTGTAATTGTCACATTAATAGTATGCCACTGTATTTGAAACGAAGAAATAAATTTGAATAAGTGAAGGTGTGTTTTATAACTCAAATACCTACCTATTAAATTCATGAATGAAATATAAATTAATTTAATAAAAAATGGGCGAGCAAAGCGTGCCGTTAGACGAAGTTGGAATAAGGAGCAGAGAAACTAGTAATGAAGTGCAATTCGTGCTGCTAAATCTCTGATTATCGAACTTGTTAGAGTAGCGTAAATCATTTCACAGCGTCGAAAATGCTATAATTCCTACAAGTACCAATTACTAATTTTGAATACAACTTTATATTATTATACCAAAGAACCGATTCCACCTTATTGTAAGTTAATGTAATCTTTAAGATTAATAAATCGCGTATCAAATATCGGAGTACGCACTTATTTAATAGGACCCGTTTTAGGAAATTTTACAACGGGAAGCTTAAATACATCTCTTGGCCATGAATATCCCCCTAAGGGTATTCGTCGTTAGGGGGATTTCACTCTATAAAAACTGCACTGTCAAATGCGCGAATAATCAATGTAAACTTGCTATTTAAATGGAATATATATTCGTTCCTTATTAGCCAGTGTAAGTGCGGAAGAAAAAGTACGATTCACCGCGACTAAGTATCATTGTGGAACCTGTATTAGAACCGAAGCCAAACTTTTTTCTATTCCGTACACAGGACAGATACGTCGATCTCTAATCGCTCTCAGGATATAGACGCAATGGAAAGATGAACAGATATTATTGCGAGAGAAATAAAGCACTTTCTACTAGGAAAAAATGTGACAAACCTTTTAGATGCCAAAGACGTGATAAAAATCCGCAGTGAAGTCCACACTGAACACTAGTGCTCGGATAAACACACAACATTATCTGAAGATTCCCTCGACCCTCCTTTTCTCTTTTCCGTCCGCCAATCCTTTCTCCCTCCTTCATCTCCTCTCCAACCTTCCTCCCCCACGCCTTCCATCCTTTATCTTTCCCTCCATCTTTCCTCTCTCCCTCTATCTTTTCTCTCTCCCCCCACCCTCCCTCAGCTCCCTCTTCCATACCTACCTTCACCATGCTTCCCGCAGTTCTGATTTTAAGTATTCTCAGTTAAGGCCAAGATTTACCTTTCTGAAGTATTTCTTTTTAAAATTTTCTTCAGCAAATATCCAAAATGCAATCCCTCGGGTGAATTTTCACACAATGTAGTGTTAGCGTAATATTTTTCATCAAAGGTCAAATTTTAATTAACGCAAGCGAACCGTATAATATGTCATTATGAAAACAAAATAATGCCCTAAGTAATATATAGTAGTTATAAGGAAGGGGTAGGTAAAACCATTCTACTTAATGAAAGGTCGGTATCTTTGGTCAGTACTATAAATGTAGGCCATTCATAGGCTGCCAAACAAGGGAGATGTAAGCTTTGGCCACGAAATGCAGATAAAAAGTTCAGCATCAGATGATCCATCTGCATCAATTTGATATGTGGCCATCATAGAAGCACAATTTGTAACAATTGCAAGTAACTTATAATGCTATTTTATTATTTCTCACTTAACTTAGTCTTTTGTAGTATAAAAGACCAAATATGAGTTATTTTGATCTTTAGCGCGTTTTTCAGATGTATTTGAATTAATAAAAATGTAATGTTAACGGCATTCTATTTTATTTAAGAATGATAATTAGATTTCATATTTATAAAATTAGACCAAACGCACTGGGGTGAATTTTCAATAGGTAGTAGTGTTACTGTGATTACATGGCATAGTGGTATTTAAGGTTAAACTCTAAAAGACGCACACCACTCGAATGAAGTTTCCACACGATGGACGTATTGGAACTAATGAGGGCAAACTGTTCTATTTCGACGTCACCAATGCAAAATGTCAGGGAGGAGGAAATACTGAAGGAGAAGGGGATGAAAACAAAGGGGTGAGAATGTGTACCTCGTTCTCAGTGCGACTGAACCAAGCGTAGGAATGACTACAAAGGAGTGAAAACACCCAAAAGCGGCTCATGTGGCTGCCACATCAGATTATCTTCGTTTGAGAATGTAAGATATATTCGCCTATTATTATTAGGATTTACCTTTTAAGCTTTTTACCTGAATCGGGATAGTTCCTATCAACCGATTTCCTCGGTATACTTCTCCCGTTTAAGCGGCTGGTATTCTGCCGTCAAATATTTATGGAAAAAAGTATTTTCTTATTGAACACGGAGGCGTTGCATGCATACCGACATTAAAATTATAAAACTTTTATACTTTATATCTTTTTTCAGTTGAGAAATCTAGATATATTCATCGTTCTCCATGAGAATTTATACGAAAGCCTTTTTACAATATTCGGTAAAGTCTCCAAGCATATTGACCCTGAAACTGACACTCGTAGCCAGTTATTAAAAAATCGGAAGCTATCAATAGAAGATATAAGATTCTTTTAAACGTTTTTAATTCAAATTTCAACTATCTTCGATGTTAATATTTCCATTTATGATGCAAATAAAAATACGCCGAAGACCGCGAGTAAATATTTTCGCGCGTAATAAGTATTATCGATAGAATTTACTAGATTGAAATAAGAAAAGAGCTTATAACTGTTTAAAAACATTTTATTTAACTTTTTTCACAATAAACTACATCAGGGAACCTTTATAAGAGCTTCATTATTGGAGCAGTAGCTTCATTTGCGGGTTAGAGGTTGTTTTGCTTTGACCTCCTTGGCCACCTCTGGCTGATTGATATCTGCACAACAAATAGATAAAGAAAAATTAAAGTATAGAAATCGATATATGGCACATAGGGTTACTAAAATCTCCATGTAAACCATTTAAATAATGAATAATAGAGCCTATGGTTGGATTTCTACAAATGATTCCAAGTACCTAAAAGTGATTTCAACTTCTTTATTTTCATGCATCACGATTGGTATTCAATTAAAAAATTTTAATCCAGTAATGTTGCATATAGAAATAAATTCAAAACTAAATCAGCGTTTTCCAATTCTAGAACACGTGCAACTCGAGGAATTTTGTGTCCCCGGGAGAGATAACACTCCATCGCCTCCCTCCGTAAAAGTTATTTGAGATATGAGTACATGATAATAAATTATACAGTCTGTAAAAACTACTTAAATTAAAAATAAAAGGAATGATATCGGGATTATAGCCTGTTCCGCGTTGTAAATTGGTATCCAATATTTGTTCACTTGCATGTAATGCAAAGGTAGATGATCGTGATAGCGACCCCGAGACCTGGACGGCCCGGGTATCCGCCCGACTGTCCCGCACGTCGCGCCGGGTCTCTTAGGAGACTCGACAAACGTTGAATGTTCTGCAAGAATTGTTGATTCTGATATCTTAAAAAGCAAAATTTCATTTTAGGAATTTTTTCGCAATAAATGTTTTTAACAGGCGCTTTTCGCGCTAATATTTGGATACTTTTAAGTCGTCGACTCACTTCGTTCTCCAAGATAGTTCAGTGATAGTATACCAAACATACAAGCGGATCACACGAGTTCGATCTCGGTCAAGGCATTAAATTTCCTTATTCTCAATTTCTACATACCTTTCCCCTCTGCGGATAAGTGATTCGGATTCTTTGTGTCAGGTTTATTGTCCACTGCTTTTTCGTGGTTTGGATTGCGCTGTGGTGCTCCTTTTAGTAGTACACCATTGCACTTGGGTTTATTTTGTTTATCCATGACGATACTAAAATTTCAGAAAAAAATATGCAATTGATAAAATCAAACATTTAGAAGTATCATTAAAAAGCATCTACATAATACAATAAAATACAGACCAAAAGACACATATTCCTATTAGAATATATTATCAAAAAACGACATTCCGCACACCCGAAACACTTAAAACTATAAAAAAGCGAATGAAGTGAAAAGAAGATTTTTTTATACATTAGGTGCAGCTTATTACTATCACTGTTTATGGTTATCAACTGTCTATTGCAATCATCTGCGGAATTCAAAAAGCAGATCTTGTTTGGAATATTTTGTTTATTGTAATTGTCACATTAATCGTATCCCACTGTATTAGAAACGAAAAAATAAATTTGAATAAGTGAAGGTGTTTTTTATAACTCAAATACCTACCTATTAAATTCATGAATGAAATATAAATTAATTTAATAAAAAATGGGCGAGCAAAGCGTGCCGTTAGACGAAGTTGGAATAAGGAGCAGAGAAACTAGTAATGAAGTGCAATTCGTGCTGCTAAATCTCTGATTATCGAACTTGTTAGAGTAGCGTAAATCATTTCACAGCGTCGAAAATGCTATAATTCCTACAAGTACCAATTACTAATTTTGAATACAACTTTATAATATTATACCAAAGAACCGATTCCACCTTATCGCATGTTAATGTAATCTTTAAGATTAATAAATCGCGTATCAAACATCGGAGTACGCACTTATTTAATTGGACCCGTTCTAGGAAATTTTACAACGGGAAGCTTAAATACATCACTTCGCTATAAATAATGCGGAAGAAAAAGTACGATTCAGCGCGACAAAGTATCATTGTGGAACCCGTATTAGAACCGAAGCCAAACTTTTTTCTATTCCGTACACAGGACAGATACGTTGATCTCTAATCGCTCTCAGGATATAGACGCAATTTAAAGATGAACAGATATTATTGCGAGAGAAATAAAGCACTTTCTACTAGGAAAAAATGTGACAAACCTTTTAGATGCCAAAGACGTGATAAAAATCCGCAGTGAAGTCCACACTGCACACTAGTGCTCGGGGAAACACACAAAACTATCTGAAGATTCCCTCGACCCTCCTTTTCTCTTTTCCGTCCGCCAATCCTCTCTCCCTCCTTCATCTCCTCTCCAACCTTCCTCCCCCACGCCTTCCATCCTTTATCTTTCCCTCCATCCTTCCTCTCTCCCTCCATCCTTTCTCTCTCCCCCCTCCCTCCCTAAGCTCCCTCTTCCATACCTACCTTCACCATGCTTCCCGCAGTTCTGATTTTAAGTATTCTCAGTTAAGGCCAAGATTTACCTTTCTGAAGTATTTCTTTTTAAAATTTTCTTCAGCAAATATCCAAAATGCAATCCCTCGGGTGAATTTTCACACAATGTAGTGTTAGCGTAATATTTTTCATCAAAGGTCAAATTTTAATTAACGCAAGCGAACCGTATAATATGTCATTATGAAAACAAAATAATGCACTAAGTAATATATCGTAGTTATAAGGAAGGGTTAGGTAAAACCATTCTACTTAATGAAAGGTCAGTACTATAAATGTAGGCCATTCATAGGCTGCCAAACAAGGGAGATGTAAGCTTTGGCCACGAAATGCAGATAAAAAGTTCAGCATCAGATGATCCATCTGCATCAATTTGATATGTGGCCATCATAGAAGCACAATTTGTAACAATTGCAAGTAGCTTTTAATGCTATTTTAGTATTTTTCACTTAACTTAGTCTTTTGCAGTATAAAAGACCAAATATGAGTTATTTTGATCTTTAGCGCGTTTTTCAGATGTATTTGAATTAATAAAAATGTAAAGTTAATGGCCTTCTATTTTATTTAAAAATGATAATTAGATTTCATATGAATAAAATTAGACCAAACGCACTGGGGTGAATTTTCAATAGGTTGTAGCGGTACTGTGATTACATGGCATAGTGGTATTTAAGGTTAAACTCTAAAAGACGCACACCACTCGAATGAAGTTTCCACACGATGGACGTATTGGAACTAATGAGGGCAAACTGTTCTATTTCGACTTCACCAATGCAAAATGTCAGGGAGGAGGAAATACTGAAGGAGAAGGGGATGAAAAAAAAGGGGTGAGAATGTGTACCTCGTTCTCAGTGCGACTTAACCAAGCGTAGGAATGACTACAAAGCAGTGAAAACACCCAAAAGCGGCTCATGTGGTTGCCACATCAGATTATCTTCGTTTGAGAATGTAAGATATATTCGCCTATTATTATTAGGATTTACCTTTTAAGCTTTTTACCTGAATCGGGATAGTTCCTATCAACCGATTTCCTCGGTATACTTCTCCCGTTTAAGCGGCTGGTATTCTGCCGTCAAATATTTATGGAAAAAAGTATTTGCTTATTGAACACGGAGGCGTTGCATGCATACCGACATTAAAATTATAAAACTTTTATACTTTATATCTTTTTTCAGTTGAGAAATCTAGATATATTCATCGTTCTCCATGAGAATTTATACGAAAGCCTTTTTACAATATTCGGTAAAGTCTCCAAGCATATTGACCCTGAAACTGACACTCGTAGCCAGTTATTAAAAAATCGGAAGCTATCAATAGAAGATATAAGATTCTTTTAAACGTTTTTAATTCAAATTTCAACTACCTTCGATGTTAATATTTCCATTTATGATGCAAATAAAAATACGCCGAAGACCGCGAGTAAATATTTTCGCGCGTAATAAGTATTATCGATAGAATTTACTAGATTGAAATAAGAAAAGAGCTTATAACTGTTTAAAAACATTTTATTTAACTTTTTTCACAATAAACTACATCAGGGAACCTTTATAAGAGCTTCATTATTGGAGCAGTAGCTTCATTTGCGGGTTAGAGGTTGTTTTGCTTTGACCTCCTTGGCCACCTCTGGCTGCTTGATATCTGCACAACAAATAGATAAAGAAAAATTAAGGTATAGAAATCGATATATGGCACATAGGGTTACTAAAATCTCCATGTAAACCATTTAAATAATGAATAATATATCCTATGGTTGGATTTCTACAAATGATTCCAAGTACCTAAAAGTGATTTCAACTTCTTTATTTTCATGCATCACGATTGGTATACAATTAAAAAATTTTAATACAGTAATGTTGCATATAGAAATAAATTCAAAACTAAATCAGCGTTTTCCAATTCTAGAACACGTGCAACTCGAGGAATTTTGTGTCCCCGGGAGAGATAACACTCCATCGCCTCCCTCCGTAAAAGTTATTTGAGATATGAGTACATGATAATAAATTATACAGTCTGTAAAAACTACTTAACTTAAAAATAAAAGGGATGATATCGGGATTATAGCCTGTTCCGCGTTGTAAATTGGTATCCAATATTTGTTCACTTGCAAGTAATGCAAAGGTAGATGATCGTGTTAGCGACCCCGAGACCTGGACGGCCCGGGTATCCTCCTGGCTGTCCCGCACGTCGCGCCGGGTCTCTTAGGAGACTCGACAAACGTTGAATGTTCTGCAAGAATTGTTGATTCTGATATCTTAAAAAGCAAAATTTCATTTTAGGAATTTTTTCGCAATAAATGTTTTTAACAGGCGCTTTTCGCGCTAATATTTGGATACTTTTAAGTCGTCGACTCACTTCGTTCTCCAAGATAGTTCAGTGATAGTATACCAATCATACAAGCGGATCACACGAGTTCGATCTCTGTCAAGGCATTAAATTTCCTTATTCTCAATTTCTACATACCTTTCCCCTCTGCGGATAAGTGATTCGGATTCTTTGTGTCAGGTTTATTGTCCACTGCTTTTTCGTGGTTTGGATTGCGCTGTGGTGCTCCTTTTAGTGGTACACCATTGCACTTGGGTTTATTTTGTTTATCCATGACGATACTAAAATTTCAGAAAAAAATATGCAATTGATAAAATCAAACATTTAGAAGTATCATTAAGAAGCATCTACATAATACAATAAAATACAGACCAAAAGACACATATTCCTATTAGAATATATTATCAAAAAACGACATTCCGCACACCCGAAACACTTAAAACTATAAAAAAGCGAATGAAGTAAAAAGAAGATTGATTTATACATTAGGTGCAGCTTATTACTATCACTGTTTATGGTTATCAACTGTCTATTGCAATCATCCGCGGAATTCAAGAAGCAGATCTTATTTTGAATATTTTGTTTATTGTAATTGTCACATTAATAGTATGCCACTGTATTTGAAACGAAGAAATAAATTTGAATAAGTGAAGGTGTGTTTTATAACTCAAATACCTACCTATTAAATTCATGAATGAAATATAAATTAATTTAATAAAAAATGGGCGAGCAAAGCGTGCCGTTAGACGAAGTTGGAATAAGGAGCAGAGAAACTAGTAATGAAGTGCAATTCGTGCTGCTAAATCTCTGATTATCGAACTTGTTAGAGTAGCGTAAATCATTTCACAGCGTCGAAAATGCTATAATTCCTACAAGTACCAATTACTAATTTTGAATACAACTTTATATTATTATACCAAAGAACCGATTCCACCTTATTGTAAGTTAATGTAATCTTTAAGATTAATAAATCGCGTATCAAATATCGGAGTACGCACTTATTTAATAGGACCCGTTTTAGGAAATTTTACAACGGGAAGCTTAAATACATCTCTTGGCCATGAATATCCCCCTAAGGGTATTCGTCGTTAGGGGGATTTCACTCTATAAAAACTGCACTGTCAAATGCGCGAATAATCAATGTAAACTTGCTATTTAAATGGAATATATATTCGTTCCTTATTAGCCAGTGTAAGTGCGGAAGAAAAAGTACGATTCACCGCGACTAAGTATCATTGTGGAACCTGTATTAGAACCGAAGCCAAACTTTTTTCTATTCCGTACACAGGACAGATACGTCGATCTCTAATCGCTCTCAGGATATAGACGCAATGGAAAGATGAACAGATATTATTGCGAGAGAAATAAAGCACTTTCTACTAGGAAAAAATGTGACAAACCTTTTAGATGCCAAAGACGTGATAAAAATCCGCAGTGAAGTCCACACTGAACACTAGTGCTCGGATAAACACACAACATTATCTGAAGATTCCCTCGACCCTCCTTTTCTCTTTTCCGTCCGCCAATCCTTTCTCCCTCCTTCATCTCCTCTCCAACCTTCCTCCCCCACGCCTTCCATCCTTTATCTTTCCCTCCATCTTTCCTCTCTCCCTCTATCTTTTCTCTCTCCCCCCACCCTCCCTCAGCTCCCTCTTCCATACCTACCTTCACCATGCTTCCCGCAGTTCTGATTTTAAGTATTCTCAGTTAAGGCCAAGATTTACCTTTCTGAAGTATTTCTTTTTAAAATTTTCTTCAGCAAATATCCAAAATGCAATCCCTCGGGTGAATTTTCACACAATGTAGTGTTAGCGTAATATTTTTCATCAAAGGTCAAATTTTAATTAACGCAAGCGAACCGTATAATATGTCATTATGAAAACAAAATAATGCCCTAAGTAATATATAGTAGTTATAAGGAAGGGGTAGGTAAAACCATTCTACTTAATGAAAGGTCGGTATCTTTGGTCAGTACTATAAATGTAGGCCATTCATAGGCTGCCAAACAAGGGAGATGTAAGCTTTGGCCACGAAATGCAGATAAAAAGTTCAGCATCAGATGATCCATCTGCATCAATTTGATATGTGGCCATCATAGAAGCACAATTTGTAACAATTGCAAGTAACTTATAATGCTATTTTATTATTTCTCACTTAACTTAGTCTTTTGTAGTATAAAAGACCAAATATGAGTTATTTTGATCTTTAGCGCGTTTTTCAGATGTATTTGAATTAATAAAAATGTAATGTTAACGGCATTCTATTTTATTTAAGAATGATAATTAGATTTCATATTTATAAAATTAGACCAAACGCACTGGGGTGAATTTTCAATAGGTAGTAGTGTTACTGTGATTACATGGCATAGTGGTATTTAAGGTTAAACTCTAAAAGACGCACACCACTCGAATGAAGTTTCCACACGATGGACGTATTGGAACTAATGAGGGCAAACTGTTCTATTTCGACGTCACCAATGCAAAATGTCAGGGAGGAGGAAATACTGAAGGAGAAGGGGATGAAAACAAAGGGGTGAGAATGTGTACCTCGTTCTCAGTGCGACTGAACCAAGCGTAGGAATGACTACAAAGGAGTGAAAACACCCAAAAGCGGCTCATGTGGCTGCCACATCAGATTATCTTCGTTTGAGAATGTAAGATATATTCGCCTATTATTATTAGGATTTACCTTTTAAGCTTTTTACCTGAATCGGGATAGTTCCTATCAACCGATTTCCTCGGTATACTTCTCCCGTTTAAGCGGCTGGTATTCTGCCGTCAAATATTTATGGAAAAAAGTATTTTCTTATTGAACACGGAGGCGTTGCATGCATACCGACATTAAAATTATAAAACTTTTATACTTTATATCTTTTTTCAGTTGAGAAATCTAGATATATTCATCGTTCTCCATGAGAATTTATACGAAAGCCTTTTTACAATATTCGGTAAAGTCTCCAAGCATATTGACCCTGAAACTGACACTCGTAGCCAGTTATTAAAAAATCGGAAGCTATCAATAGAAGATATAAGATTCTTTTAAACGTTTTTAATTCAAATTTCAACTATCTTCGATGTTAATATTTCCATTTATGATGCAAATAAAAATACGCCGAAGACCGCGAGTAAATATTTTCGCGCGTAATAAGTATTATCGATAGAATTTACTAGATTGAAATAAGAAAAGAGCTTATAACTGTTTAAAAACATTTTATTTAACTTTTTTCACAATAAACTACATCAGGGAACCTTTATAAGAGCTTCATTATTGGAGCAGTAGCTTCATTTGCGGGTTAGAGGTTGTTTTGCTTTGACCTCCTTGGCCACCTCTGGCTGATTGATATCTGCACAACAAATAGATAAAGAAAAATTAAAGTATAGAAATCGATATATGGCACATAGGGTTACTAAAATCTCCATGTAAACCATTTAAATAATGAATAATAGAGCCTATGGTTGGATTTCTACAAATGATTCCAAGTACCTAAAAGTGATTTCAACTTCTTTATTTTCATGCATCACGATTGGTATTCAATTAAAAAATTTTAATCCAGTAATGTTGCATATAGAAATAAATTCAAAACTAAATCAGCGTTTTCCAATTCTAGAACACGTGCAACTCGAGGAATTTTGTGTCCCCGGGAGAGATAACACTCCATCGCCTCCCTCCGTAAAAGTTATTTGAGATATGAGTACATGATAATAAATTATACAGTCTGTAAAAACTACTTAAATTAAAAATAAAAGGAATGATATCGGGATTATAGCCTGTTCCGCGTTGTAAATTGGTATCCAATATTTGTTCACTTGCATGTAATGCAAAGGTAGATGATCGTGATAGCGACCCCGAGACCTGGACGGCCCGGGTATCCGCCCGACTGTCCCGCACGTCGCGCCGGGTCTCTTAGGAGACTCGACAAACGTTGAATGTTCTGCAAGAATTGTTGATTCTGATATCTTAAAAAGCAAAATTTCATTTTAGGAATTTTTTCGCAATAAATGTTTTTAACAGGCGCTTTTCGCGCTAATATTTGGATACTTTTAAGTCGTCGACTCACTTCGTTCTCCAAGATAGTTCAGTGATAGTATACCAAACATACAAGCGGATCACACGAGTTCGATCTCGGTCAAGGCATTAAATTTCCTTATTCTCAATTTCTACATACCTTTCCCCTCTGCGGATAAGTGATTCGGATTCTTTGTGTCAGGTTTATTGTCCACTGCTTTTTCGTGGTTTGGATTGCGCTGTGGTGCTCCTTTTAGTAGTACACCATTGCACTTGGGTTTATTTTGTTTATCCATGACGATACTAAAATTTCAGAAAAAAATATGCAATTGATAAAATCAAACATTTAGAAGTATCATTAAAAAGCATCTACATAATACAATAAAATACAGACCAAAAGACACATATTCCTATTAGAATATATTATCAAAAAACGACATTCCGCACACCCGAAACACTTAAAACTATAAAAAAGCGAATGAAGTGAAAAGAAGATTTTTTTATACATTAGGTGCAGCTTATTACTATCACTGTTTATGGTTATCAACTGTCTATTGCAATCATCTGCGGAATTCAAAAAGCAGATCTTGTTTGGAATATTTTGTTTATTGTAATTGTCACATTAATCGTATCCCACTGTATTAGAAACGAAAAAATAAATTTGAATAAGTGAAGGTGTTTTTTATAACTCAAATACCTACCTATTAAATTCATGAATGAAATATAAATTAATTTAATAAAAAATGGGCGAGCAAAGCGTGCCGTTAGACGAAGTTGGAATAAGGAGCAGAGAAACTAGTAATGAAGTGCAATTCGTGCTGCTAAATCTCTGATTATCGAACTTGTTAGAGTAGCGTAAATCATTTCACAGCGTCGAAAATGCTATAATTCCTACAAGTACCAATTACTAATTTTGAATACAACTTTATAATATTATACCAAAGAACCGATTCCACCTTATCGCATGTTAATGTAATCTTTAAGATTAATAAATCGCGTATCAAACATCGGAGTACGCACTTATTTAATTGGACCCGTTCTAGGAAATTTTACAACGGGAAGCTTAAATACATCACTTCGCTATAAATAATGCGGAAGAAAAAGTACGATTCAGCGCGACAAAGTATCATTGTGGAACCCGTATTAGAACCGAAGCCAAACTTTTTTCTATTCCGTACACAGGACAGATACGTTGATCTCTAATCGCTCTCAGGATATAGACGCAATTTAAAGATGAACAGATATTATTGCGAGAGAAATAAAGCACTTTCTACTAGGAAAAAATGTGACAAACCTTTTAGATGCCAAAGACGTGATAAAAATCCGCAGTGAAGTCCACACTGCACACTAGTGCTCGGGGAAACACACAAAACTATCTGAAGATTCCCTCGACCCTCCTTTTCTCTTTTCCGTCCGCCAATCCTCTCTCCCTCCTTCATCTCCTCTCCAACCTTCCTCCCCCACGCCTTCCATCCTTTATCTTTCCCTCCATCCTTCCTCTCTCCCTCCATCCTTTCTCTCTCCCCCCTCCCTCCCTAAGCTCCCTCTTCCATACCTACCTTCACCATGCTTCCCGCAGTTCTGATTTTAAGTATTCTCAGTTAAGGCCAAGATTTACCTTTCTGAAGTATTTCTTTTTAAAATTTTCTTCAGCAAATATCCAAAATGCAATCCCTCGGGTGAATTTTCACACAATGTAGTGTTAGCGTAATATTTTTCATCAAAGGTCAAATTTTAATTAACGCAAGGGAACCGTATAATATGTCATTATGAAAACAAAATAATGCCCTAAGTAATATATCGTAGTTATAAGAAAGGGGTAGGTAAAACCATTCTACTTAATGAAAGGTCAGTACTATAAATGTAGGCCATTCATAGGCTGCCAAACAAGGGAGATGTAAGCTTTGGCCACGAAATGCAGATAAAAAGTTCAGCATCAGATGATCCATCTGCATCAATTTGATATGTAGCCATCATAGAAGCACAATTTGTAACAATTGCAAGTAGCTTATAATGCTATTTTAGTATTTCTCACTTAACTTAGTCTTTTGCAGTAAAAAAGACCAAATATGAGATATTTTGAACTTTAGCGCGTTTTTCAGATGTATTTGAATTAATAAAAATGTAAAGTTAATGGCATTCTTTTTTATTTAAAAATGATAATTAGATTTCATATGAATAAAATTAGACCAAACGCACTGGGGTGAATTTTCAATAGGTAGTAGTGTTACTGTGATTACATGGCATAGTGGTATTTAAGGTTAAACTCTAAAAGACGCACACCACTCGAATGAAGTTTCCACACGATGGACGTATTGGAACTAATGAGGGCAAACTGTTCTATTTCGACGTCACCAATGCAAAATGTCAGGGAGGAGGAAATACTGAAGGAGAAGGGGATGAAAACAAAGGGGTGAGAATGTGTACCTCGTTCTCAGTGCGACTTAACCAAACGTAGGAATGACTACAAAGGAGTGAAAACACCCAAAAGCGGCTCATGTGGCTGCCACATCAGATTATCTTCGTTTGAGAATGTAAGATATATTCGCCTATTATTATTAGGATTTACCTTTTAAGCTTTTTACCTGAATCGGGATAGTTCCTATCAACCGATTTCCTCGGTATACTTCTCCCGTTTAAGCGGCTGGTATTCTGCCGTCAAATATTTATGGAAAAAAGTATTTGCTTATTGAACACGGAGGCGTTGCATGCATACCGACATTAAAATTATAAAACTTTTATACTTTATATCTTTTTTCAGTTGAGAAATCTAGATATATTCATCGTTCTCCGTGAGAATTTATACGAAAGCCTTTTTACAATATTCGGTAAAGTCTCCAAGCATATTGACCCTGAAACTGACACTCGTAGCCAGTTATTAAAAAATCGGAAGCTATCAATAGAAGATATAAGATTCTTTTAAACGTTTTTAATTCAAATTTCATCTATCTTCGATGTTAATATTTCCATTTATGATGCAAATTAAAATACGCAGAAGACCGCGAGTAAATATTTTCGCGCGTAATAAGTATTATCGATCGAATTTACTAGATTGAAATAAGAAAAGAGCTTATAACTGTTTAAAAACATTTTATTTTACTTTTTTCACAATAAACTACATCAGGGAACCTTTATAAGAGCTTCATTATTGGAGCAGTAGCTTCATTTGCGGGTTAGAGGTTGTTTTGCTTTGACCTCCTTGGCCACCTCTGGCTGCTTGATATCTGCACAACAAATAGATAAAGAAAAATTAAAGTATAGAAATCGATATATGGCACATAGGGTTACTAAAATCTCCATGTAAACCATTTAAATAATGAATAATAGAGCCTATGGTTGGATTTCTACAAATGATTCCAAGTACCTAAAAGTGATTTCAACTTCTTTATTTTCATGCATCACGATTGGTATTCAATTAAAAAATTTTAATCCAGTAATGTTGCATATAGAAATAAATTCAAAACTAAATCAGCGTTTTCCAATTCTAGAACACGTGCAACTCGAGGAATTTTGTGTCCCCGGGAGAGATAACACTCCATCGCCTCCCTCCGTAAAAGTTATTTGAGATATGAGTACATGATAATAAATTATACAGTCTGTAAAAACTACTTAAATTAAAAATAAAAGGAATGATATCGGGATTATAGCCTGTTCCGCGTTGTAAATTGGTATCCAATATTTGTTCACTTGCATGTAATGCAAAGGTAGATGATCGTGATAGCGACCCCGAGACCTGGACGGCCCGGGTATCCGCCCGGCTGTCCCGCACGTCGCGCCGGGTCTCTTAGGAGACTCGACAAACGTTGAATGTTCTGCAAGAATTGTTGATTCTGATATCTTAAAAAGCAAAATTTCATTTTAGGAATTTTTTCGCAATAAATGTTTTTAACAGGCGCTTTTCGCGCTAATATTTGGATACTTTTAAGTCGTCGACTCACTTCGTTCTCTAAGATAGTTCAGTGATAGTATACCAAACATACAAGCGGATCACACGAGTTCGATCTCGGTCAAGGCATTAAATTTCCTTATTCTCAATTTCTACATACCTTTCCCCTCTGCGGATAAGTGATTCGGATTCTTTGTGTCAGGTTTATTGTCCACTGCTTTTTCGTGGTTTGGATTGCGCTGTGGTGCTCCTTTTAGTAGTACACCATTGCACTTGGGTTTATTTTGTTTATCCATGACGATACTAAAATTTCAGAAAAAAATATGCAATTGATAAAATCAAACATTTAGAAGTATCATTAAGAAGCATCTACATAATACAATAAAATACAGACCAAAAGACACATATTCCTATTAGAATATATTATCAAAAAACGACATTCCGCACACCCGAAACACTTAAAACTATAAAAAAGCGAATGAAGTGAAAAGAAGATTGATTTATACATTAGGTGCAGCTTATTACTATCACTGTTTATGGTTATCAACTGTCTATTGCAATCATCTGCGGAATTCAAAAAGCAGATCTTGTTTGGAATATTTTGTTTATTGTAATTGTCACATTAATCGTATCCCACTGTATTAGAAACGAAAAAATAAATTTGAATAAGTGAAGGTGTTTTTTATAACTCAAATACCTACCTATTAAATTCATGAATGAAATATAAATTAATTTAATAAAAAATGGGCGAGCAAAGCGTGCCGTTAGACGAAGTTGGAATAAGGAGCAGAGAAACTAGTAATGAAGTGCAATTCGTGCTGCTAAATCTCTGATTATCGAACTTGTTAGAGTAGCGTAAATCATTTCACAGCGTCGAAAATGCTATAATTCCTACAAGTACCAATTACTAATTTTGAATACAACTTTATAATATTATACCAAAGAACCGATTCCACCTTATCGCATGTTAATGTAATCTTTAAGATTAATAAATCGCGTATCAAACATCGGAGTACGCACTTATTTAATTGGACCCGTTCTAGGAAATTTTACAACGGGAAGCTTAAATACATCACTTCGCTATAAATAATGCGGAAGAAAAAGTACGATTCAGCGCGACAAAGTATCATTGTGGAACCCGTATTAGAACCGAAGCCAAACTTTTTTCTATTCCGTACACAGGACAGATACGTTGATCTCTAATCGCTCTCAGGATATAGACGCAATTTAAAGATGAACAGATATTATTGCGAGAGAAATAAAGCACTTTCTACTAGGAAAAAATGTGACAAACCTTTTAGATGCCAAAGACGTGATAAAAATCCGCAGTGAAGTCCACACTGCACACTAGTGCTCGGGGAAACACACAAAACTATCTGAAGATTCCCTCGACCCTCCTTTTCTCTTTTCCGTCCGCCAATCCTCTCTCCCTCCTTCATCTCCTCTCCAACCTTCCTCCCCCACGCCTTCCATCCTTTATCTTTCCCTCCATCCTTCCTCTCTCCCTCCATCCTTTCTCTCTCCCCCCTCCCTCCCTAAGCTCCCTCTTCCATACCTACCTTCACCATGCTTCCCGCAGTTCTGATTTTAAGTATTCTCAGTTAAGGCCAAGATTTACCTTTCTGAAGTATTTCTTTTTAAAATTTTCTTCAGCAAATATCCAAAATGCAATCCCTCGGGTGAATTTTCACACAATGTAGTGTTAGCGTAATATTTTTCATCAAAGGTCAAATTTTAATTAACGCAAGGGAACCGTATAATATGTCATTATGAAAACAAAATAATGCCCTAAGTAATATATCGTAGTTATAAGAAAGGGGTAGGTAAAACCATTCTACTTAATGAAAGGTCAGTACTATAAATGTAGGCCATTCATAGGCTGCCAAACAAGGGAGATGTAAGCTTTGGCCACGAAATGCAGATAAAAAGTTCAGCATCAGATGATCCATCTGCATCAATTTGATATGTAGCCATCATAGAAGCACAATTTGTAACAATTGCAAGTAGCTTATAATGCTATTTTAGTATTTCTCACTTAACTTAGTCTTTTGCAGTAAAAAAGACCAAATATGAGATATTTTGAACTTTAGCGCGTTTTTCAGATGTATTTGAATTAATAAAAATGTAAAGTTAATGGCATTCTTTTTTATTTAAAAATGATAATTAGATTTCATATGAATAAAATTAGACCAAACGCACTGGGGTGAATTTTCAATAGGTAGTAGTGTTACTGTGATTACATGGCATAGTGGTATTTAAGGTTAAACTCTAAAAGACGCACACCACTCGAATGAAGTTTCCACACGATGGACGTATTGGAACTAATGAGGGCAAACTGTTCTATTTCGACGTCACCAATGCAAAATGTCAGGGAGGAGGAAATACTGAAGGAGAAGGGGATGAAAACAAAGGGGTGAGAATGTGTACCTCGTTCTCAGTGCGACTTAACCAAACGTAGGAATGACTACAAAGGAGTGAAAACACCCAAAAGCGGCTCATGTGGCTGCCACATCAGATTATCTTCGTTTGAGAATGTAAGATATATTCGCCTATTATTATTAGGATTTACCTTTTAAGCTTTTTACCTGAATCGGGATAGTTCCTATCAACCGATTTCCTCGGTATACTTCTCCCGTTTAAGCGGCTGGTATTCTGCCGTCAAATATTTATGGAAAAAAGTATTTGCTTATTGAACACGGAGGCGTTGCATGCATACCGACATTAAAATTATAAAACTTTTATACTTTATATCTTTTTTCAGTTGAGAAATCTAGATATATTCATCGTTCTCCATGAGAATTTATACGAAAGCCTTTTTACAATATTCGGTAAAGTCTCCAAGCATATTGACCCTGAAACTGACACTCGTAACCAGTTATTAAAAAATCGGAAGCTATCAATAGAAGATATAAGATTCTTTTAAACGTTTTTAATTCAAATTTCAACTATCTTCGATGTTAATATTTCCATTTATGATGCAAATAAAAATACGCAGAAGACCGCGAGTAAATATTTTCGCGCGTAATAAGTATTATCGATCGAATTTACTAGATTGAAATAAGAAAAGAGCTTATAACTGTTTAAAAACATTTTATTTTACTTTTTTCACAATAAACTACATCAGGGAACTTTTATAAGAGCTTCATTATTGGAGCAGTAGCTTCATTTGCGGGTTAGAGGTTGTTTTGCTTTGACCTCCTTGGCCACCTCTGGCTGCTTGATATCTGCACAACAAATAGATAAAGAAAAATTAAAGTATAGAAATCGATATATGGCACATAGGGTTACTAAAATCTCCATGTAAACCATTTAAATAATGAATAATAGAGCCTATGGTTGGATTTCTACAAATGATTCCAAGTACCTAAAAGTGATTTCAACTTCTTTATTTTCATGCATCACGATTGGTATTCAATTAAAAAATTTTAATCCAGTAATGTTGCATATAGAAATAAATTCAAAACTAAATCAGCGTTTTCCAATTCTAGAACACGTGCAACTCGAGGAATTTTGTGTCCCCGGGAGAGATAACACTCCATCGCCTCCCTCCGTAAAAGTTATTTGAGATATGAGTACATGATAATAAATTATACAGTCTGTAAAAACTACTTAAATTAAAAATAAAAGGAATGATATCGGGATTATAGCCTGTTCCGCGTTGTAAATTGGTATCCAATATTTGTTCACTTGCATGTAATGCAAAGGTAGATGATCGTGATAGCGACCCCGAGACCTGGACGGCCCGGGTATCCGCCCGGCTGTCCCGCACGTCGCGCCGGGTCTCTTAGGAGACTCGACAAACGTTGAATGTTCTGCAAGAATTGTTGATTCTGATATCTTAAAAAGCAAAATTTCATTTTAGGAATTTTTTCGCAATAAATGTTTTTAACAGGCGCTTTTCGCGCTAATATTTGGATACTTTTAAGTCGTCGACTCACTTCGTTCTCTAAGATAGTTCAGTGATAGTATACCAAACATACAAGCGGATCACACGAGTTCGATCTCGGTCAAGGCATTAAATTTCCTTATTCTCAATTTCTACATACCTTTCCCCTCTGCGGATAAGTGATTCGGATTCTTTGTGTCAGGTTTATTGTCCACTGCTTTTTCGTGGTTTGGATTGCGCTGTGGTGCTCCTTTTAGTAGTACACCATTGCACTTGGGTTTATTTTGTTTATCCATGACGATACTAAAATTTCAGAAAAAAATATGCAATTGATAAAATCAAACATTTAGAAGTATCATTAAGAAGCATCTACATAATACAATAAAATACAGACCAAAAGACACATATTCCTATTAGAATATATTATCAAAAAACGACATTCCGCACACCCGAAACACTTAAAACTATAAAAAAGCGAATGAAGTAAAAAGAAGATTGATTTATACATTAGGTGCAGCTTATTACTATCACTGTTTATGGTTATCAACTGTCTATTGCAATCATCCGCGGAATTCAAGAAGCAGATCTTATTTTGAATATTTTGTTTATTGTAATTGTCACATTAATAGTATGCCACTGTATTTGAAACGAAGAAATAAATATGAATAAGTGAAGGTGTGTTTTATAACTCAAATACCTACCTATTAAATTCATGAATGAAATATAAATTAATTTAATAAAAAATGGGCGAGCAAAGCGTGCCGTTAGACGAAGTTGGAATAAGGAGCAGAGAAACTAGTAATGAAGTGCAATTCGTGCTGCTATATCTCTGATTATCGAACTTGTTAGAGTAGCCGTAAATCATTTCACAGCGTCGAAAATGCTATAATTCCTACAAGTACCAATTACTAATTTTGAATACAACTTTATAATATTATACCAAAGAACCGATTCCACCTTATTGCAAGTTAATGTAATCTTTAAGATTAATAAATCGCGTATCAAACATCGGAGTACGCACTTATTTAATTGGACACGTTCTAGGAAATTTTACAACGGGAAGCTTAAATACATCACTTCGCCATAAATATCCCCCTAAGGGTATTTGTCGTTAGGGGGATTTCACTCTATAATAACTGCACTGTCAAATGCGCGAATAATCAATGTAATCTTGCTATTTAAATGGAATATATATTCGTTCCTTATCAGCCAGTGTAAGTGCGGAAGAAAAAGTACGATTCACCGCGACTAAGTATCATTATGGAACCCGTATTAGAACCGAAGCCAAACTTTTTTCTATTCCGTACACAGGACAGATACGTCGATCTCTAATCGCTCTCAGGAAATAGACGCAATGGAAAGATGAACAGATATTATTGCGAGAGAAATAAAGCACTTTCTACTAGGAAAAAATGTGACAAACCTTTTAGATGCCAAAGACGTGATAAAAATCCGCAGTGAAGTCCACACTGCACACTAGTGCTCGGGGAAACACACAAAACTATCTGAAGATTCCCTCGACCCTCCTTTTCTCTTTTCCGTCCGCCAATCCTCTCTCCCTCCTTCATCTCCTCTCCAACCTTCCTCCCCCACGCCTTCCATCCTTTATCTTTCCCTCCATCCTTCCTCTCTCCCTCCATCCTTTCTCTCTCCCCCCTCCCTCCCTAAGCTCCCTCTTCCATACCTACCTTCACCATGCTTCCCGCAGTTCTGATTTTAAGTATTCTCAGTTAAGGCCAAGATTTACCTTTCTGAAGTATTTCTTTTTAAAATTTTCTTCAGCAAATATCCAAAATGCAATCCCTCGGGTGAATTTTCACACAATGTAGTGTTAGCGTAATATTTTTCATCAAAGGTCAAATTTTAATTAACGCAAGGGAACCGTATAATATGTCATTATGAAAACAAAATAATGCCCTAAGTAATATATCGTAGTTATAAGAAAGGGGTAGGTAAAACCATTCTACTTAATGAAAGGTCAGTACTATAAATGTAGGCCATTCATAGGCTGCCAAACAAGGGAGATGTAAGCTTTGGCCACGAAATGCAGATAAAAAGTTCAGCATCAGTAGATCCATCTGCATCAATTTGATATGTAGCCATCATAGAAGCACAATTTGTAACAATTGCAAGTAGCTTATAATGCTATTTTAGTATTTCTCACTTAACTTAGTCTTTTGCAGTAAAAAAGACCAAATATGAGATATTTTGAACTTTAGCGCGTTTTTCAGATGTATTTGAATTAATAAAAATGTAAAGTTAATGGCATTCTTTTTTATTTAAAAATGATAATTAGATTTCATATGAATAAAATTAGACCAAACGCACTGGGGTGAATTTTCAATAGGTAGTAGTGTTACTGTGATTACATGGCATAGTGGTATTTAAGGTTAAACTCTAAAAGACGCACACCACTCGAATGAAGTTTCCACACGATGGACGTATTGGAACTAATGAGGGCAAACTGTTCTATTTCGACGTCACCAATGCAAAATGTCAGGGAGGAGGAAATACTGAAGGAGAAGGGGATGAAAACAAAGGGGTGAGAATGTGTACCTCGTTCTCAGTGCGACTTAACCAAACGTAGGAATGACTACAAAGGAGTGAAAACACCCAAAAGCGGCTCATGTGGCTGCCACATCAGATTATCTTCGTTTGAGAATGTAAGATATATTCGCCTATTATTATTAGGATTTACCTTTTAAGCTTTTTACCTGAATCGGGATAGTTCCTATCAACCGATTTCCTCGGTATACTTCTCCCGTTTAAGCGGCTGGTATTCTGCCGTCAAATATTTATGGAAAAAAGTATTTGCTTATTGAACACGGAGGCGTTGCATGCATACCGACATTAAAATTATAAAACTTTTATACTTTATATCTTTTTTCAGTTGAGAAATCTAGATATATTCATCGTTCTCCATGAGAATTTATACGAAAGCCTTTTTACAATATTCGGTAAAGTCTCCAAGCATATTGACCCTGAAACTGACACTCGTAACCAGTTATTAAAAAATCGGAAGCTATCAATAGAAGATATAAGATTCTTTTAAACGTTTTTAATTCAAATTTCAACTATCTTCGATGTTAATATTTCCATTTATGATGCAAATAAAAATACGCAGAAGACCGCGAGTAAATATTTTCGCGCGTAATAAGTATTATCGATCGAATTTACTAGATTGAAATAAGAAAAGAGCTTATAACTGTTTAAAAACATTTTATTTTACTTTTTTCACAATAAACTACATCAGGGAACTTTTATAAGAGCTTCATTATTGGAGCAGTAGCTTCATTTGCGGGTTAGAGGTTGTTTTGCTTTGACCTCCTTGGCCACCTCTGGCTGCTTGATATCTGCACAACAAATAGATAAAGAAAAATTAAAGTATAGAAATCGATATATGGCACATAGGGTTACTAAAATCTCCATGTAAACCATTTAAATAATGAATAATAGAGCCTATGGTTGGATTTCTACAAATGATTCCAAGTACCTAAAAGTGATTTCAACTTCTTTATTTTCATGCATCACGATTGGTATTCAATTAAAAAATTTTAATCCAGTAATGTTGCATATAGAAATAAATTCAAAACTAAATCAGCGTTTTCCAATTCTAGAACACGTGCAACTCGAGGAATTTTGTGTCCCCGGGAGAGATAACACTCCATCGCCTCCCTCCGTAAAAGTTATTTGAGATATGAGTACATGATAATAAATTATACAGTCTGTAAAAACTACTTAAATTAAAAATAAAAGGAATGATATCGGGATTATAGCCTGTTCCGCGTTGTAAATTGGTATCCAATATTTGTTCACTTGCATGTAATGCAAAGGTAGATGATCGTGATAGCGACCCCGAGACCTGGACGGCCCGGGTATCCGCCCGGCTGTCCCGCACGTCGCGCCGGGTCTCTTAGGAGACTCGACAAACGTTGAATGTTCTGCAAGAATTGTTGATTCTGATATCTTAAAAAGCAAAATTTCATTTTAGGAATTTTTTCGCAATAAATGTTTTTAACAGGCGCTTTTCGCGCTAATATTTGGATACTTTTAAGTCGTCGACTCACTTCGTTCTCTAAGATAGTTCAGTGATAGTATACCAAACATACAAGCGGATCACACGAGTTCGATCTCGGTCAAGGCATTAAATTTCCTTATTCTCAATTTCTACATACCTTTCCCCTCTGCGGATAAGTGATTCGGATTCTTTGTGTCAGGTTTATTGTCCACTGCTTTTTCGTGGTTTGGATTGCGCTGTGGTGCTCCTTTTAGTAGTACACCATTGCACTTGGGTTTATTTTGTTTATCCATGACGATACTAAAATTTCAGAAAAAAATATGCAATTGATAAAATCAAACATTTAGAAGTATCATTAAGAAGCATCTACATAATACAATAAAATACAGACCAAAAGACACATATTCCTATTAGAATATATTATCAAAAAACGACATTCCGCACACCCGAAACACTTAAAACTATAAAAAAGCGAATGAAGTGAAAAGAAGATTGATTTATACATTAGGTGCAGCTTATTACTATCACTGTTTATGGTTATCAACTGTCTATTGCAATCATCTGCGGAATTCAAAAAGCAGATCTTGTTTGGAATATTTTGTTTATTGTAATTGTCACATTAATCGTATCCCACTGTATTAGAAACGAAAAAATAAATTTGAATAAGTGAAGGTGTTTTTTATAACTCAAATACCTACCTATTAAATTCATGAATGAAATATAAATTAATTTAATAAAAAATGGGCGAGCAAAGCGTGCCGTTAGACGAAGTTGGAATAAGGAGCAGAGAAACTAGTAATGAAGTGCAATTCGTGCTGCTAAATCTCTGATTATCGAACTTGTTAGAGTAGCGTAAATCATTTCACAGCGTCGAAAATGCTATAATTCCTACAAGTACCAATTACTAATTTTGAATACAACTTTATAATATTATACCAAAGAACCGATTCCACCTTATCGCATGTTAATGTAATCTTTAAGATTAATAAATCGCCTATCAAACATCGGAGTACGCACTTATTTAATGGGACCCGTTCTAGGAAATTTTACAACGGGAAGCTTAAATACATCACTTCGCCATAAATAATGCGGAAGAAAAAGTACGATTCAGCGCGACAAAGTATCATTGTGGAACCCGTATTAGAACCGAAGCCAATCTTTATCCTATTCCGTACACAAGACAAATACGTTGATCTCTAATCGCTCTCAGGATATAGACGCAATTTAAAGATGAACAGATATTATTGCGAGAGAAATAAAGCACTTTCTACTAGGAAAAAATGTGACAAACCTTTTAGATGCCAAAGACGTGATAAAAATCCGCAGTGAAGTCCACACTGCACACTAGTGCTCGGGGAAACACACAAAACTATCTGAAGATTCCCTCGACCCTCCTTTTCTCTTTTCCGTCCGCCAATCCTCTCTCCCTCCTTCATCTCCTCTCCAACCTTCCTCCCCCACGCCTTCCATCCTTTATCTTTCCCTCCATCCTTCCTCTCTCCCTCCATCCTTTCTCTCTCCCCCCTCCCTCCCTAAGCTCCCTCTTCCATACCTACCTTCACCATGCTTCCCGCAGTTCTGATTTTAAGTATTCTCAGTTAAGGCCAAGATTTACCTTTCTGAAGTATTTCTTTTTAAAATTTTCTTCAGCAAATATCCAAAATGCAATCCCTCGGGTGAATTTTCACACAATGTAGTGTTAGCGTAATATTTTTCATCAAAGGTCAAATTTTAATTAACGCAAGGGAACCGTATAATATGTCATTATGAAAACAAAATAATGCCCTAAGTAATATATCGTAGTTATAAGAAAGGGGTAGGTAAAACCATTCTACTTAATGAAAGGTCAGTACTATAAATGTAGGCCATTCATAGGCTGCCAAACAAGGGAGATGTAAGCTTTGGCCACGAAATGCAGATAAAAAGTTCAGCATCAGATGATCCATCTGCATCAATTTGATATGTAGCCATCATAGAAGCACAATTTGTAACAATTGCAAGTAGCTTATAATGCTATTTTAGTATTTCTCACTTAACTTAGTCTTTTGCAGTAAAAAAGACCAAATATGAGATATTTTGAACTTTAGCGCGTTTTTCAGATGTATTTGAATTAATAAAAATGTAAAGTTAATGGCATTCTTTTTTATTTAAAAATGATAATTAGATTTCATATGAATAAAATTAGACCAAACGCACTGGGGTGAATTTTCAATAGGTAGTAGTGTTACTGTGATTACATGGCATAGTGGTATTTAAGGTTAAACTCTAAAAGACGCACACCACTCGAATGAAGTTTCCACACGATGGACGTATTGGAACTAATGAGGGCAAACTGTTCTATTTCGACGTCACCAATGCAAAATGTCAGGGAGGAGGAAATACTGAAGGAGAAGGGGATGAAAACAAAGGGGTGAGAATGTGTACCTCGTTCTCAGTGCGACTTAACCAAACGTAGGAATGACTACAAAGGAGTGAAAACACCCAAAAGCGGCTCATGTGGCTGCCACATCAGATTATCTTCGTTTGAGAATGTAAGATATATTCGCCTATTATTATTAGGATTTACCTTTTAAGCTTTTTACCTGAATCGGGATAGTTCCTATCAACCGATTTCCTCGGTATACTTCTCCCGTTTAAGCGGCTGGTATTCTGCCGTCAAATATTTATGGAAAAAAGTATTTGCTTATTGAACACGGAGGCGTTGCATGCATACCGACATTAAAATTATAAAACTTTTATACTTTATATCTTTTTTCAGTTGAGAAATCTAGATATATTCATCGTTCTCCATGAGAATTTATACGAAAGCCTTTTTACAATATTCGGTAAAGTCTCCAAGCATATTGACCCTGAAACTGACACTCGTAGCCAGTTATTAAAAAATCGGAAGCTATCAATAGAAGATATAAGATTCTTTTAAACGTTTTTAATTCAAATTTCAACTATCTTCGATGTTAATATTTCCATTTATGATGCAAATAAAAATACGCAGAAGACCGCGAGTAAATATTTTCGCGCGTAATAAGTATTATCGATCGAATTTACTAGATTGAAATAAGAAAAGAGCTTATAACTGTTTAAAAACATTTTATTTTACTTTTTTCACAATAAACTACATCAGGGAACTTTTATAAGAGCTTCATTATTGGAGCAGTAGCTTCATTTGCGGGTTAGAGGTTGTTTTGCTTTGACCTCCTTGGCCACCTCTGGCTGCTTGATATCTGCACAACAAATAGATAAAGAAAAATTAAAGTATAGAAATCGATATATGGCACATAGGGTTACTAAAATCTCCATGTAAACCATTTAAATAATGAATAATAGAGCCTATGGTTGGATTTCTACAAATGATTCCAAGTACCTAAAAGTGATTTCAACTTCTTTATTTTCATGCATCACGATTGGTATTCAATTAAAAAATTTTAATCCAGTAATGTTGCATATAGAAATAAATTCAAAACTAAATCAGCGTTTTCCAATTCTAGAACACGTGCAACTCGAGGAATTTTGTGTCCCCGGGAGAGATAACACTCCATCGCCTCCCTCCGTAAAAGTTATTTGAGATATGAGTACATGATAATAAATTATACAGTCTGTAAAAACTACTTAAATTAAAAATAAAAGGAATGATATCGGGATTATAGCCTGTTCCGCGTTGTAAATTGGTATCCAATATTTGTTCACTTGCATGTAATGCAAAGGTAGATGATCGTGATAGCGACCCCGAGACCTGGACGGCCCGGGTATCCGCCCGGCTGTCCCGCACGTCGCGCCGGGTCTCTTAGGAGACTCGACAAACGTTGAATGTTCTGCAAGAATTGTTGATTCTGATATCTTAAAAAGCAAAATTTCATTTTAGGAATTTTTTCGCAATAAATGTTTTTAACAGGCGCTTTTCGCGCTAATATTTGGATACTTTTAAGTCGTCGACTCACTTCGTTCTCTAAGATAGTTCAGTGATAGTATACCAAACATACAAGCGGATCACACGAGTTCGATCTCGGTCAAGGCATTAAATTTCCTTATTCTCAATTTCTACATACCTTTCCCCTCTGCGGATAAGTGATTCGGATTCTTTGTGTCAGGTTTATTGTCCACTGCTTTTTCGTGGTTTGGATTGCGCTGTGGTGCTCCTTTTAGTAGTACACCATTGCACTTGGGTTTATTTTGTTTATCCATGACGATACTAAAATTTCAGAAAAAAATATGCAATTGATAAAATCAAACATTTAGAAGTATCATTAAGAAGCATCTACATAATACAATAAAATACAGACCAAAAGACACATATTCCTATTAGAATATATTATCAAAAAACGACATTCCGCACACCCGAAACACTTAAAACTATAAAAAAGCGAATGAAGTGAAAAGAAGATTGATTTATACATTAGGTGCAGCTTATTACTATCACTGTTTATGGTTATCAACTGTCTATTGCAATCATCTGCGGAATTCAAAAAGCAGATCTTGTTTGGAATATTTTGTTTATTGTAATTGTCACATTAATCGTATCCCACTGTATTAGAAACGAAAAAATAAATTTGAATAAGTGAAGGTGTTTTTTATAACTCAAATACCTACCTATTAAATTCATGAATGAAATATAAATTAATTTAATAAAAAATGGGCGAGCAAAGCGTGCCGTTAGACGAAGTTGGAATAAGGAGCAGAGAAACTAGTAATGAAGTGCAATTCGTGCTGCTAAATCTCTGATTATCGAACTTGTTAGAGTAGCGTAAATCATTTCACAGCGTCGAAAATGCTATAATTCCTACAAGTACCAATTACTAATTTTGAATACAACTTTATAATATTATACCAAAGAACCGATTCCACCTTATCGCATGTTAATGTAATCTTTAAGATTAATAAATCGCCTATCAAACATCGGAGTACGCACTTATTTAATGGGACCCGTTCTAGGAAATTTTACAACGGGAAGCTTAAATACATCACTTCGCCATAAATAATGCGGAAGAAAAAGTACGATTCAGCGCGACAAAGTATCATTGTGGAACCCGTATTAGAACCGAAGCCAATCTTTTTTCTATTCCGTACACAGGACAAATACGTTGATCTCTAATCGCTCTCAGGATATAGACGCAATTTAAAGATGAACAGATATTATTGCGAGAGAAATAAAGCACTTTCTACTAGGAAAAAATGTGACAAACCTTTTAGATGCCAAAGACGTGATAAAAATCCGCAGTGAAGTCCACACTGCACACTAGTGCTCGGGGAAACACACAAAACTATCTGAAGATTCCCTCGACCCTCCTTTTCTCTTTTCCGTCCGCCAATCCTCTCTCCCTCCTTCATCTCCTCTCCAACCTTCCTCCCCCACGCCTTCCATCCTTTATCTTTCCCTCCATCCTTCCTCTCTCCCTCCATCCTTTCTCTCTCCCCCCTCCCTCCCTAAGCTCCCTCTTCCATACCTACCTTCACCATGCTTCCCGCAGTTCTGATTTTAAGTATTCTCAGTTAAGGCCAAGATTTACCTTTCTGAAGTATTTCTTTTTAAAATTTTCTTCAGCAAATATCCAAAATGCAATCCCTCGGGTGAATTTTCACACAATGTAGTGTTAGCGTAATATTTTTCATCAAAGGTCAAATTTTAATTAACGCAAGGGAACCGTATAATATGTCATTATGAAAACAAAATAATGCCCTAAGTAATATATCGTAGTTATAAGAAAGGGGTAGGTAAAACCATTCTACTTAATGAAAGGTCAGTACTATAAATGTAGGCCATTCATAGGCTGCCAAACAAGGGAGATGTAAGCTTTGGCCACGAAATGCAGATAAAAAGTTCAGCATCAGATGATCCATCTGCATCAATTTGATATGTAGCCATCATAGAAGCACAATTTGTAACAATTGCAAGTAGCTTATAATGCTATTTTAGTATTTCTCACTTAACTTAGTCTTTTGCAGTAAAAAAGACCAAATATGAGATATTTTGAACTTTAGCGCGTTTTTCAGATGTATTTGAATTAATAAAAATGTAAAGTTAATGGCATTCTTTTTTATTTAAAAATGATAATTAGATTTCATATGAATAAAATTAGACCAAACGCACTGGGGTGAATTTTCAATAGGTAGTAGTGTTACTGTGATTACATGGCATAGTGGTATTTAAGGTTAAACTCTAAAAGACGCACACCACTCGAATGAAGTTTCCACACGATGGACGTATTGGAACTAATGAGGGCAAACTGTTCTATTTCGACGTCACCAATGCAAAATGTCAGGGAGGAGGAAATACTGTAGGAGAAGGGGATGAAAACAAAGGGGTGAGAATGTGTACCTCGTTCTCAGTGCGACTTAACCAAACGTAGGAATGACTACAAAGCAGTGAAAACACCCAAAAGCGGCTCATGTGGTTGCCACATCAGATTATCTTCGTTTGAGAATGTAAGATATATTCGCCTATTATTATTAGGATTTACCTTTTAAGCTTTTTACCTGAATCGGGATAGTTCCTATCAACCGATTTCCTCGGTATACTTCTCCCGTATAAGCGGCTGGTATTCTGCCGTCAATTATTTATGGAAAAAAGTATTTGCTTATTGAACACGGAGGCGTTGCATGCATACCGAAATTAAAATTATAAAACTTTTATACTTTATATCTTTTTTCAGTTGAGAAATCTAGATATATACATCGTTCGCCATGAGAATTTATACGAAAGCCTTTTTACAATATTCGGTAAAGTCTCCAAGCATATTGACCCTGAAACTGACACTCGTAGCCAGTTATTAAAAAATCGGAAGCTATCCATAGAAGATATAAGATTCTTTTAGACGTTTTTAATTCAAATTTCAACTATCTTCGATGTTAATATTTCCATTTATGATGCAAATAAAAATACGCCGAAGACCGCGAGTAAATATTTTCGCGCGTAATAAGTATTATCGATCGAATTTACTAGATTGAAATAAGAAAAGAGCTTATAAGAGTTTAAAAACATTTTATTTAACTTTTTTCAAAATAAACTACATCAGGGAACCTTTATAAGAGCTTCATTTGCGGGTTAGAGGTTGTTTTGCTTTGACCCCTTGGCCACCTCTAGCTGCTTGATATCTGCACAACAAATAGATAAAGAAAAATTAAAATATAGAAATCGATATATGGCACATAGGGTTACTAAAATCTCCATGTAAACCATTTAAATAATGAATAATAGAGCCTATGGTTGGATTTCTACAAATGATTCCAAGTACCTAAAAGTGATTTCAACTTCTTTATTTTCATGCATCACGATTGGTATTCAATAAAAAAATTTTAATCCAGTAATGTTGCATATAGAAATAAATTCAAAACTAAATCAGCGTTTTCCAATTCTAGAACACGTGCAACTCGAGGAATTTTGTGTCCCCGGGAGAGATAACACTCCATCGCCTCCCTCCGTAAAAGTTATTTGAGATATGAGTACATGATAATAAATTATACAGTCTGTAAAAACTACTTAAATTAAAAATAAAAGGAATGATATCGGGATTATAGCCTGTTCCGCGTTGTAAATTGGTATCCAATATTTGTTCACTTGCAAGTAATGCAAAGGTAGATGATCGTGATAGCGACCCCGAGACCTGGACGGCCCGGGTATCCGCCCGGCTGTCCCGCACGTCGCGCCGGGTCTCTTAGGAGACTCGACAAACGTTGAATGTTCTGCAAGAATTGTTGATTCTGATATCTTAAAAAGCAAAATTTCATTTTAGGAATTTTTTCGCAATAAATGTTTTTAACAGGCGCTTTTCGCGCTAATATTTGGATACTTTTAAGTCGTCGACTCACTTCGTTCTCCACGATAGTTCAGTGATAGCATACCAATCATACAAGCGGATCCCACGAGTTCGATCTCGGTCAAGGCATTAAATTTCCTTATTCTCAATTTCTACATACCTTTCCCCTCTGCGGATAAGTGATTCGGATTCTTTG